>CM047805.1:71887512-72206186 GCA_026214975.1 Gentiana macrophylla
AATGCTCTTCAATCCCACCAGGGGAAGTTGAAGAGGAGAATGGGAGGTTCTTCCCGGGATACAAAGCGGCACCTGGACAAAGGTTGGAAACCGAGGAAGTGCAGTTCTTTGAGTCTCAAAGCGACTTTTTGGACAAAGGTTGGAACTTTGATTTGGGGTTTGGAGAAACCCACATTTAACGATGGTTGTTGTATTAGAACTATTTGAGCCAAGGCCCTTTGTAAGGAAGGATAGTGTTGTTCTAGCACATTGTTAGTGAGGATGAAGCTAATTTCTTTGGACTATAACTACTGATGATGAAAGAATTACAAATTTTGGAGAAGAAGTTGTTGAAGAACACCGCATTTAAGATCCTATCCTTGAAGATGTTCTTGGTGCAATGGTTGAGAAGGACCTCCCCTGTGGGGAGAGATATGAGTAGAGCTATGGTCGCCCGGCCAGAGACAGCAGGCACAATATAGAGTTGAGGGCAGTTGATGGATCACGGCGACAGTAGAATGGCCAGTGGAGTGCTAATTGAGATTGTCAATGAAGTTAAGAGCGTAAGAAATGACATACATGATTAAGAACTCAATTAGACGAGCAAACGCAATTTGAAGAAGCTGAAGATGGTAAATGATAATAGACAATCTCGTCTGATTTACTTCAAACTTTGCATCTACTCAAAATGCAATGAATAATTTGATACTAGATGTCAAGGGTATCAAAGTTGGAAATACAGCCAAAGACAAGTTTCTAAAGATCAACTTGTCTCACATACATGAAAAACTTGACAAGCTTGCTGAAGCTCCCAAACTTCTTGAGCACATTAACGCACAACAACTGCTATACGCCGATCCCAAACTCAGGAAAGGATCAGCAGGTGGAGGAGACCACGCAATCAAGGATTACTTCATGATACTAGGCCCGAGCAGTGGCGAGTCAATTACCGAGTGATAGTATCACGAGGGAAGCTATTCATGGCCTCAAGTCTCACGTTTTGTTGATGATGTCACTGCTAAGGAAGAAGGGCCAATCAGCTGCGGCAAAGGAGGCTACGGAACTCTTTGCGAAGAGATGGGTGATGATACAAATGCTTTTGAGCAGCTTTGCACTGGCGGTTGCAACTCTGAGATGATCTCCTGTCACGGTACAGAGAAGAGTTTCATAACGAAGGAGACCTATCGTGACATGGGATTTCATGAAGGTCTTAACTCCTTCTTGAGTTTGAAGTTTTGGGAGGCAAGGATTAAAGCCTTAAGAGCAAATACCAGAGGCGAGAAGAAGTAGCGAGAGAGGTGAAAAGTCTTTGCCAATTACAAAGCAAAAGATTCAGAATGAATTTAAGGAGTTGTATATGAAGTTTGGCTTGAGGTGAATCGAGATCAATCTTGTCTGCTGAAGCATGGAATTGGTGAAACAAGTCAATTCTTATATTGACTTTACACTTATTGAGAATGAATGGATGGTTGAAATGATAGAAGAGATCAGAGCCTATCAAGAGCAAGCTGAGAAGGCTAGACAAGAAAGAGAGAAGAGACAATAGATCAGCTACTTATCACTGTTTATCTTTGCTGTATCTAGTTGTAATAACTGTGAACAAATATTTATAATGAGAATTGGTGAATTTGTTACTGTTGTATTTTTATCTTTTTGCTTTCTTGATTAGGTGAGGGTAGTGGCATCATCACCAAAAAGGGGGAAATTGTTGGACTTATTTCTTAGTTTTGATGATGAGTGCCATACTAGGCTTTGTTATAGTGCAAAGGCAAAAGATGTCTAGATAAAATGTATAGGTTTATTAGAGTTTGATTCATAAATAGGTTTGATCAAACAAGCCTTTGTAAAGGGCTGGCATTGTTTATCGTTGATGGTCTAGGCTCGATGGGGTAGATAGGTCGATGGGGCTGAGTGCAACTTTCTTTGAAGGCGAAAGCCCGAAGGCTGAGGTTCAAACTCGATTAAATGAAGGCTAAGGGATCAAACTTAGTATTTAATGTCAAGGATATGGAATCGAGTATCTAGGCAAGTCAGCTGATGACCTAAATTGATTACATATACCTTGTGTTGAAGGTCTAAGTTCCACAAGTTGGATGATGTTTGGAACTTAGTTATATTCAAAATGATGTAATCCAACTTCACAAATAAAGTTGGATAAAAGGAATCATTGCATTATATTTCTGAGACAAAAATATGATATTATTGATGATTGGTTTCTGAGACTAATGAACCTTTTTGATATATGCCTCGATTAATTCAAGATTATTGGGAAGTTACATGGATAAGAACACCCAACTACCTCGACTTATCAAGCAAATCAAAGGCTGAGATTAAAAGGCGTTGGGATGATCCATATTTTTATCCATTGGATACAAGTCAAAGGGTGGGCGAGGCGCCTTTGTCAAAAAGTAATCTGGCGATTATCGATCCTATGAATAGTGACGAATCACGGTGAGGATGGGACAAATACAAAGAACGGTCACATTTGAATTTCAAATTCAAGTCACATGCATTCCTACCTATAAATAGAGGACTTTCAACTCAAGAAGAAGAGGATGAATTTTGGAATAAACTTCAAGTGATAACATTGGTGAAAAACACACCTGTTTGAACTTCACGAGCTTAAAATTGCTTGATCTAGTTATTTTCTTCAAGTGCATTACATGTTTAAAATTTGCATCAAGCATACACACTTGAAAATTTACAAGGCTCTTGATTATATCATCCTAATCAAGCTCTTTATTGAATCATTTACTTGATTCATTCTTTATTTTATAAAGAACTCTTGAAGACAGATGAAGCATCTGTTAGGTGTGAAGGCTGTTGGTTTGTGGTGGAGTGGTGAAGAGAGGCAATTCTACCTTCAAGGACGAGTGGAAGACTCGGGAGCAGCAATTCTACACTGCTCCTAGTTTTCGGTTTGTGAAGCCATAGTTATTGGTGAAGGACAAGCAACCTAGGATTCTTTGTAACAGATAACTCAAAGATTACTAGTGAATTTCCTCCAACATCACGGGAGAAGAGTGGGCGTCTGAGGATTACATCACACGGAACCACTATAAAATCTCTCTACTTACTTACTTGCATTTACTTTACGCACTTAGTCATTATTCATATCAACCTCTTTGAATCTAGCAAGCTGAAATCACACACATACATTCATGAGTATCTAATACTTAGTAACATATTTAACAACAAGTAACAAGGCTTAATTTTGATATTATTCATTTGCATAAATTCAGCAAAGTGGTGTCGATGAACTCATTTATCGGCAGAGTCTTTTGAGGTCTCACAGAACTCTTGAAGTCATCAGCTTTGAAGTTATAAATTTGTTAACTCCAAAGTTTTAAGTGTTAAGTTTATTCACCCCCCTCTAAACTTAACTAAAGCCTTTTCAAGGACCAACATAAATAAATGTTGTAAAGTAAATTGCAGAAAATTAAATTGACACAAGGCTTATAGTGGTTCGGGGTGGTGTAATCCTTAATCCCTCTTCTCTGTGTGATGATCGGAGGAATTCACTATTGTTTTCCACGAGATACAATAGTATGATTGTCCTTAGATTCCAAGCTTCACAATCTACAAGAATATCACTCATTAGCGCTGCGACTTGTGATTCGAGTCTTCCTTCTTCTCGCGAGATCAAAATCCTTCAGCGGCTATCACAGATTCAACTCCTTCTCGAGTTGCCTCTGATTGATTTAGCTTGAGTTTGATGTGAATGTGATTCACACACTTGGTTGATCAATCTCGGCACCAAGTATGACTTTGTAGCTCGATATACGAGTTGATCACTAGATGTTTCCTTGTAAGTTCGGAGAGAAGGCTTTCAAATTGACGAGTTTTCACTTGATTTTTCTTTTGATTCGTCACACTTCTCAATGTCATCAATGCCTTACATTTATAGCCTTGAATAACCTT
The DNA here is from genome assembly GCA_026214975.1 of Gentiana macrophylla. Taxonomy (NCBI): domain Eukaryota; kingdom Viridiplantae; phylum Streptophyta; class Magnoliopsida; order Gentianales; family Gentianaceae; genus Gentiana; species Gentiana macrophylla. Next base: position 71,891,413 of record CM047805.1, read on the forward strand.
GATTTTGAAATTCCGTCATTGGCTATATTAATGAGGAATAATCCTTGATTTTATTCTTGATTCCCCCTTAATTGCATTCTCGGCTTGATTTGATGATCGGATTCATTCTTCAAGCGTATAGCGGGAAAATCCGTCCTTGATTGATCCTCTTTTGATTGTGCATTTAATGCATGATCTTACGAATCTTCAACGTATATTAAATCGATCAGTAGCGTTACTTGCCGTTTTAGAGCGGTCGGTGACCCTTTCGACTTAGCCGTTTAGCTTTTCCTTCACCGTTTAGTCTTTACTCGGCCGAAAGTGATGCAGCTGCCGATTCTTGTTTTCTTCTTTGTTTTACTGTTTGAGGAGAATGCATGTACTTCAACGATCTTTGATTGGGTTGAGATCGAGTGTACACCATATTCGAATATTAATGTGCATAAACGCTTGTAGTATAATTTATACTTGTCCAAAGTCATCACGAGACTTCCTTGGTTACAAGTCGGACCTTTAATGTCTGCATTGCTTCTCTCTTGGTGCTTGGTGGCTTCACTCTGCCGAATATCTGTTTTTGTTTTGCCGTCCTACCAACTAGTACAATACTTATCCGACTCAACTTATACAACATATCGGACTCTAAGTAAAGACTTATCTGAGAGAATTCTAACTTATTTGGGCTTGCTATAACGACTAGTATGGCCATCATCAAAACATAATAAAATGTTCCTAACAATTTCCCCTTTTTGATGATGCAAAAACCTCATAAGCTTTGAACATAAGTAATCAAAATTAGAACAAAATTTCAACAATTTTATTCATCCATCATAGGGCAATAAGATATTGCATCTTTTATTTAAGGGCGAGGCACATATAGGTAATCTAGAAATCATTCAGTTGAGTGTAAGATCTACTTCTTCACATCTTCAACCACGATGCCTTTGCCTTTCTTTGCCCTTGCCCTTTTGTTGGGCTTGCCTTCTCTTTCTTGCTTTCAGGCTTAGAACTTCCTTCCCCCTTTTTGGCGACACTAAAAGGCTTCAAGATTTGTTGGTGCTATATCGAATCGGGGAGGTCCATATCTTCTCTCGATTATCTTGTTGTTGCCTCATAACTTTGAGTAAAGGTCAATTGCTTGCCGAGAATGCTCCATTACCTCATCCGGATCTTGGAATTTGATGAGTTTGAGCATTGAGTGTCCACCAATGGCTTAAGATTGTTGTCCATTGTCTCGGCATGGAATTCAAGATTGGTTTGGACATGATGAGGAATGAGTTCTTTGTAAGTTGCAAAGTAAGTTCCCTTGCCTTTCCATGACTTCATCCTGAATCTTGATGTGATTAATGAGGCCTCAATCTTGTGGTTGAAGGAGGTAGCTTCACTCGCTTAAGGCATGCTTCAAATTTTGCTGTCTTTGTAGTATTGCCTTTCCGTGTCCACAATGAGGGGTTGAATGTCAGTTGAAGACTCTCTCGGATCAATTTCTTCACAGTGTCACATGGGCATCCTCATCATTTCATCCTCGAGCATCTTCACCTTGCTTCTCCTCATTTTCCACTTCAACTTCTTGCTCTTCCTTTTCCTCTTCTTCCTTTTCATTTTGTGCTTCTTCTTTTTCTTCCATCTGCTCTTGTTCTACCTCATTAGACACAGGGTCATTTAGAGGTTGTTGTTAAGTGTGAGCTTCTGCATCTGCTATTGTTCCCCCTTGTGCAATTGTGGGGAGTTGACAATTTGGTGAGTGAGCTTTATCAATTTGGCTCATTTGAGTGTTTGTCAAGCTATACCAATACTTTTGAAAAGCACTTCTTGGAAGTCGAGTTCATCGTCGAAAATCCCCAAATCTTCTTGATTTGCTTCAAGATTCTACCTCCTAGTTGTTCATCCTCGACTCATCTTACATCTCATCTATTTCTTATCTTGGATGAGGTGATTACTGTATCCTTCCTCGTTTTCCTCGAGATAGGTGATTTCCTCTTGTTGTTTTCTTCTTCCGTTCTTTGTGTCATCACTTATTATCACGAGTTCATTCAAATTCTTGATTCCGGTCAGAGAGGTGCTTTCATGTGCCATTTGGGATCTAGTTCTTCATCCCACTCCCAATCTCATGTCTTGGTCGCTTTCTTTTGCTCCCGACCAATGGATTTGGGCTTCAAGAAGCCTTGATGTAAATAAACATGGTTTTGACATGTGTGGGAATTTGTAGATTGGTGGATTGTACCTTCAATTCGTTGAACATGTGTTGAAGAGAACCATATGATTTCTCTCCCGAATCGCCGCTTTTACGTAAACCCTTGCTTGGTGCCGTTGTTGATGATCAATTTCCTTTTGAATTTGGTCCTTCAATCGATTGAAAACAAGCGTTGCCCGGTCGAATTTGGTACCTTCGTAGATGATGGCCATCGATCGATCCGAACCACGGTCAGTTTTCCATAGACCCTTTACGCCCTCGATATTATTGGTGATGGTGGTGCAAATTCATGAATGGAAGTTTGAGCATTGATGCAGGAAGGTTGTATGTTTCTTTGTTTTTTTGGGATTCTTGGCTATTTATTGCCCGAAATTTACGGGCGTCAACCGTCACAAACTTGACATTAGGTGGACCGATTATGGGAAGTTGCGGATATCTGTTTTAGTGTACCGAGCGTTATGACTATATCTCTTCCAAGATTGAGCTCGTGATGCGGTCGACTTGATCTTCTTTGTCTTTGAGCACAAATTTGGCGTTTTTTCAAAGCGCAATCAGATTTTCATAGCAAATTCTACGGTGATTGGGGTTTAGGAAGGTCATCGACCCCAATTTGAGCAATGATCAACCAAAGCGTTGAGCTTTGCATCATTATCTGTCTGAGAGATAATGTTACGGTTTGAAGAATGAACGGTGAGGATTGACTTCTCATAGTATTTTTAGGTGGGAGAGATTGTGGAAGATGAAGCCATTGATAGTAGATAGATGTTTAGAAATGAGTTCTTCAAGTTTTATGAAAATCGAGAAATAGGGTTTGAAATTTTGCAAGAGGCGTAAAAGATTTCTTAAAATCTCTAAGTCTTGTTTATATAGTGTGATTTGGGTAATGTGAGCGTGGTTTGAATATGGAAGGATTTTGTGACATAATTGCGTGATTTTGTGTATGTGAATTGCGATATTCGGCGTAATGGGGGAGTGGTTTGAGGTAAGTAATGATAGAGCCGGGGAATCGAGGAGTTTATTATTGAAAAATAATATAATTACCTCCATGATCATAAGTTGATCTCACGTGTGTAATCATTCACGAATAATCCTTGATAATTTCCTTATTCTCCGCGTGTAATCGAATTGATTTTGTTCACACTTTTAATTTATCCAAGTCTTTATTTCGGTGAAGTGCCTTGGCTGGTCACTTTGCCGATCCAATGAGTTCTTCACCGGCTGCTCCATTTAAGCATTTGTTCTAACAATCGGTTAAGTTTACCTTGATTTGGATACCGGTGCCTTACCTGCTACATCTCTGTATGTGGCAAAGGTTGTACCGATTGATGAAGTCACTTAGCCGATTACTCGATTAGCCGCTATTTGATACTTATTCAATTTCAATCATTCCTAACTTTCGGTTCTCAACATACTAAATCTTTCATAAGCCAGTGGTTTAGTGAAGATGTCGAGCCAATTGATCTTGAGTGGGTATGTGTTTTAGGATGACATCCCTTTTCAACATGGTCTCGATGAAATGATGTCTTACATCAATGTGCTTTGTTCTTGAATGCAATCTTGGATTTTCGTTAATAGATATTGCACTTGTGTTATCACACATGATTGGAATTGTTTTCTCTTCCACTCCATAGTCCACTTATTTGTTGTCTTATCAATGTACTTGTGCCTGTGACTACTGCTTTACTATATATAATACTGCTTGGTGTTGATGTAGATATAGAGTTTTGCTTTTACTAAACCAAGAGACTAGTGCGGTTCTAGCATTTGACATGTTCGGAGGTGCTTTTTCTATCTATTTTGCATCCGGCATAGTCGAGTGCGAATATGATATCAATTTAAATCCTCCATCTTTTGGATACCAAATTCCAACATTTATAGTGTTTTCAAGTATTTGATTATCCTTTTAAGGCTGCTAGAAGATGTGATTCTTTTGGGTGAGCTTGAAATCTTGAACACACTCCCTCTTGCAAATGCTATATCCGAGTGCCTTGCGATTAAGTATAATAAGGATCAATGATTCCTCTATACATTTTCTGATCAACATCCTTTCACCTTCATCTTTTCCAAGTATGACTCACAGCACACATTGGTGTGTCTCTTTGTGCCACTTGTATCCAACCCATACTTGTGTATCAAATCTCTTGTGTACTTGGCTTGACTAATGAAAATGCCATCCTTCATTTGCTTTACTTGAAGGACAAGGAAATAGTTTAATTCTCCCATCATGCTCATCCCAGAAATTTGCTCTTCATCAGGTTTGCAAATTTCTCACAAAGCTTTTCATCCTCTGATCCAAAGATTATATCATCAACATAGATTTGTACTAGCAATGTGCTTGCTCCTTCCTCTAGTTTGAATAGAGTCTTGTCAATAGTTCCCTTGTTGAATCCATTCTTGATCAGAAATTGTGATAGTGTTTCATACCAGGCTCTAGGTGCATGTTTGAGGCCATAGATGGCCTTCTTGAGTTTGTATACTTTGTCTTCTTTTCCTTTGATTTGAAATCCAGGAGGTTGTTTTACATAAACTTCTTATTCCAAAAGTCCATTTAGGAATGCACTCTTGAAATCCATTTGATAGACTTTGAAGTCTTTGTATGCAGCAAATGCTAGAAAGAGTCTGATTGCTTCCAATCTTGCTACTTTGGTGCAAATGTTTCATCATAATCTATTCATACCTTGAGAATAGCCTTTTGCAACTAGCCTTGCTTTGATTCGACAACGAGTTCCTTGCTCATCCATCTTGTTCTTGAATACCCATTTTGCACCAATGATGTTGGCAATATCTGGTCTGTCAACAAGTTCCCAGACTTCATTTCTTTCAAATTCATTTAGTTCTTCTTGCATGGCTGTGATCCAATCTGCATCTTGGATTGCAACATCTATGGTCTTGGGTTCCACTTGTGATAGAAAGCAAGTTAGCATGTGCTCCAGTTGTCTTCTGGTTCTAACTCCTGTGTGAATATCTCCAATAACTTGTTCTTCAGGATGGTCTCTTAGCCAATTTAGATCTGGTTGAAGTTGTTCTTCACTTGGTGCTTCCATACGCTTCATCTTTGAGCATGAACTTCAACTTCAGTGCTTCTTACATTGTATTGATATGTGGCTCCTCTTGATTTTCAAAATGATGATTCGGGATAGTAGCTGGTATGGTTGCATTTGTGTAGATTTCCCTCTATGCTGCTTTCTCTTCTTGGTCTTGAAGATCTTCACCATTTGTATTTGGTTCATAAAAAACCACATGTATTGATTCTTCAATCACCAATGTTCCTTTATTGAGTACTCTGAATGCTTTCTTTGGTGTGCGAGTATCCATGAAGATTTCTTCATTAGCCTTCTCATCAAGGTATCTGGTGGTTCTGTTTAAGACAAAACATTTTGATCCAAACATATGAAAATATGAGATATTAGGTTTTCTACCATTCCATATTTCATATGGAGTCTTTCCATGATATTTGTTGATGATTGATCTGTTTTGTGTATGACATCTTTGTGTTTCTTTGCTTGACCCAAAACCTCTTTGGCAAGCATCCTTGACAATCATTGTTCTAAGCTTGCTTCTTTGAGGTTACTGTTTCTTCTTTACGCTACACCATTTTGTTGTGGAGTTCACAGTGCGAATAGTTGATGTAACACTCCATTTTCTTCACAATAGGTTACGATAATTTCATTTAGAAATTCGGTGCCTCTATCGTCGATCTTGAAAATCTTTAGCTCTTTCTCATTTTGGAGTCTTCTCGACCAAATCTGGCGACTTTTGAGTGTTTCTTTCTTCTTGTTCATGAAAATGGTCAGTGTACTTTGAGAAGTCATTCACCACTACAAGAGTATATTTCTTACCACTCACACTTAATGGTGTGACTGGTCCAAACAGGTCCATGTGTAACAGATGTAGAACTTTTGTTGTAGATTGATAAGGCTTTGACTTGAATGAACTTTTGATCTGTTTTCCTTTCTGACATGCATCACATAGACTTTCTTTCTTGAATGTGATCTCTGGCGGGCCTTCAACTAACTTGCTCTTTGATAGTTTGTTGATGGTCTTGAAATTCAGTGATTGAATCTTACATGCGAGATCCGACTTGTTGATTGTTTATTCTTGACAAGTAGACATGTTTACGCTTTGGTGTTCTCGATCCACAACATACATGTTGTCTTGTCTTACTACACTGAACTCTTTGTGTTTGGTTTGGCTGTGAATCACTTTGCATCCTTCTTTGTTGAAGTGCACATTGTAGCCTTTGTCACGAGGTGGCGATGCTCATCAGTTGAAGTTAAGTCCACTTGACATATGCCACATTTTAAATCTTTAGATTGTTCTTGAGTATTATGCCTTCCCCCTTAATCTTGCCAGGGTTTTCTTTGCCTCCAAATGTGACTTTAGGTCCATCAAAAGCTTTGAAGTCGATGAGCAATTTCTTGTTCTGTCATGTATGGGAACATCCACATCTATGTGCAGGACATCTACAAAGCAGTTAATTAAGTTTAGGTACCCAACCTTTGTTTGGGTCCATACACATTAGCAATCATGCCTCCCATACCAAGTGTGTATCCAAAAGGTCTTCTTTTGGATAATTGAAGTCATCAACTTCATATGTATAAGGCATGGCGGAATAGCTTCTAATATTTTCTTGAAGGTATTCGATACTTTTCTCCACCTTTTGGTGCATTTACATCCTTCTTCACTTTCCAATATACATTGGAAACCTTTCTTGCTTCATGTGTCTAGGAACATTCAATCATCCTCACGAAGGGTAAAGTGCGCCTTTACCTTCTGGGATGTTTGTTATTCTTGATTATTGGAATGAGGATTTAGTCTGTTTGTTTCAACTACACTAGGTTTGACTTCACGGAACATGATGATGCATTGGAACTATAGTGCGTCCCTTTCTAAATTTTGATCCATTAATGGTCTGAATTTAGAATTGTGTTGACCATTATTCATACTTTCATCACGATTGTTGTAGCCAAGACCGGATCTGGATCAAACCTTTTTGAGGTTTGTAAGTGGTGCTTTTAGTGGTGCGATGGTTACCTTTCTTTGGTGAGAGATTTTCTTAAGCGATCTGTTAATATGAGATGTATGATCATCTGCTTTTTGTTGATCATTTAAAGTAGGTCTCCTTACTAGTTAATTCAACTTTTCTTTATCGATTCTTTCTTTAATCTCTTATTCTCTTTTCTTAGATCCTTGCATTCCTTTTCGAAATTTCATGATTCTTTTCAATTTCATCAAATTTAGTCATGAGATTTTGGACTAGAGTCTCTTTGTATCTAATGGGAGACTAGAAGATTGTGCGAGTGTTAGATGTGGATGCATTTGATGAGAGCAGGAACTAGATGTTACCTCGGTTTCATCGATTCTTTAGTCATTAAACATAGGCTTGTTTCCTCGATTATCGAGCTATCACTTTTATCTTCATACAATTCTTTGGTCATGAGGCATAGACATGCTTTTTCATTTTAAATTTGTCTTCTTCATCACTATCATCCCGAATCATTGTCGGATGATTCTTCGTTCTTTTCACTCTTTGGATTACGCCTTGAGTGCCTTCTTGCTTTTCTCTTTTCGGATGCTTTGTATTTCTTCTTTTCATCATCTTTGTCATTTTCTTGGGACAATCGGCCTTGAAGTGACCTTTCTTGTTGCGATTGAAGCATCAGTATTCATCATATTTCTTCTTCATATCTTTGTTTGAGCTTGAGCTCTTGTTTGATGATGAATTCCCTTTGAAGGGCTTCTTTTCGCTAAACTGTCAAAGCGTTTAACTAATAAAGCTACTGTTCTTTTAGTTCATGTGTCTCTTTCTTTGAGGGTGCAGCTAATGCGATGATTTTGTGTGTCTGCGGAGCACCATCTTCACCGTTCAATTTGAATTCATGAGCTTTTAATTGGGACATCGATTAGTCAGTGTCGGTGCTTGCAAGATTTGTTGTTCCTCTCGATTCGATGTTATGATCTTCCATCTTTCGGGTAGTCCTCTCAAGATCATCAAGCATACTTCTTTACGGGGATATATGTGTCCAAGGCGTTTGCAATTCAACGATGATGCTTGAGAATCATTGTCCATTTGATCAATGGATTCATGATCTTCATTTTAAAGTTCTCAAATTTACGTTGCGCAGAGATAATTTGTTTTCTTCTAAGCGCTTGAGATCCTTCATTTATCAATGATAGCTTGTCCCACATCTCCTTTCTTTGTTTTGCGGTCTTTGATTCTCATGAACATGTTGCTATCTAGGGTCTTCAAGATCATGTCTTTTGCAACAAAGTCAGATTTTCTCTTCTCTGTCATCCTTGGTCCAATCCTTTTTAGGTTTGTCAATTTCCTTTCCTTGATGCTGCTCCTGTGCCTACCACGGTAGTGATTGTGATTGGTCCATCATTAATTACATCCGACATCTCTTCATGAGTTCTTTGCAAGATGAATAACATTCTTATTTTATATTCATCAAAATTATTAACATTAAAAACATGTACTTTTGACAAGAAGTTTGAGGAATCCATCGAGTGCAAATGAAGATATAAATGTAAGCGTATAGAAAACTCAGATTTGAAAACTACTTTGAAAATAAGTGATCTCCTTGTTACCAGAAATTAGATCTGAACATGTTCTGATACTAGGAACACTACTCCGATACCAATTGTTGGTCCCAGAGAAGGGTGAAACTATAGTCGGGGGGGTGAATGACTATAGTGGAGTTTCAAAACTTTTCTTTTATTTTAAAAGCTTTTGGGCGTGGATAAGTCCACTTCTTACTATGTTGTTTTCAAATCAGTTTAGGCAATCAAAGATATAAGTTATGATGTAGGCAAATTAAATAAATCTTTGTAAAGTAAATTGCAGAAATTAAATTGACACAAGGCTTATAGTGGTTCGGGGTGGTGTAATCCCTAATCCACTCTTCTCTGTGATGATCGGAGGAATTCACTATTGTTTTCCGCAGATAAAATAGTATGATTGTCCTTGGCTTCCCAAGCTTACTAATCTACAAGACTATCACTCCTTGCCCCAGCTTAGCGGCTTGATGATTCGAGTCTTCCTTGCTGCTCCTTGAGATCAAAATACTTCAACATCTATCACAGATTCAACTCCTTCTCATTGCCTCGATTGATTTGCTTGATTTGATGTGAATGTGATTCACACACTTGGTTGATCAATCTCGGCACAAGTATGACTTTGTAGCTCGATATCCGAGTTGATCACTAGATGTTTCCTTGTAAGTTCGAGAGGGAAGGGTTTTCAAATTGACAGAGTTTTCACTTGATTTTTCTTTTCAGTTCGCCACACTTCTCTGTCTGTCAATGCCTTCTATTTATAGCCTTGAATAACCTTGATTTTGAAATTCCGTCCGTTGGCTATATTAATGAGGGAATAATCCTTGATTTTATTCTTGATTCCCCCTTAATTGCATTCTCCTTGATTTGATGATCGATTCTTTCTTCAAGCGTATAGCGGAAAATCCGTCCTTGATTGATCCTCTATTGATTGTGCATTTAATGCATGATCTTACGAATCTTCAACGTATATTAAATCGATCTGGTAGCGTTACTTCACCGTTTTTAGAGCGGTCGGTGATCCTTACGACTTAGCCGTTTTAGCTTTTCCTTCACCGTTTCGTCTTTACTCGGCCCGAAAGTGAGTGCCGCTTTGCCGATTCACTTTGTTTTCTTCTTTGTTTCTGTTTGAGGAGAATCATTATACTTCACCGATCTTTGATTGGGGTGAGATCAGTGTACACCATATTCGAATATTAATGTGCATCGCTTGTAGTATAACTTAGACTTGTCCAAGGTCATCACAGACTTCCTTGGTTACAAGTCAGACCTTTAATGTCTACATTGCTTCTCTGCTGGTGCTTGGCTGGCTTCACTCTGCCGAATATCTGTTTTTTGCTTTGCCGTCCTACCAACTAGTACAATACTTGTCTGACTCAACTTATACAACATGTCAGACTCTAAGTAAAGACTTATACAGAGAATTCTAACTTATTTCAGGCTTGCTATAACAGCTAGTATGGCAATCATCAAAACATAATAAAATGTTCCTAACAATTACATGGTATTTACGGTATTAAAAAAATATAACTTTAATAAGGGCAAAAAGGTAAATGTTTCACCCTTTATATATACCCCTTCACACCCCAAACCTTTTCATTATTCATTTCATCTTTTCCAAAAGATGATGCGGCTATGAGTGAGAAAGAGGGAAAAAGAAAAAGAAGAAAGAGGAGAGAGAGGATTTCCGCCGTTCCGATCAATCCGATCGTCGAAATCACAAATCAATTACACCAAAATGGTCACCATGAAGAGAGCTTAATTTTGAAACTAGTTTTATTCCGATCGGGTAAGAGTTTCAAAAACCAATTTTCTAGATATAGATGTGTTCTTGGGCGTTTTCTTAGATTTTTAATGTTTATAAGGTTGTTAATCGTAGAACTTCGTTTTGGTAGTAGATTCGAAATGGGTTGCTTAGATTCTTGGAGATTTGCTTGTGGATCTGGGATTCAAGTGATCTTCATGGAGTTTTTTTTTAAGGTTCTTGCTTGGGCTTAACTTTGCTTCAAGAAATTGAGGTAAAGGGTTATTCAACCAAATCTAAATGTGTTATTTTGGTGTTTAGCTGTAGATTTTTATTTCAAGCATGTTATAGAATAATTCATATCAGTTTGGCTTGAATTTCGTGTTACTTTGATGTCTAGATATAGTATATTGTTGCAAGCATGTTGTAGAATAATTTTCATAATATTTTGTATGGATTTGGAGTAGATTTAGCGTTTAAAATGGTGAAGAAAACATAGAATTCTATCATAGAGTGTTGGCTGATTTTCTAGGCAAAAATGGAATAAAGAGTTATGTGGAATGTTGTAAAGTCGGGTGTACGTGTTCTAGTGGCTTTGGCTCCACACCGTGTCTCACGGGAGCATTGGAACAATCTACGTTTGACCTTATGTGATGTTGACTTGAGTTCAATGTCTTACAAGTAACATGATGAGGTTAAGGGTTCGGTTTCTGGTGTATTCGGCTCAGCACCTTGTGGAGACCCTCTGCGGGGAGATACTCGAGATCACCGGAAGCCTTACTTCTTAGCCTCATGGGTATTGGATTAGATTCCAATATTTTTGTGCTATGTTATAAGTAGGGTAATGTAGAGTTGGTCTAAGATTTAGTGGTTCTTAAGAAGCTTTATTATGTGCAATGAACTTAAGTTGTTAGATTAAATACTTAAATACGTACTTGATGAGTCTAAAAGCTATAACATGTTAATCCTTGGTGATGCACGTTAACTTATCGCAACATGGAACTATTACACCTCCACACTTTTAGATACTTGTGCCGGACTCGTGTAATATTCCACACTTTTAGATACTTATGCCATATGAGGTGCTGAATGTATCATGGTGTAGTCTTCACCATCCAAAGTGTCATTAGATTAGTATGTAACAAATGTCTTACTTGGTTGTGTATACTAGTAACACTAGTAGAGTGTTGTGAGCGAGTAAAACTTATGTGTTATTATGTTTGTTTGACTTGTCTTGTGATATTATTATTATTATTATTATTAATGATGATTCTTGTGATATAGAATGTGTAGATTCGGTGCTTCTACTCTTTACTAAGTACGTTTGTACTTACCCTTTAGAATGATGTTGTCCCCACCCCAAGAAGGAGGTTTTATTGTAGTTTGAGTTTGAGACCGCTTAAGAGTGGTGTCCTGAGTTTCATATGTTGAAGTCTATCTTTCTTTTAATAATGGTATATAGTCTTCCTTTTCTTTTGTATTAAATTAAGACAGTTGTACCTTTGGTTTGTAAAGAATGGTTTGTAAAATTGAATGGATATTCAACCTTGTGTATTTTTATTGGGATTTTGGTTTTACTTGCAGCCCCGTGTTACTTGTCGATCAACGTAGTGATCTTTTAATGTTTTTCCCGAGTCTTTGTTTTCGTTTCTGCTTGTTCTCTGTTATTGATGATGTTAGATTTACATATATAATTGATTTATTTTAATAATATACGTGCCATGCGTCCTTTTCCGGTTAAGGACTCGGTATCCTGATGAGGGTTGTCATAGTTGGTATCAGAGAATGAAGTAACACCGCTACATAAGTTTAGATGTCTTAAGATGTAAATCTTTTCAAGTTTAGACCTTTAGTTGTATATTTTGAGGTTAGACTTTTCAAGTGTTAACCTCCTAAATTAGACTTTCTAAGTGTTAGAACTCATAAGATTAGAATCCCACATATTGGGTAGTGTGACCTTAAGCTAGGTATTAGTCTTTTAATTGAACCTTCTTAAGGTAGGAGGTTTAGCCATGAATCTCAGGGTGGTGAATCTTCAAGTTGAGTTTCATTTAATACTTTAATGGAACCTTTCAGTTTTCTTCAAACGTTACAGATCCTTCTTTTCATCAATGTTTTCTTTTATTTGATTCATCGTTTATCAAGGATTCCGACTTATTAAAATTCATTCAAGCTTTTAGTTTGATCATGTTGTTGTGTTGCCATTTTCACATGAATCCTTCAAATCATTTCGTTCATGGTGCATCGATCCCTTAATTCAATGTTAAATGATAGATGATATTTCCTCTAACATACGGTTTCCTCATCTTCTTGCAACTTTGCTTTAAGCATCACAATCACATGGTTTTAATTGCATGTTTGTGCTCAGTGTACAACTGTTTTCTATACCCCATAATATTTGAAAGTTCTACTCCTCAAGAAACATTTCATTTTCTATAAGTTTTCTTTTTACGTCTCCATAACTTTCCAAAAGATTACACTAATGAATTTCAAATAACATTGGAAGATACGTTTGAACAAGAAATAGTGTTTATCATCTTTTCATAATCCATTTTTTTATTATTCATACATATTCAAATGATTTGATCCATGGATATGTTATGACCAACACTATGACCTACATCCTCACTTTGACCCAAGTATAATTCATTTTAGCTTTGATCACAATTAATAATCTAAGTTAGTGTTTACTGACTTGGAAAAAGAATTTGATAAACATTTCTTTTGCACAAAGATAGTTGTATTTGACTAGCCTTTCATGTTTAAAGAGATTTCAATTTTTTGTTATTATTTGGAAAACTCCAAAATGTATAATTCTCATCCGTCTTCATTCTCAAAATCATTTTCATTTGAGATACACATGTCTTTAATTTTCAAACATATTGCACGAAGTAATTTCAATTTCTCATCTGCATATTCTGAAATGGTAATCCCAACCTTTTGGTTGTAGGGTTGTGGTATAGGTTTTTGTTGTGTTCAGAAGAATTGTTTTGAGGAGTTGTTTCTTTAAGTTTGAGTTCTTCCTAGTCTTAGAAGTCTAGTAAGAAGTTTGTGTGGGTTGTCGTTTTAACGCTTTCCGTTGAGAGTAAACAAGTAGTTACCTCCTATCACACCACATATGTTATTGCTTCATTTTGACTTTCACCAATCAAGTTTCTTCTGAATAATTTGCACCCCCGTTGAACATTTTCTGCCTTCTGCCATGTTTTGTCTTAAAAGTAACTTTACCCAATGCTTTCTTTTATAAACTGGTTCTAATTTTTTTGCCATTTTTTTTTCTCAGAAACAAGTGTTCTTATAATTTTGTAAATGTTGTATTAAATTTTCAACTTTTACTAAAATCGATCGACAAAAATCTTTTGTTTTCTTGTGTTCACCCTTGACTACCTTCTTTAAAGGATGTTTTGTTATGGTTAACTTTGTTTGTTCTGAATAATATATTCTTTTAAGTGTGTGTCGTTGTGATTAGTCAGATCTCTAATATTTTTATAACAATATTTTTTTTGGCATATGCACAGCCTGTCTAAATGAACTTTAGATTCTTGTTTCAAGAAAAGAGACTTGTTTACCGAGTTTCTTTCTATGTAGCTTCTAGTTAATCTCAATTTCTATCAAATCGGCACTCTCAAGTTCTTGGCAATTTGTATCCACATGGAGATTTTAAATAATTCTTTTGCATCACTTCAAGACTAATTGTATTCTTGATTTTAACCCAAAGAGCATTTTCATAGTAAATGATCTTATCCTTCCCTTTTGTTTACCTCAAGTTGTTCTACATTTTTGGGTGCTCAGCCTTGATTTTCCAACCATTGTTGTTGAGTAATCTTTTTCTAGATTTTTGTGGATTGAAACTCTTTTGACAATCCAGTCGATAACTAAAGTTTGAAACTAATCATTTTAAGTCCAAACGTTTCTTTCTCTATTTTGGATGTTCCTAATTTTGTTGTTTGGCACATTCTGTTGTGAATTTAATCCCTTGACACTCTTGTGAATGTTCTTTATCTTTTCTTTCAAGACGACATGAGTTCTTCACAAAAAACCTTGCTTAACAAGATGTTGCTTCGCTAGAAGGATCTCATCTTGAAGGTGTTTTCAAAATTTTGATACTTGTCCTTAGCATTTTTGATTCAATACTCATCTTTCAATTTTGAATCAACTTTGAAACCCTTCTCTTCCCGAGTGCTAATTGAACAAGTTCCTGTTGATGTGCCAATAAATCACCTAACCTTTTCGGTGTAAGGAAACTTTGCCAAATCAGGGAAACCTTCTGTTTGGCATTCATTGACGTCATACACCTTGCTCACGTTTCACCTTTTCTTGGTGTCAACTTAGATACATTATTTGTTGTAAGAGGTTTTATACTCCCTTTTTAGCTTCCATAGTTGTGTTATTTTTCTAATACACGACTTTTCACCTTTCAAATATATTTTTGTGGCTAAACGATCCTTGTTGTTAATCCCATCAAAATTGGTTATCTTAAACACGATTCATCAAAAGTTTGTTTCGGTGTTGCCTCTTGTTCAAATCAAGTATCATTCTTTCTTTTGTTATGAAATTTTACAAGCTCGGTAAATTTGTTATCCTTTGAGCTTCCTACTTCAAACAGAGTATGGATGTTGTTCCGTCCTTTAAAACCGGTAAAGGATTTTTGCATAAAGTACCTCACTGTGTCTTTTGTGCTTTTGAAGTAATTTCTTTTAAAGCTCTATGTAGTTGTTGAAGGAATCAAAAGTTGTTTTTTGATCTTTGAGATCTTTCATATATACGTTGATTTCAAGTTTTATTCAAGAATACTTTTTTTAAAAAACCTTATGCTTTAGTTTTGATACGAAAGTGTTTTGTTCTTCCCTCAGAGTTCAAACTCGCTACCTGAAGTTGCCTTTAGTTTCAGCGGAGACCTTCTAAGTCCGTTGTAAGTGCCGTTTCCCCAGGTTAGATGTGAACCAGTGGTAGGATGTGACCGGATTTGGAATAGTTTGTGTAAGACCTGCTTGGGCGTTAACCTTAGACTAAAAGATGAATGGTTTCATCAAATGTTTGAAACGGGATGTGGTTTTGATGATAACGAGCTTTGGCGAGTTTTTCAAGTTTGTTGTCGTCAAACGTATTGAATTAGGAAGTATCTCTTGAAGTGTAAGGTGAATTGTGTAAGACTAGGATGTTTTGGTCTTAGGTATGGAAATTTCTTGTCGATGAACTAGGTTGAAGAAAACCCTAGTAGGCTTGAAATCCAATAGTTCATGTGTGTTGTTTCTCTTTGGAGTTGTTCTTTTAAGGAGGTTGGAATAAGATGTGAAGTGGTTAAGGACTGTAAGGGATAGTTCTAGCTAAGTTGAACTGTCATGTTGACTTATGGAGATATCTTGAAGTGAGAAGTGGTATTTTATGAAGAAAAGTCTAATCTGGATCTTAGAATCTTTTGAAGACAATAAGGAGTGCAACACTATGCTTGGAATGTTTTCTGGAAGGGTTGAGTAGTACTAAGTCTGGATGTGAGTGGTACCTTAGAGTTGAACCGTGGATAGCTTAAGATTGGAATTGTTTGTTAGTTTGAGCCTTGGTTAAGGTGGGTAAGTTCTGGTGTGTTTCGAGGACGAAACTCATATAAGGGGAAAGAAAGAGATACACCGTATCTCCATAAAGGGTATAAATACCTTTTTACGATTTTATGTGTGTCTCGATAATTTTAATTGGTTATGTTTTATTTGAATAAATATAGTCAAGACATCTGTTATAGGGTATTTATGTTATTAAAAAAAATATAACTTTTAGTAAAGGCAAAAATGTAAATGTATCACCCTTTATATATACCCCTTCACACCCCAAACCCTTTCATTATTCATTTCACCTTTTCCAAAAGATGCTGCGATTGTGAGAGTGAGAAAAGAGGGGGGAAAAGAAAAAGAAGAAAAAAGAAGAGAGAAAGAGGATTTCTACTGTTCCGTTCAATCCGACCATCGAAATCATAATTCTATTACACCAAAATGTTCACCATGAAGAGAGATTAATTTTTATACAAGTTTTATTCTGATCAGTTTAAAAAACCTATTTTCTAGATCTAGATGTGTCTTGAGCTTTTTCTTAGATTTTTAATGTTTATAAGGTTTTTAATCGTAGAACTTCATTTTGGTAGTAGATTTGAAATGGGTTGCTTAGATTCTTGGAGCTTTACTTGTGGATCTTGGATCAAGTGATCTACTAGTTTGTGGGAGTTTTTTTTTATAGGTTCTTGCTTGGGCTCAACTTTGCTTTAAGAAAGTCAGGTAAAGGGGTGTTCAACCAAATCTAACTGTGTTATTTTGGTGTTTAGATGTAGATATTTATTTCAAGCATGTTATAGAATAATTTCATATCACCTTGGCTTGAATTTCATGTTATATTGATGTCTAGATATAGTATGATGTTGCAAGCATGTGGTAGAATAATTTTTGTATTATTTTGTATGGATTTGGAGTAGATATAGCATTTAAAATGGTAAAGAAAACATAGAATTCTATCCTATAGTGTTGGTTGACTTTATAGGCAAAAATGGAATAAAGAGTTATGTGGAATGTTGTAAAATCGAGTGTACGTATTCTAGTGGCTTTGGCTCCGCACCGTGTCTCACGGGAGCATTGGACACCCTACGTTTGACCTTATGTGATGTTGTCTTGAGGCCAATGTCTTACATGTAACATGACGAAGTTAAGGGTTTGGCTTCTGGTGTATTCGTCTCAGCACCTTATAGAGACCCTCTGTGGGGATATCCTCAGGATCACCAGAAGCATTACTTCTTAGCCTCATGGGTATTGGATTTGATTCCAATATTATGTGCTATGTGCTTAGTAGTGTAATGTAGAGTTTGTCAAAGGTCTAGTGGTCCTTAAGAAGCTTTTTTTATGTGCAATGAACTTAAGTGGTAAGATTAAATGCTTAAATACGAACTAGATGAGTCTAAAAGCTTAAACATGTTAATCCTTGGTGATGCACGTTTACTTATTGCATCATGGAACTATTACACCTCCAAACTTTTAGATACTTGTGCGAGACTCGTGTAATATTCCACACTTTTAGATACTTGTGCCATATGAGGTATTGAATGTGTCATGGTGCAGTCTTCACCATGCAAAGTGTCATTGGATTAGTATGTAACAAATTTCTAACTTGGTTGTGTCTACTAGTAAGACTAGTAGAGTGTTGTGAGCCAGAGAAACATATGTGTTATTATGTTTGTTTGACTTGTCTTGTGATATTATTTTTATTATTAATGATTCTTGTGACATAGAATGTGTAGATTCGGTGCTTCTACTATTTACTAAGTACGTTTGTGCGTACCCTTTAGAATGTTGTTGTCCCCACCCCGATAAGGTGGTTTTATTGTAGGATGACTTCGAGATCACTTAAGAGTGGTTTCCAGAGTTTCAGCTGTTGAAGTCTATGATTCTTTTCTGTTGTAGTAAGGGTATAGAATCTTCCTTTTCTTTTGTATTAAATTAAGACAGTTGTACCTTTGGTTTGTAAAGAGTGGTTTGTAATAGTTGAATGGATATTCAACCCTTTGTATTTTTCTTGGGATTTTTGTTTTAGTTGTAGCCCGTGTTACTTGTCGATCATTGTAGTGATCTTTTAAAGTTTTTCCCACGTCTTTGTTTTCATTTCCACTTGTTCTTTGTTATTGATGATGTCAGACTTACTTATAAAATTGATTTATTTTAATTATATACGTGTCGGGCGTCCTTTCTTCCCTCCCCCATAATTACTCCCTCCTCTTCACCACAATATTTCTTTAATCTCATGCAAATCGTTCATCTTTTTCTACGTAAAATCTAGAAAGAAAAAAAACAAGATTCAACCTTGGAGTAGCATTAGATTGAGTCTTCAAAGCTACATCTTTGGTAAGAAAAATATACTCTTTCCACATCTTGTTCATGTTCTTAAGTTTTAAAATTAAGTTCTTCCATGTTTCCTTTAATTGATTGTCATTTTTCTCACTCTCTTTTAATTCTAGTTTTCATGTTTTTAAGAAATTGTTCTTTTCCTCCCTTTATTTAGATTTTTCAAATTTGGGCTAAAATTTATTCAATTTTATTTTCTATCTAGTACACTCTTGATCTTAATCTTGGTTTTTCTAGGAATGCTCATCGCTTCAGCAATAATATCTGAGTTCACGGAGAAAGATCTTAGATTAAAACGTAAGGAAAATCATAATCGAGAAGTTTAGGTATGTATTTATCACATTAGCAAATTTTCGCACCAATTTTTTCATTTTTAGAGTTTTGGCTATGACCAAATAAATCTGGTCTTCACCATAATTGGACTTGAAGCATTGATGACGCTCAAAATGATACACTTTATTACATCAACATTTCATCCATTTTTAAGCTAGAAGTAGTAGTTTCCGACCATTTATATGAACCATTTGAGTCGAATGTTATATGTTGGGTTCATGAGTCGAGAAATTTTCATTTAACGTTTATTTTTCCCGATTCGATATTATTTCATGTATTATTGGACTATTTTTAGGTTACGAAGATTGGGACAAGTGTTGAAGACCGATTGAGCACCAAAATGGATGAAGAAACAGACCTAAGGTATTCCATAACCTTCAGATAAGTCGAGAAAAAGGCAAAAAAAAACCCCCGAAGCCACGTGAAGGGGTACCACTGCCGCCAGAGTTCTAGAGATTTTGGGAACCGCATATTCTTGAACAAGGGGTAGTTTTTAGGTGTCATTAAGTCGGTTATAGCACTATAAATAAGTGGCACCAACCATGAATTTTATTGTACAATTTTCCACAAGACCAATACATTATACTCAATAGAAGTTTTCTTTTGTTCTTTTACTTTCTTTATGAGTTCTAGTCACGGATCCGATGGATTCGCCGCTTATGGAGCGATCTACAGAGGGTCTGGACTCATCTTTGAGGTTATGATTTTCCGGCTTTCTAGATGTAGGTTTGTCGTTCTTCTATTGTGATTTGTATGATTTTATTGTTTATATTAGTTTACATTAGGTAGTAGTTAGTTTATTGTACCCTATATGTGTGTAGATCTGAATCTTTGTGAAGAAATCATGAAATGAAGGTTGCGTTCATCCACGTCTACGACGGTCTTTATCACAGCCATGGAATACCTAGTAAACCCTAATTCATGATAATCGGCGCCAGCTACGTCTGATCGATAGATTTAATTAAATATTGTTAGCCTGATCAACTATATGCTTGTTATCATAAATTAACATGAAATGCGATAAAGTGAAGTGTTAGATTCGGATGTCTGATCGATCCTTGGGAGCGTGCTAGTCAATCCACGATAGTTTGCTTAGGAGGTCTTCGGTCTTGAGCCGGCTAGTCACGATTCTTATTGCATGTGAATTAATACAACCAACGACGGAGGTTAATTGCACATAGGCACCTACTATCCTTTCAATGGAAGTAGCGTAATATTAGGGATTAGCACCCGTTGCTATTAACGGTCTAAAATTTACCAACGAGGATTATTGATGAATGATATGGGGGATCACTGATATGAATCTGGAACCGATTACTACTCAAGATCCTATGACATTTCAAGTTGGTCCCAAAACTCGACTCCAACGCAAAACGAGGCTCGCATCTTTAGGTAATTTTGTCCATTTAATAATGCAAGAATCCAAGGCGAAAAATGAAGAAGATTTTGAAGTCATTAAGCCCGTGATTTATGCTTGCGGACTATCAGAATTAAATTACATATTATTATATCTTATTATTAATTAAAATTGTTGGAAATAAAATTTATGTTTTGATGATAATTCATCATATTTACTCAAAGTATTATCTTAACCTCATTGATGAAGTGCTGAAGCTAGCTGTTATAGTGAAAATCTAAAAGATGTCTAGAATTGAATGTATAGGTTAACTAGAGTTTGATATTTGTATAGGTTACATCAGACAAGCACTGTAATAGTTAGTGTGTCGTGAAATTGAAAACTGGAAGTCATTTAGAAAACTGGAAATCGTTAAGATAAACAAACTGACTCAGATTACACCGTTATGGAACTGAAGAAGATAAGTTCGCTGAGGGACACAGACTCGGTTGGCTTATCTAGAAGATTGAAGAACTGAGGGTCACAGACTCAGTTATAGAAAATTGAAGAACTGAGGGTCACAGACTCGGTTATTGAAGTTTGAAGAACTGAGGGTTCAAACTCAGTTATAAAGATTACAAGTCGAGACTATAAAGTTGGACTTTAGGCAAGTTTGTGGTGACCTGAACTGACTCTATGGATCTTGTATAAAGACCTAAGAATCATAAAGACAATGAATTCATAGAAGATAATTCTTTATGGTGTAACCTGGTTAAGTCAATTATAATCAGATATAAACTGGAGTACTGATATTTGAAGAAGAGTAAAATCTCAGTTAATACTCCAAGTAAATCAAGAAACTGACAATTGATGAACACAGTATAAAACTGACCAGTAAACTCTGTTTTATATGTCAGTCATTAAACAAACTGATCATACATTTTAACGTTTTAAAGGAAGCGATTCTATTGGAAGAAATACTGATACATCAGAACGGTCAGAAAATATAGCCGTTACAAGATAGACGTTCACACAATTCGAATTCAAGCAAGATGAACGTTGGACCTCACACTATAAATAGTGGAATTTGTACCAAGGATAAAACACACACACGGGAAGAGAAGAAGAAGTTTTAACAAGCATTCTTTTGTGCATTAGTCATTCGAATTGCTATCATCTCTGCGCTATAACAAGATCATATCAAGAATTTCTTCAAGTGTTCAAGCTACACAGAATTTATCCAGATTCAGACACTTAGAAGAACCACAAACAAGAATTTGATTCTCAGCCCAACTTTGATTCTACATCAAAGGTTTAGACTGTGAAGCAAATCGGGAAGATTTTGCCAAGGACAGTTGTTACAAGCAGTCGGGTAGACTGTGTTTGTGGTGGTAGCTGGTGAAGAGGCTGTTGTTCCCTTGGAAAGGCTAACACAAGTTTAGGGGGGGTGAATAAACTTGTCACCAAAAACTAATCCTAAAGTGGAAAAGTCCCAGGAACTGAGTTTCTCTTAAACTTAAACTGATCATCAGTTTAGTTTTGTTCCTGTCCCTTAACTTGTGCGGAGTTCAGTTAGCTCAACTGAATATAAGTTAATACTGACTTATATTTAGTCTTGTTAACTGGCAGCGGATAAAACTAGCCTTTAATGCAATAGATGTGAAAATGGAAAACTAGACCTTCTATGTATCAGTTCTGTGCCGACTCAGTGTCTGGTGTTTGCTGAGTGATAATGTAATAAATAAAACAAACACAAATGCATAAAGTAAATCAACACATGATTTGTTTATGGAAGTTCTGGGTGGTGTAATCCCGTACGTCTCCCCTTCTCCTGTGGCGTAGGTGGTATCACTAGAATAATGAGAAAACCGTTACAAAATCCTAGTACTATGACAGTCCTTCACAACACCCTAGTTTCACTGTCTACACAAAATGAAGAAAGGTGAGATTGCTGCCTTCACTCTGCACACTGATCCTTTGGAGGTGGAATTGCTCCTTCACCAGCTCACCACTAATACCAACACACAGTCCTCAGATCGCACTAATACCATGGCAACAAAGTTTGCAACCATATGAAGAAAGGTAGAATTGCTCTCTTCAAACTATGCACAGCTAACCCTTTTTCACAAAGGTTAGGTTTAGAATTAATCAAGGATTAATTCAGTGAGTTATTTGATTCTTCTGGATCTGACTTTGTAGCTCCAAGATGCCTTATTTCCCCCATGATGGGTTACTGGATCTTTCTTTGAAGTCTTCAAGTCAATTTCGTTGGCTTCCCCCTTTTCTAGGTATATATGATCTGATTTTATGGATCTGGATTTGGATCTTTGAATATATGCTTGTAAAGCTCTTTTTCTGATCCTCCTCTCTCTTTTGAGTGATTCTCTTGTGTATTTATAGGGGTGATGTAACGGTCACTTGCTCTTGTAGCCGTTACACTTGTCATTTAGCCAACGTTCACATGTACGACCTTTTGTCGTATACTTAGTTTAAATTCAATCAAGGCCTTAACTCAGTTTTCTACTCTTCTTCAAAACTGAGTACCTTGTATACTTAATA
This sequence comes from Gentiana macrophylla, assembly GCA_026214975.1. Classification (NCBI taxonomy): domain Eukaryota; kingdom Viridiplantae; phylum Streptophyta; class Magnoliopsida; order Gentianales; family Gentianaceae; genus Gentiana; species Gentiana macrophylla. Next base: position 71,913,987 of record CM047805.1, read on the forward strand.
TCTGACTTTAATTGACTAAGTCAGAGTACACCAATCATTTTCCTCTTATCCAGGTAACTGATAATCTTTGTCCTTAAGATTATTCAGTTTTACATGATCTATAACTCAGTTTCAGGTCACCACAGACTTGCACGAATCTGATTCTGATCCACGACTTGATTCGCTTCCAACCGAGTTTGCCACCTCGGTTCTTGATTTCTATTCAGTGATGCAGTGTCCCTCGTTCTTGATCTTCTAGATAAGCCAACTGAGTCTGTGTCCCTCAGCGAACTTATCTTCTTCAGTTTTAGCATAACTGAGTTTGAACCCTCAGTTCTTCATGTGCATATTCAGTTTTCTTGCTATAACTCAGTTTTCTTGTTGTGACTCAGTTGTTCGCCTAGTTCCTATTCTATTACAATGATTGTCTGAAACAACCTATTCAAAGTTCAGACTCTAGATAGAACTTATACATTTATCTCTAGACCATTTCTTGCTTCTTCTTTCATTATGCACTATAACAGTTAGTTACGACTTCATCATCATGGGTTGTAAGTGATTTGTCTAATTACGTGACGAATCATCATCAAAACATAAATAATATTTCCAACAATTTCCCCCTTTTTGATGATGTATCATAACCCTCCCTAAAAGCAATAATAAGAGAATAATGCAAGAAATCATAACAAAACAAATAACAAACTAGAACAGCCAAGTTTATTACAAGATTCAAATTGAAACAAACTGAGTTAAAAACTGAATAGATTACATCTTTTCTTTTTCCAGTGCCATTAACTTTTCTCCAAAAAGGATGCTTCTCTTCATTTCCAGAAGTCTTCTTTCTTTTCCTTCTTCAACTGATTCGCCATCTCTAGGCTTGATTTCCAGATATTCATTCAGCAGTCGATTTCCTTCTTCATTCTCTTGGTTTTTGAACTTGATCAGAATTTCTTTAATTTCCTTTTCCATCAATTTATCTTCTTCTTCTGAAATGAGATTAAGTTTTTCTTTTTCCTCTTTTCTTTCTGATTTCTTTTAAGTTTCCCCCTTTGTTTGTGTCTTCTTATCTGCCAACTTCTCAAGAGATTTCACACAGATTACAACCTTCTTTCTGATACTCAACACTGCTTTAACTGAGGCTTCCTCATCATCCTCAGTTCTTGTTTCTTTAAAGTCTCCTTCTGCAATCAGCTCTTCAAACAGACTATCAACTGCTTCTTCATTAAGTTGAGTAGTTAGTAGATCAACATCTACTTGTGCATGCTTGATCTTCCATCGAGTTGTTTGGCATAAGCCTCTTGATCTTTTTCATCTTTAGTTGCATCATCACTTACAGACTTCATCACTCTGACTTTATCTTCCCCTTGTTTGAAGATAGCGAAAGCAATCTTCAAATAACTTACGTAGGTGATGATGTTTGAGTATCTGTTCAAACTCGAATAATGTATTCTTCCAATTAATTCATGCAGGTTGAACATTTTCTCTATAGATTCAGTATTAAACATTCAATGAAATCCTTCAAATTTTTAGTTTTTCTCCTTCGATTTCTTGAGCCGTAGATTCTTCAATTTCTGATTTGCATGTGGATGCCTCGTGAGCACAGGATGAGGTCTTTGGCCTCATGATAGTAAAAATGAACATCGGGAACTGTCAGTTCTTTTATATACTCAGCCTGGCAGAATTCTACATCTTCCACGGCTTCTCTTTTCTCTTTAGTGTATTCCCCATACATGGTAGTGGGAAATTCACTTCCTTGATTCTTCATCGATTTCGCTTTCTTGATTCTTCAATCTCTCTTTCAGTTTCTTCTTCCATTTCTACATCATCTTCAGTTTCATCTGTCATGCTTCCTTCGTTTTCTTCACTTCCTTCTGATTCTTTATTAGTTTCAACATCACTTTCATCATCAATATTAATTTCCACATCAGGTTTGGTTTCCTTCGTCTGAAGCCTGTTCCACAACCTTTTCTGTCTTCTTATAGTTCTATCATCCAGTTTTATGATCTCGCTTGAACTGGAGTCAGAAACTTCACTTTCTTCCTCGATGACTTTCTTTTTCCCAGCTTTGGTGGACATAGATTCTTGTTTGACTATGGTTGGAGTTGATTTGGAGATAGAGTGGTGATTTAGTATTCTTTGGATTAGATAGGGAAATCCCTTTTTCAGTAAAAATGATTCTCCAATATCTTTTCTTTCTTTGACTCTTTCTTTCTCGTCTGAAATTTGCTTTATCAATTGATTGAGAACAAATTTATTCCAATCCAGTCTTTTCTCAAACCAAATAGCATAAATCATCTTCATTTTGTCAATTGAGAGAGTGTAGAAATTTCGAACATGACCGATTACGTTTCTGGTAAGAAGTATTGTCAAGGCTGAAAATTCTTTCTTTTGTTGATAGATGGAGCCAATGAAATTCTTCTCCTTCTTGTTGATTGCAGTGACATTCCAAAGTTTGCTCTTTTCTTCATTTCCGAATGTGAAAGATGAAGAGCCTCCAATTATATTTAAGCGGAACACCAGAGAGAGCAATTGTTCATCAACGGTGAAGCTTTTATCTTGAACCGTCGTTTTGAAGCTTTTTCCATTGTTGATGATTTCGGCATTTCTGTAGAAATCTATGATGCCATCTGGACACAAAGTAGTGACCTTTGTATCAATCAGGTTCTCCAATCCTCGAATCTTTTTGATCTTCTGTGCAATTTGGATTGAAAGAGTGGAGTTTGAGAATTTTTGACAGAAGTTGTCCAGGCTGGTGGTGATTCCATCGTCAATGTTGTATCGCTCCATTGATTACTGATTTAGGGATCCTTGAATGCTTGATTTTGGGTGAGCAGGATTTTGTCAAGATTTTGCAATCGTTATCAATTGAGAGTCGTGTCACAATCAATGAGATTATGTAGGGATGTACATCTACTTTTTCTCCCAGATTGACACGAGGCTTCGAGTGATTAGCCATGTTAGTCCAAACGTCAGATGGTAGCTGGAACGTTTTTACTTCTTTTGACCAATTTGTCCTTCATCAGCCTTTGCCTTCTTAGTTTTGTATATAAGTCAGTTTTCTGAGGATTTTGCAATGTGAACTGACTTTTCCTGCAAAACAGTTTAAGTTTTCTTCGGTACCCATACCTTTTTGGGTCCGGCTGAGTTAGTTACTGAAACATTACATTCAGTTTCTTTGTTGAGAGAATTAAACATTCTCAACTCTTTTCTGGATAAACCATTACCCTCAATCTTTGTTGATTTCACAAGGATTCTTTTAGATTTAACATTTTTAGTTTCCTTGTGTAATCCACTAGATCTTCCAGTATCTTGATTTCTAGAGTTTATACTTTTTGAAGTCTCAAGACTGGGTAGGGGTGGGGGATTATCATTGCTTTTGTCAAATTTACTAGACATTAATCTATCAGCTAGATTTGACACCTCAGTTTCAAGAAACTCATTCCAAACTTTCGTTTTGTCATGTTCTCTGTCCTTTAATTTTAGTTCCAACGTAAGTTTTTCAGTTAACTTGACAAGATTAAAGTTTTTCAGACTGAGTTCAGCAAATGATAACTGATTTGAAGAATGTACCTTTCCTTGATGATTTGATGCAGTTTTAGGATTCGAATGTACACTCTTTTGTTGCTGTGAAGAATCTTCTATATCAACAACCACTTGTAACTCCTTTCCTTTTTCTTTTGAGAGGTCTCTTAGTGATGGAACTCCTCTAGATTTGTTAATATGAACATTGAAGTTTGTATCCACATCATCACCGAGTTGAGGTTCTGAATTTGTATATAAATTTGTTGCACTGAACCTTTCGATCATTTGATCCTGAAAATCAGATATATTTTGCAAGCAATTAGTCAGGGGGTGAATAAGCCAACTTCTAACTCTAGATGTAGACATTGAAACTAAGTAAACTGATACAGTGAAGGGTCTTCAACAACTGGATGCTTCGAACAAATAACTGATGCACAGTTATCTCCTGGAGCAGTAACAATTTGGATCTCTTCCAAAAGGAAGATAGGCTCCGATACCAATTGTTGGTCCCTTGGAAAGGCTAACACAAGTTTAGAGGGGGGTGTGAATAAACTTTTCACCAAAAACTAATCCTAAAGTGGAAAAGTCCCAGGAACTGAGTTTCTCTGAAACTTAAACTGATCTTCTGTTCAATTTTGTTCCTGTCCCTTAATTTGTGCGGAGTTCAATTAGCTCAACTGAATATAAGTTAATACTGACTTATATTTAGTCTTGTTAACTGGCAGCGGATAAAACTAGCCTTTAATGCAATAGATGTGAAAATGGAAAACTAGACCTTCTATGTATCGATTCATGTGACTCGATTAATACAGTGTTTGCTTTGAGTGATAATGTAATAAATAAAACAAACACAAATGCATAAAGTAAATCAACACATGATTTGTTTATGGAAGTTCCGGGTGGTGTAATCCCGTACGTCTCCCCTTCTCCTGTGGCGCGAGGAGGTATCACTAGAATAATGAGATAACCATTACAAAATCCTAGTACTATGACAATCCTTCACAACACCCTAGTTTCACTTTATCACACAAAATGAAGAAAGGTGAGATTGCTCCTTCACTCTGCACTGCTGATCCTTTGGAGGTGGAATTGCTCCTTCACCACTCACCACTAATACCAACACACGTCCTCGGTGCTGCACTAACAATTGTGGGCAACAAGTTGCAACCGTATGAAGAAAGGTAGAATTGCTCTCTTCAAACTATGCACAGCTAACCCTTTTTCACAAAGGTTAGGTTTAGAATTAATCAAGGATTAATTCAGTGAGCTGTTTGATTCTTCTGGATCTGACTTTGTAGCTCCAAGATGCCTTCTTTCCCCCTTGATGGGTTACTGGATCTTTCTTTGAAGTCTTCAAGTCAATTTCGTTGGCTTCCCCCTTTTCTAGGTATATATGATCTGATTTTATGGATCTGGATTTGGATCTTTGAATATATGCTTGTAAAGCTCTTTTTCTGATCCTCCTCTCTCTTTTGAGTGATTCTCTTGTGTATTTATAGGGGTGATGTAACGGTCACTAGCTCTTGTAGCCGTTACACTTGTCATTTAGCCAACGTTCACATGTACGACCTTTTGTCGTATACTCAGTTTAAATTCAATCAAGGCCTTAACTCAGTTTGCTACTCTTCTTCAAAACTGAGTACCTTGTATACTTAATATCTGAATTTAATTGACTAAGTCAGAGTACACCAATCTGTTTCCTCTTATCCAGGTAACTGATAATCTTCGTCCTTAAGATTATTCAGTTTTACATGATCTATAACTCAGTTTCAGGTGACCACAGACTTGCCTGAATCCTGATTTTTAGTCACGACTTGATTAGCTTCCAACTGAGTTTGCCACCTCAGTTCTTGATTTCTATGCTCGAGTCTCATGTCCCAGCTTCTTGATCTTCTAGATAAGCCACTGAGTCTGTGTCCCTCAGCGAACTTATCTTCTTCAGTTTTAGCATAACTGAGTTTGAACCCTCAGTTCTTCATGTGCATATTCAGTTTTCTTGCTATAACTCAGTTTTCTTGTGGTGACTCAGCTGTTCGCCTAGTTCCTATTCTATTACAATGCTGGTTTGAAACAACCTATACAAAGTTCAGACTCTAGATAGAACTTATACATTTATCTCTAGACCATTTCTTGCTTCTTCTTTCATTATGCACTATAACAGTTAGTTACGACTTCATCATCATGGGTTGCAAGTGATTTGTCTAATTACGTGACGAATCATCATCAAAACATAAATAATATTTCCAACAGAGGCATACGTAACCCTTCAAGGACCAGTGTTCAAACAATTGAAGAGCAGCAATTCTACCTGTTCTACAACTGTTTATATAGTGAAGCTAGGGATTAGCCAAGGACTATTGTTTAGGACTTTTTGTAACAGTTCACCTCAAGAAGTTCTAGTGGAATTTTCCTCCGCACCACAGGGGAAGAGATGACTGACAGGATTACACCACCTGGAACCTCTATAATTCTTACTTATTTACTTTACGTATTTATTTATTTACATAGTATTTATCTACAATACTTTTGATTGTTATACATCTCACAGTTCACAAACTGACATTAATCAGAATTCAGTTCAACACACTTAGCTTTCACAGAGAATAACAAGATCAAGAAAAAGGCTAAAATTATATCCGCTACTAGTTGACTCAGTTTTGTGCTTAAGTTAGTTTGTCTTAAAATCAGTTGAGTTAGCTTAACTCCACACAAGTTTTAACTGAACCATAATTTGTTTTAAATCCAGTTTTTTGGGACAAGTTTATTCACCCCCCTCTAAACTTGTGTTAGCCTTTCCAAGGGACCAACAATTGGTATCGGAGCAGTGTTGTTTCTTTAACAAGCCATTGTTAAAAACTCATTTGCTCTAAATCTCCTCTAGTTGTTCTCATTAGAAAGCATAGTGTCCAGTTCTTATACAATCAATTTTCACTCACTCACAATGGATAGCAATCAGTATGCAAGACCAATGCTTATGTGCAACATGGATATATTTGATGAATATAAACGTCGTATGCAGGCTTTTCTAGCTGCTACTGATGATGAAATGATGGATGTACTCACTGATGGACCATAGATCACTCACATGCAAACTGTAGGAGAAGAACAAGTTTGAGTTCCCAAGCCTAAAGTTGAGTGGACCAGTGATGATCGCAAGCGAAACAATCTCAACAATGTCGCTATGGACTTTATTCTCAGAACTCTTGACAGCAACATGAACTTAAAGGTGAAAGACTGCACAACTGCTAAAGAGATGTGGGACAAACTTCAACTAGTTTGTGAAGGAACTGATTCAATCAAGGAAAACAAAATTTCTGTTACAAAACAAAAGTTTGAAAATTTCAAGATGAAATCTGGAGAGACCATTGACCAGATGGAGACAAGATTCAGTGGTATCATGGATGTATTAGATCTACTCAAGATTGAATACTCAAAGAAAGTTATCAATACAAGAATCTTGAAAGCATTACCAATGTGCTGAAAGATGAAGGTCACTGCTATGGAAGAATTTAGAAGACTTGATATAGAGGACTCCTTCAAAATCTTCTCAGATTTGAAAGCTTATGAATTCAGTGAAGATTTCACAAGCACAGCTGCAATAATTAAGGCTCTGGAGGAACCAAGAACTACAGCACTTGCAGTAGCATCAAATGACTCTCATGAAACATCCACAAACAGTCTTCAACAGTTGGATGAAATGGAGGAACAAATGGCTCTTATGATGAGCAAAATCAAAAGGATGAAAAATGGTCACCCTATAACCCAAAAGTTCATCAAGAAGACTCCTGAGAAAAGAAAAGATGATGAGTATCTTTGTTTCAACTGCAAGAAGCCTGGACACTACAAAGTTGAATGTCCAGAACTGACCAAGAAGACTCAGCCAAGAAGAGTTGGTAGAAGAGCACTCCTTGCTGGAGATGAATCAGACTATGAAGCTGGTACTGAATGACTATCAGATGATACAGCATTGATGGCACACATGGAAGATCCCAATGAGGTATGTGAATCAAATTCTAAATATAGCTCAGCTCAAATTTCCATGAAAATTGCATGTTCTTCAACGACCGATTCCAATCCAAGAATCTCAGAATTAGAAGAAACTCTTGATGATTTGATGAGTCAACTTGTCACCATACAAGCTGGTTATGAATCAATCAAAGCTGAGAAAGAATCTCTAATTCTAGAAGTCAAAAGATTGAAAGATGAACTGAACATGTTGAAACTAAACAGAACTGACAAATGAAAGAACCAGTATCAGTCTACTGCATCAGCAGCAACAACTAAATCTTTTGCTCAGTCTAGTTCAGCAACTAGATTCAAATCTGGTAAGCCATATGGGGATAGATATAGCTTAGGATTTGATACACAGCAGACTTTGAAAAGAGGAACAAGTAAGGCCACTGAACCGAATACCAAAACGTGTGTTAAGTTCATAGCTGAACAATGTCCTCAAATTAAGAAGCATGCTGAACCAGTAAAACAAGTACAACGTGAATCAAGTCAACCTCAACGTCAATTTTCAAAAAGATCAGCTGTAAACAACAAGTTCAACCAAAAAGGTAAAACAACGAAACATCATGAAAATAGAAAAAGTATATTTACTGCTAAATCTACTAAAGCTGATCAGGCCAAGAACCAGAGAATCTTCAGTCATAGTAAATCAAAGAATATTAATTATTCAAAGATTCACAAAGTCAGGGGGAAAGGCAGATTATTTCCAACTAATGATGATTGTAATATCTCAGAATTCAAGATTCAAACTGATAAAAACAATTATTTCAGGCAGAAAACTTACTACAAGTTTCAGCCCAAAGGTCAGCAGAGGACTTATTATAGTTCTCAATCTAGACCTCAGTACAAAATAAATGTTGGTTATTATCCAAGTTTCAATAATGGAAATAAGTTTCAGCCAAAAGATCTGAGAAATCATATAAATAAGACACAATCCAAGCATAGACACTATGGGAGTGTGGCTTACATATATGAAAACAAGTGCAACAATATCCGAAGAATACCTAAAGGATATATTCCCAGAGTTGTACTGACAACTGACCCCTATGGACCCAAACAGAGTTGGGTACCTAAAATGTTTAATTTTCATTGCAGGATATATGGTACTTTGACAGTGGTTGCTCTAGGCACATGATGAAGAGCAAGGACTGTCTCAGTAATTTTATTGCAAAAGATGGACCAAAAGTTAATTTTGGAAGTAAAGACAAACCTGGATACACCAAAGGGTATGGAACCTTAATCAGAAATGGACTCACATTCAAGAATGTATCTTATGTAGAAGGATTACATTACAACCTGCTCAGCACCAGTCAATTCTGTGATATGGGATACAAAGTTACCTTTATAAAGATTTCTACGTTGTCGTCAGCGAAATAGCATTTCATGTTGTCCTAGCCGGAAGAAGAAAAGAAAATATGTACGTTGTAGATTGGACAACTGCTGTTGCAGAAACCTGTTTGCTTGTGCATACCAAATCAGAAATCAGTTGGTTGTGGCACAAGAAACTGAGTCATCTAAACTTTGATGACATCAACACCCTTGTCAAGAAACAGCTAGTCATTGGATTACCAGAAATCTCATATAAGAAGGATAGCTTATGTGATGCTTGTCAACAAGGAAAGCAAACAAAAGCAAGTTTCAAGACTAAATCTTAGCATTCAACAACCAGAGTTCTTGAAATACTACACATGGATTTATTTGGACCTATTACACTAATTAGTATTAGTGGAAATAAATATACATTGGTAGTAGTAGATGAATTTTCAAGATACACTTAGGTTATCTTCTTAACTAAGAAAAGTGAAACCAAGCAAAGACTTACTGAACTACTCAAGAGACTTCAGAATCAGAAAGGAGGATCAGTTGTGAAGATAAGATCAGACAAAGGAACTGAATTCCTCAACAATGTAATCATTCAATATTATGAAGAAAATGGTGTTTTACATCAACTAGCTGCTACAGCAACACCTCAACAGAATGGCGTAGCTGAAAGGAGAAATAGAACACTCAAAGAAGCAGGAAGGACGATGATTGTGAAGCAAAACTACCTGAAAGATATTGGGCAGAAGCAGTTAACACAACTTGCTATACACAGAACAGAGCTCTAATGATTAAAAGGCATGTGAAAACTCCATATGAAATTTGGAATGGAAGAAAACCAAATGTTTCATACTTTCATGCTTTTAAAGCAAATGTTTCATACACAATAATGGGAAAGATCAACTTCATGTTTTTCAGCCCAAAGCAGATGAAGGAATCTTTCTAGGATATTCAAGCGTCAGCAAAGCTTTTAGAATACTGAATAAAAGGACACTCAAACATGAAGAATCAATTCATGTGGTGTTTGATGAACCAAACTTCTTTGGTGAAACAACAGAAGACAGACCAGAACCAGTTTCTCAGTCTCAGTTACCAGTCGTGCTAGAATCAGTTTATGTTGATATTGGAAAACTACGGATTTCAAATTTATCAGATCAAGATCAGTCTCAGTTTCCAACTACTCAACAACCCAATCCTGAACAACATGATTCTGACACAGTTGAAGAAATTCAAGAACCAGTTCTTGAAGAACCAATCGAAAAAAATGTAGATCCCTTGATGCAAGCACCTGCTTATCAATGGATGAGAGATCACCCTGAAGAACAAGTTATTGGTGATACTCAAGCTGGAGTTCTAACAAGACATCAACTAGATGCTATGATTGCATGATTTCTATCTCAATCTGAACCGAAGGAAATAGAAGAAGCTTTGAAAGATCAAGACAGGATACTAGCTATGCAAGAAGAATTGAATGAATTTGAAAGAAATCAAGTATAGGAATTGGTAGAAAGACCAGTTCATGTGAATGTCATTGGAACCAAATGGGTTTTCAGAAAAAACTTGATGAAGATGGAAATATCATTAGTAACAAAGCTGGACTTGTAGCTAAAGGATATTCTCAAGAAGAAGGCATAGACTTTGATGAAACTTACGCACCAGTTGCAAGATTAGAAGCAATCAGGCTATTCCTTTCCTTTGCAGCTCACAAGAAGTTCAAAGTTTACCAGATGGATGTCAAAAGCGCATTTTTGAATGGAATTCTTGAAGAGGAAGTGTATGTTCAACAACCACCTGGATTCGAAATCAAAGATCAAGCTGATAAAGTTTTCAGACTAAGGAAAGCTCTTTATGGACTTAAACAAGCACCAAGAGCTTGGTATGAAACTCTATCTCAGTTTCTAGTGGATAATGGATTTATCAAAGGAACAATCGACAAAACTTTATTCAGGCTGAGAAATGAAGAAAATACTCTACTTGTTAAGATCTATGTTGATGACATTATTTTTGGATCAGAAAATGAACAGTTATATGAGAAATTTGCAGGTTTAATGAAGAGCAAATTTCAGATGAGTATGATGGGAGAATTGAATTATTTTCTTGGGCTGCAAGTTAAACAATTAGATGATGGAATTTTCATTCATCAAACCAAGTATACGAGAGAACTTATCAAAAAGTTTGGTATGGAGAAATCAGCTGGAATTTCTACACCAATGGGGACCAACATCAGGCTAGATGAAGACAAAGAAGGCAAAGATGTTAATCAGACACTCTACAGAAGAATCATTGGAAGATTACTCTATCTTACTGCAAGTAGACCAGATATATCATTTACTGTTGGTGTATGTGCAAGATTTCAGTCAAAACAAAAAAAAAGTCATCTCACAGTTGTAAAAAGAACTCTGAAATATCTAAAGATACAGATGGAGTTGGAATTTGGTATTCAAAAGAAGGAGAATTCAAGTAGATATCTTACTCAGACTCAGATTATGCAGGATGCAAAGTGGATGTAAAAAAGAGCACATGAGCACTTGTCGATTACTAGAAATAGACTTGTGTCTTGGTTTAGCAAAAAGCAAAACTCTATCTCAACTTCAACAGCTGAAGTAGAATATATCGCAGCTGGATGTTGTTGTGCTCAAGTTTTATGGATTAGACAACAATTAAGAGATTATGGGATAGAAGAAGGAGTGATTCCCATAATGTGTGAGAACACAAGTGCGATTGCAATAACAGACAATCTAGTTTTACACTCAAGAACGAAACACATTGATGTGCGTCACCACTTTATAAGAGATCATGCGGAGAAAATGGATATTACAGTTCTTTATGTACCTACTGAAGATCAGTTGGCTGATATCTTTACAAAGCCATTGGACAAAGAAAGATTTTCCAAACTGAGAACTGAATTATGGATAATTAAAGTCAGTTGAAATCATTTAAGCCAGAGGTTCGTCAAGGGGATTAATCCTTGTTATGTTGGGTGCGCTCACTTAACAGATTGGTCATTGACATCAACAATCTCAAACAGACCAATTAAAACTGAAAGACTTAATGGAACTGAAAAACTGAATCCAGAAACAATCTTACTTCAGTCAACTTAAGTCAAAGGTTGATAAGATAAAACCGACAGTAGTTATATCGCATTTAATTACGGCAGTTCTTTTGTCAGATTACATTGCGTGCACACCTCATTACTGTCAGAACAGTACATGCCTTGGTTACCCAAACCATCATGGAATTTGAAAGGTTGTACTAACCAACCGTCAATACATCACCCCTATATATTCAACCTCCGTTCACACTTCTAAAATCAAAAATCAAATTTTTATTAATCCTCAAATTCAACTTTTGCTTTCACACCAAATTCAGAAATGGCCACTTCAAAGAAATCGCAAAAAGAAAGATTGATCACAGAGTTAGATGTGTATACTTTCGAAATTTATGAGACTATGTGCAACAACACTCTGTTAGCAAGTTATATCTGCGAAAAGATCCAGAAACAACCAGGATTAAGAAATATTCTGGAGGTTACCTTCAATGAAGAACGCGATACATATGGAATTTTACAGTTCTAGGAAAATATGCATTTGGTAAGAAATTCTTTATTCACTACAGTTCGTGGAGATCGTATTATTATTAATGAACGAGTCATGAAGTCACTATTTGGTTTCACAAATTCTTCTGTGACATCAATAGATTTGACTTCACTACCATTGAAAAGGGACACCTTTCTTAGGCATATTACTTTATCCAAGGAACCAGTAGAAATTGGTACTCATGTTGATAAACTCAAGCCAGAGTTTGGATTTCTCAGCCGATGGCTTAGCAAACATGTTATTGGAAAATCCAAAGGAATCAGTACACTATCTGAAGACAATGTTTATCTGATGAACATAATTTGGGATGAAATAGAATTCAATTGGGCCGGTTACGTCGTCAATCAGATAAAGAAGCAACACTTAGCCGAATTAGAAAGCGTACAAAGGGCTCAAGCTGAAGGTCAAGCAACTATTGGTAGATTCTGACTGAAGAAAACACTTAGTGGAATCATTCAATTTTACTTGGAAAAACTCAAGGAAGGGAAGAAAGCAAGACTAGCTGCAACTACTGAGGAAATCGCAGCAGTAAGAAGAACAACTTCCCAAACTGAAGCTAGACAGAAAACTGTGTCTCAGCCGGAAGCTGAACACAAAGGAATCAAGCAAAAGGCTGACTCAGCAGAAGAAAGATCAGTTGCAAGATGTTTGTACCCAGGAACTTCAAGTAAGACAGCACCAACTGAGGGGGAACAACAACAACTGACAACTGAAGTTAATAAGAAAAACATTCTTGCTGATACTTCTCAGTTACAAGATCAAACAGATCAGCAATCAGCACAAGTTTTTGAAGCTGATAAGATTATCAGATTGATGAAGATGAAACTTAAACCAGAAGATTTTCGTGAAGCTACTTTACAATCTGAAGAAAAATTACTCTTGGAAGAATTGGAAATTAGAGATCTATACACTCTATTTCCTATATCAGAAAGCTTCAATAGATTTACTGAACTAGCTCACAGGAGAAAATCAGCCACATCATATATTCCCGGAGATATTTCAAAGAAGAAGGATGATGATGAAGATGATCATTCAAAGAAAGAAGCTGATATGACTACAATTTTACAAACAGAAACTCAACCTCAACCTCTAGTCACGCAAACTGTAACTCAAGAAGAAGATTTGCCAGTTGGAAATCAGGCAACTGACACTCAGTAAGCAGCTGATGGAACTGATAACCAACAACTTATGTTCATTGAAGATATCACTCAGTCTAAAGATCCAACAGAAGCAACATATGATCCATCTGATATTCTGACTAAGGATGAATTGGCTAAAGTTTAGGGGAACTTGAAAATTGTGCTCAGTCAAAGGGATGCACCCAATGGCCTTCTATCAAACATCTCTGAATATCTAGAATATAGAACTAGAACAGATATCTCAGTTCATGCAAGACTAGAAATGATCCACAAGTCAAGTTTCCAGTTCTGCTTCAGAAATTTTAGTACTTAAACAGAAACTTGAAGACTCAACCGTAGTAGATAGGGAAACACATGCCCAAGCTCACTGGCATATGAAATCAGCATATCTATGTGTTAGAGAATCAGCTTAAAGAAGTACTTGCTTCTCAGCAACGTATCTTAGCCGATCAACAGGCAACCCATGCTTTGGTAGATCAACTGTATGATGCCAAAAATGGGGAAGCTGAAGAAGATAAGCTGAAGTTACTCAAGGAAATGAAGCAACTTGAAGATGAATTAGGAAGATATAAATCAGATCCAAAGTTCTTAAAGAATGAGCTAACTGATGAGCAGCTCATTGAGAAATATAGTCACCCAGAAGATCGGAGAGCTACTCTTACAAAGGATCTGTGGTGAAAGTTTGTCAAAGATCATAACCCTATTAAAGCCAAGTACAAGGATAAAACTATTGAAGAATCTTTGAACTACTTCTTATCAGATGAACTGTACAATCAGAAAATGGCACAATACAAGAAGATCAAGAAGATTGAAGACAAACTGAAGATTAAAGACAAAACTGAACAGATGAAAGCTGATGTAGTAGAATTTGAAAAATACTACATGAAAGAATCAGCTTTACCCAAGTTAATTTTATTGAGAAAATGGAATGAAGGAAGTCAAGTGGACTACATCAAGACCTTTTCCAAGGAAGACTCCAAGCTAGAATGTGATTATCGTCTACATGAGAAAGAAATGAAGTTTATTTCAGTGAAACAAAAATCACAGAAAAAGCTTAGTCTTTAGTCACAATTATTTGGACTAAATGTAACTATTCCAGTTTTTCCATATTCTAATGAAATCCAGTTTTTCAGTTTTACATTGCTTTGACCTTTAAGATTTTCTTTTAGGGAGAGTTTTGTCATCATCAAAAAGGGGGAAATTGTTGGAAATAAAAGTATTATCTTAACCTTATTGATGAAGTGCTGAAGCTAGCTGTTAAAGTGAAAAGCTAAAAGATGTCTAGAATTGAATGTATAGGTTTTACTAGAGTCTGATATTTGTATAGGTTACATCAGACAAGCACTGTAATAGTTAGTGTGTCGTGAAACTGAAAACGGGAAGTCATTTAGAAAACTGGAAATCGTTAGATAAACAAACTGACTCAGACAACACCGCTATGGAACTGAAGAAGATAAGTTCACTGAGGGACATAGACTCGGTTGGCTTATCTAGAAGATTGAAGAACGGAGGGTCACAGACTGAGTTATAGAAGATTGAAGAACTGAGGGTCACAGACTCAGTTATTGAAGTTTGAAGAAAACTGAGGGTTTCAAACTCAGTTATAAAGATTACAAGTCGAGACTATAAAGTTGGACTTCTGGCAAGTTTGTGGTGACCTGAACTGACTTTATGGATCTTGTATAAAGACCTAAGAATCATAAAGAAAACGAATTCTTAGAAGATAATTCTTTATGGTGTACTCTGGTTAAGTCAATTATAATCAGTACTGATATTTGAAGAAGAGTAAAATCTCAGTTAATACTCCAAGTAAATCAAGAAACTAACGATTGATGAACACAGTATAAAACTGACTAGTAAACTCAGTTTTATATGTCAGTCATTATACAAACTGATCGTACAGTTTAACGTTTTAAAGGAAGCGATTCTATTGGAAGAAATACTGACACATCAGAACGGTCAGAAAATATAGCCGTTACAAGATAGACGTTGATACAATTCGAATTCAAGCAAGATGAACGTTGGACCTCATAGTATAAATAGAGGACTTTTTACCAAGGATAAAATACACACACACAGGAAGAGAAGAAGAAGTTTTAACAAACATTCTTTTGTGCATTAGTCATTCGAATTGCTATCATCTCTGCGCTATAACAAGATCATATCAAGAATTTCTTCCAGTGTTCAAGCTACACAGAATTTATCCAGATTCAGACACTTAGAAGAACCACAAACGAGAATCAATTTATTGATTCTCAGCCCAACTTTGATTCAACATCAAAGGTTTAGACTGTGAATCAAATCGGGTAGATTTTGCCAAGGACAGTTGTTACAAGCAGTCTGGTAGCCTGTGTTTGTGGTGGTAGCTGGTGAAGAGGCATACGTAACCCTTCAAGGACCAGTCTTCAAACAATTGAAGTGCAGCAATTCTACCTGTTCTACAACTGTTTAGATAGTGAAGCTAGGGATTAGCCAAGGACTATTGTTTAGGACTTTTTGTAACAGTTCACCTCAAGAAGTTCTAGTGGAATTTTCCTCCGCACCCCAGGGGAAGAGAGGACTGACAGGATTACACCACCTGGAACCTCCATAATTCTTGCTTATTTAATTTACGCATTTATTTATTTACTTAGTATTTATCTACAGTACTTTTGATTGTTATACATCTCACAGTTCACAAATAGACATTCATCAGAATTCAGTTCAACACACTTAGCTTTCACAGAGAATAACAAGATCAAGAAAAAGGCTAAAATTATATCCACTGCCAGTTGACTCAGTTTTTGCTTAAGTCAGTTTGACTTAAACTCAGTTGAGTTAGCTTAACTCCACACAAGTTTTAACTGAACCATAATTTGTTTTAAATCCATTTTTAGGGACAAGTTTATTCACCCCCCCCCCCTCTCTAAACTTGTGTTAGCCTTTCCAAGATACCAACAAAATTATTAAAAATATTGGCTGAATGCTCAGGATAATATGGCGCCACTTTTGCTAGGATGGAAGTCCAAGAAGTCGTGTGTGTATTCCAAGTACATTAAATCTAGATGGATGTCTTTTGGGGCGCCTATTTAAAGTGCATTGAACTTAGTGAGCAGTCTTCTTTATTGGATCGGATCAGGAGCTTTACTTATCCAAAATTGATGATCCACATGTGCATTTGATAGTAGAAAACCTGATCTTAAACTTTCATCAAGGGGTCATCTTCATTTGAATAAGTTATAATGGTTAAAATTGCCTAAACAGCTGCGGAACAAAAACTGGACAATAATTAAGAAGATACATTGAATCTGGATGAAGCTCCTTGGATGCGGCAATATGCATTTAATTTAGGATAAACTTATCATCTTATTATTATGAATTAATGTACTTATTTTCCTATAAATAGTCCTTGTATTTGTACTTAGAATTTCAACTTGTTATCAATATAAATCATATTTTATTCTTCACTTGGAAAAGTGTTGTGTGAGTTTCTCTAGAAAGTGAATCCAAATCTCGGATTATGAAGGACGTGAACAAACCTTGTGGTTATCCATATACCAAGGTGCGTAGAAACAGGTTTTCTAAGTGTTGTGGTTTATTCCAAGGTTCCTTCACACGAGTTGTGATTGTGTCGCGGAGCTTATTATTCCAAGGTGTTTCCACACAGGTTGTGGTTGTGTTGAGGATTATCCAAATACTTCTATCCACTATCCTAGGATTCATTTGATTTGAAGCCTTCCTCCGGTCGGTTTCACTTCAGTTGGTATCAGAGCCAAAGCGGATTGACGGTATTATATCCCTTTAAATTTTCTAAAAAAAAACCTTTGAACAAAAAATTGCTAGAAATAATGAAGATGTGCAAAAGTTCAATGAGAAGATTCAACGTAAATTTTACCGCAGGAGGCAAGAGTTGCATGCGAGTTGGAGGAAGGACATTCAATTAATTTGGGCCAATTTTTGGGCGTATGAAGCGAAATGTAGGGCTGAACGGAAGAAAGCACAAGAGTTGGCTGAAGAGAAAATTGAAGAAGTTGTTAGTCCTCGTGATGAGGAGTTTAAAAATGATAAAAACAAGAGTGTGGCAGAAGTACTTAACTATGATGAGGCAATTGTTGTGGACGAGATCGTGTACATGGATAAGACAAACGTTGGAGGTTACATTGAGAGTAATGTTGAGCGTGAGGAGTTGCATGCTCCTTGTGATAAGTTGCAAAGAGATACAAATGGTCCTCAAGTTGCTGATGCAATAGTGGAGTTGTCTGAAGTGTCTATTGTGGAGGAAGAACGCAAGGAGTTGATATTGGTTGAGAAAAAAGAAGATGTTATATTACTCAATTCTTGTGTCAGTTTTGTTGATTCTTCTTCCCATGTCTATGGGGATTACCCAACGGAGGACAGCTTGTGGACAATAGTAGTTTTTTAGCGTGATCACGTTAATGGAAAACCGGAGCATAATTATTATGATCCATTTTCGGAGATAATTGACGCTTGTCCGACTACAATTTGTCCTCATATTTATTATTTGGGTCCTTTACGGGCAGTGTTCCACAAGTTTATCAACTCGAATTCTCACTACTATGCTGATATGTTTTTGGGGCATGACTCTGCAACAAAATGTGCAGTTGATGTGAATTTATCTGTTCGACTCATATTTGATCCCGGTGTTCGTTTGGTGATCTTTTGTCTATCTTCATGTTCTATTGGTAATATTGCTCGATATTTATTCGAGGATGAATCCTTCGCAGCCGGGGGGGTCTGATATGAATCTGGAACCGATTACTACTCAAGATCCTGTGACATTTCAAGTTGGTCCCGAAACTCGACTGCAACGCAAAATGAGGCTCGCATCTTTAGGTAATTTGGTCCATTTATTAATGCAAGAATCCAAGTCGAAGAATGAAGAATATTTTGAAGTAATTAAGTCCGTCATTTATGCTTGCTGACAATCGCAATTAAATTACATATTATTATATATTATTAATAATTAAAATATTAAAAATATTGGCTGAATACTCATGATAATATGGCGCCACTTTTGCTAGCATGGAAGTCCAAGTAGTCAAGTTTTGAGTATTCTAAGTACATTGAATCTAGATGGATGTCTTTTGGGGCGCCAATTTAAAGTGCATTGAACTTAGTGAGCAGTCTTCTTTATTGGATCGGATCAGGAGCTTTACTTATCCAAAATCGATGATCCACATGTGCATTTGATGATAGAAAACCTGATCTTAAACTTTCATCAAGGGGTCATCTTCATTTGAATAAGTTATAATGGTAAAAATAGCCTAAACAGGTGCGGAACAAAAACTGGACAATATTAGGAAGAAACATTGAATCTGGATGAAGCTCTTTGGATGCGCCAATATGCATTTAATTTAGGATAAACTTTTCATCTTATTATTTTGAATTCATGTACTTATTTTCCTATAAATAGTCCTTGTATTTGTACTTAGAATTTCAACTTGTTATCAATATAAATCATATTTTATTCTTCACATGGAAAAGTGTTGTGTGAGTTTCTCTGGAAAGGGAATTCAAATCACGGATTATGAAGGACTTGAACAATCCTTGTGGTCATCCATATACCAAGGTGCGTAGAAACAGGTTTTCTAAGTGTTGAGGTTTATTCCAAGGTGCCTTCACACGAGTTGTGATTGTGTCGCTGAGCTTATTATTCCAAGGTTCTTCCACACAGGTTGTGCTTGTGTTGAGGATTATCCAAATACTTCAATCCACGATCCTAAGATTCATTCGATTTGAAGCCTTTCTCCGGGCGGTTTCACTTCAATCACTAATCACACGTAGTTAGAACTAATCCTTATAAATTCATAGTAGTATACTTGCGTTTGCTCTTGTGTGTTTATTGGAACCACTTTTACTTCTCTGTTCTATAGTTGGTCGTAGACCGTATTTGTGACAATTCAATCTAGATTAAACATGTTTTAACCAGTCTCTATGGGATTCAACCTTGACTCATCAGTACTCTACTATGATAGACCTAGACTTATTGATAGTAGTCCGTGCTTACACCACGGCGTGATCAAGCTTTTTGGCACCGTTGCCGGGGAACTCATGCCAATGATATTTTTAATTTGGATTGAAATGTTTTTATATACATCCTAAATTCTATAAACTATTTCATTGAGTCTGTTTAGCGGTCTGCAATTATCTGTGTCGTATAGTGTCTGTTTAGATCGGTTCTGGGAGATTTTGGTCAGGAAGCTGTGAGAGTTACTCCAGCAGCTGCGAGACAAGAAATTAACAGAGTCGTCTCTATTCTGTTAGAATCAGTAGTCCGAGTCTGTTTTATTTTCGAGTCTCCCAGGGCAAGTGTAACTTCCGGCAAGGAAAGTAACAAACATTTTTACTTTTCTTTTTGTGTCTTGAAATACGGTACATGAAGTTCAGCAACCAAGCTCAATTTTATTAATAAAATCAAAAGATTTGCAAAGAAGAAACGCAAGGAGGCGTGAGAAAGAAAGAGGCTGGCTGACGAGGTGAGTTCACACAAACGAAGAGAGAAAGACGGAGAATAGGAGATTCCACTTCTAGAAGAACTATATGAAACAATGGCACTGAACGGAAGAGATGTAGAAAATGCCCCAAATAGAGGAAGGAATGGAGCAGGCGTTGTTATACAAGCAGATAAGAGAACTCTACAGAGCTATGCTATGCCATCAATTGACAAATTATGCTAGCAATCGTTCAACCGTAGAATGCGGCTGAGATTTTTCATCCAAAGCCCATTGTCATGCAGATGGTGAAAAATTAAACGCAATTCCATGGAGTACCAAATGAAGATCCGAGTGTACACATCACCAACTTCATTGAAATTGACAGTACGATCAAAGCATCAGACGTGCCCTGATGATGCTTACAATAGTTTATCATATGACATCAACATTCTATCCATTATGAGCTAAAAATAGTCGTTTCGACCTATAAATATGAACCATTTGAGTTTAATATCATATGTCTGTTAGATGTAATATCCTCGGATCAATCATAGATTGACCCGATTACGCAACGGAAGTATCGGATCTAGATCTAAACGAAACAAAGAACATAAACTAAAGATCATACTACAAGGAAGTTTGGATTTTTACCTTTTTATGGTGCTTAACTCCAAGAACAAAAGTAGTATCCACGCACGTTGAGAAGCCACAGCCTTCCAACGTGTGTCTCCCAACAACACCAGGTGGATGGTGTTTCCCGCCGCCGGACCTCCTTGATATGCTACCTAGAAAACCCAAAGTTTTCTAAACTCGAACCCAAAGAACTATAGCCGAAAATTCCAAGCTATATTCTTATGAATAATGGCATGTATTTTTGGTGTAGCCAAAAGGCTTGGGAGAACTCTCTTTATATAGGAGAGTAAAACTTAAGCCCCAAGGATTAAATAATTAAGAGATAATTATTAGATTAATCCTTATTCCAAAATAAAAGATAAATAAAATAATAATCCCAAACAAATTAGGATAAATCATATTATTATATAATATTCCATGAATTATCATTTAACAAATAAAAGATAAATCACACATTAAATAATTATCCAAGAAAACTAATTCATTGATAACTAATTAATCCAAAAATGCGCCCCACCCAATTAAAATAGGTCCACACGCAATTTACACATATTTGGGCAGAGTCCACGAAAAATATCTTTTCCGTTATTTAATTATCAAGTCCAACTAAACAATTAATCCACATATCTATTAAATAGTCCAATCCAACTATTTAATATTAATTGAGATGAAACGATGAGAAAGCCTATATGATATTTTGGGAGCCACATCGGGGACCATGGACCCATATTCAGTAGCTACAATAAATCAAACAAAATTATTCATCAGACAGATTAATTATATCCAACCTCTTAATTCCGGGATTACACCACCATAAACCCGAAACAGAACTCTATCGAATATAGATAACTTACACTCAATTTATGAGTCGAAAGCGTCCATCGATATAATCATTACATACGGATAAATCCTCCATAGATCGCTCACTTTATTCGTGATATTTCCGTAAACCCTTCTCGAAATATATTATCCTTATTTACCATTAACCCCCTAGTGATCAATTAGTTCATATCCAATATAATATGAACTCGGCCGATCGATCAGTTTCTAAGGTCAACAAATAAGGGAACTGTCTGTCTACTTCCCGAAGGAAGGAATGGATTCCGTTTCTGTGATAGTACAGACTACTCACCATTCTAGAATAGAGCCAACGAGAAGTGTTGGACCACATACTATGAAGTGATCCCTACTAACACATCAAACCCTACCCTAATCTAAGCAGTTTTCTGTGATCACCTCAGGATTGAGATTAATCCATATATGATCATCTTGTGATTTGCAAAGACTTCTCTGTCACGGAATTATATCGAGAACTCAAATCAAATCGGTCCAGCCCTATATGATTATCGTCATATATAAATGCCCCACTAGGTACCCTATTACCGACAGTCCGGATAAGACTGTCACACCGTAAAGTGTTCTGGGTGCATTATTAGCATATTAATAATGAGACCCGTACTCAGATTAATGAACGCTACGGACTAAGTTAATTTTAAGTACATCTCACTAACTCAATCCTCTTGTGTATAGCCATACACCGAGTTATGTGATTACATAAACGAGGTACTTAGGATTTTCAGTAGTGTCTTAATTATAAGCATACATGCACATAATAAGATGAATTATTAATTCTGTCCAAAAACAATTATATAATTGTCTTTCGGGCACTACACCTAACAATCTCCCACTTGCACGAAAGGCAAGTGGATTAATTGTTTTAGAGCACACCCTTTACATCTATATCTACAACATTCTCCCACTTGCTCAAAACAAGTGAGACATGTCCATAATATTCATACCATCCAAGCGCATCCAAGTACGACCGGAGTATGCCGCCGTAGGGTAGGTCAGTGACCCGACGTGTACTTAAAACTGAACACCAAGTGACTTGGTACACTGATCACGTAGGTTGGCGGTTTGAGGCTTTGGGATCAAAACATAATTTCCATCTAATCAGGTGGTACGATTTCAATATGCCTTTGATTCAACATTGAGGACTAGATCGACTTAACGATCATCCTTAATCTGACCTAAAGCTAGAATCCGTGTTTATCACTTATATTCTAGTTTGCACCTGAATATACTAGCATATTATTGCTCATTCTCCCGAAGATACTTGAGGATTCACTAAACATCCTATTTCGTATTCATCCTCAGGTTTAGATAACCATTCCTAAGAGGTAGGGTAGACTACATCGTTGAATGTTGCATAATTGCAAGAATATTTTAACCAGATGAATGGATGGGATTGCCAATGATCGATTCTCGTGAATTTGAGTGAATCAAATCCTTTAGAATGAATCCCGAAGGCATGTAAGACTCTGACTTCAGATAACACACCCATGTTGTTTCCAACTGTTTCAGTGTTACCATTCATAAACACTAATCTACATACTACTTTACTAATATTGATTCCTAGTCTACGAAAGGCTTATCAATATTCTGGTCAAGTCCACATATTTAAAATATATGACTTTAAAATGACCTAGAGGTTTGCTTTAATCCCCGAAGGATATAAGATGTGGCAGGCATCCTACCAAAGGTTCTATCTGAATAAATTAAGATACCGTTAGTCTCGTAAAAAGGTCTTAGGGAATCACCCCTATTTTTTGTTTTGTAACAAATCCGTTATTTGTTCTTAGCTAAAACCCTTCTACTCTGAATGAATTCAAATTCCGTTGTTCGGCAAGGAAGTCTTAAGGAATCACCCCTATTTCCCGCTTTCTGACGAAATCATGCAAGACTGAGTGGTAAGAGAGATCACGGTCTGGTTAACTCTTTACCTTTTAAGGAATCACCCCTAAATTGCTCAGCTGTGCTATGAAAGTTAAACTTTCCTATTCATTCGACTCTTCTCCGTGTAGTTCAAATTACTCCCACTGGGCCTGAGATACTCAGGTGGTTCTACAAGAGTTTCAACAGAATTGGAGTATCACTCCATTCACAGGGTTATGGCTTTTAAACCAACCTCTATGATTAGGATCCTATACAGTCCATGAAGGACTATAGGTCATCAATCTACCCTATAGACCATATGGTCCTGCAATGGGTAATGGACAAACCATACTCCCACTGCGTTTGGGGTGGAGTGATATACTGATCTAGTTTAGTAGTTTTTATTAATGTTATCACCAACTGCCGGTGTTGGATGTGGACTGAACAAATCAGTTAGTAACATCTTGAGTACAAATACTTCAAGATCTAAGGTTGTTATTCATAGACTTTATCAGACCGAGTATGACAGTATCACCGTCATTCTATGATTTTAAGAGTTTTATAACCAACCATTACTCAATGCATTAAGATATTTCACGACCTGAACGTGTACGCAAAATTTCCAGTCCTACCTTCAAGCACTAAATGCTAAATGTCTATATTTACGGAAGTGGGGTGAACCGAATTCACTCCTTATCCACAAATGCATAGGCATCTTTTGGGTAGACTTCTCGGTTTTTCATTACAACCGTTATTTTGCAACCAATATCTTAAATGAGTTCAGCAGTGTATCGTAGCACATCCCCTAGTGAAAACATTTCACTGGGAGGCAGGCTGAGCATCAGTCCCGAAGACTACGCAATAACCTATTTCTGAGTATGGAATACTCTATCTCTGGTGAAATCAGAGATTTCCTCCAAATATTTTGGATAAACTTACCGGAGTCTCGAATAGTTGTAAGACAAGATGTCACTACTTCAAAAGCTCCCACTAGCTTGTATCTTTCATATGACCCGAAGGTCAATATTGACAAGCTATGTAACTTCTTTAAATCTATTACCCTTTCCTGATTGAGAGGAAACTTAGGCATTGTTCCTTTGAGACAGGGTTACTTTGACTGGGAGATAGGAATCACCCTAAGCCAGTCTGCAGATCTTGTCGTTGGGGAATATGCACTAATTAATAGTATATAAAGAAGTGTTTATCCAAATACGGAAACCATTTGCATTTATATTGTTTAAGATGTGTTACATATACCTTTTCAGCATTTCTTAGTGGTTCTGACTTTATCAAACAGAAGTCCGAGTCTTAGGTTCGTGCTACGAATGTTATATTTATCGTTAATAAGACAAACAAATTATCCTATTGAAAATGAATACGTTCGTTCCAATAAATCTGAATACATAAAATGAATTTTCTGTGATACTCAAGAATTGAATGTGAGATTCATTTCCTTATATCACTCCCACTAGTCTATCTGAAAGAACTGCCCATTGTCTATTTTATTTATCGTTTAATGCAAAGCTACCTAGTTCTTCCAAAGAACTTTAGCTTTCGAGAAAATTTCTAGGATGCATTGGTCAGTGATCCGAAATCACTTTCCTTATCCTCTAATTTCCAATTTATTAATTTTCCGGTTTAGCCTTAAAACTACTTAGTTTAGACGACTAACACGTATAAACGTTCTTTCCCATTCTCGACTTTTCTTAGATGGAAACAGTCTTGAACTAGCAGTTCGTTTGAGTAGACACTACTCTTGAACTGTGGGATGTTCAGTGTTACTTGCTTGGACTATCGATTTTTCTAATCGTCAAATCATAAGACCAAAGCTCCCACTAGTTTATCGGTTCCAAATACCTTCTAACTAGCAACACTTTGTATTTATGATTTTTCAAAGATTAGAAAATCCCCAGAACTAAGCTCCCACTAGTTTATCAGTTCCAAATACTGTCTAACTAGCAACGCTTTATTCTAGTTTTTCCAATAAATGGAGAAACTCATGTGAAGTCTAATACACAATTCTAATGATTCAGAAAAACAACAAATCATAAGACTAAGGCTCCCACTAGTTTATCGGTTCCAAATACCGTCTAATTAGCAACGCCTTATGCATATGATTTTCCAATTTTCCAATTTAGAAATTTGTTGTGTAATTACACTTTTAAAATTCACTAAATGAATTTAATATGATATTCCTATGTCATCATTTGTAAACTAAGTATGGTCGTCTCTCATTCAACACGAGTGACACCCGTGACATACCTATACTATGTCACTTAAGTTTTTAAAGGCTTAAGAGAACAAATCTTTTCTGAAAAATTAACTGCATTGTTTGATAATTTACAACGAACTTGTTACTTTCCACATTTTTAATGAAGTCCTATTACTAACAGTTTAGTAGCCTAGAGATTTAGTTGTAAAAAATATGACAGAAAGTTAAATTCAAAATTTCACTACTAGATTTTTATTTTAGGAATAATAAACTTGTTTAAAGTCTATCCTACCATTCAAAGGATTTAACCTCGCATTGTACTGTCCGAGAGGGTCGATATCAGCACTATGACGGTTAAACTGAGACAATCTCTCTCAATGATTAAGCTTCGAGAATCAAACATCGCACGGGAATCAAACATCCCGGACCTTAATCATTGATTACCTTCCTTTTTCTAGCCTAGATATTTCAAAAATATCAATAAAGAGTGTGACCTACTATATCAGATCTCAGAGTACGCCCCGAGTATGCCTATGAGGGGCAGGTCAGTGACCCGGCGAGTACCCGATATCCTATCCTTTCGGAGACCAAGCCTTGAATTTTGATAGCGGTGAACACCATCCGAAGGAGGCTGAAATCAAAGTGGCACGAGGTATCACCATCCTCTCACGTGCTTGCATCTATAGTAGAGGCCGTGGGGTTGGCTGTCGCCTTCCCCGCTCCCACTCAATAATTTGAAAAAGTGGTGGGTTTACTAATTACAGTTTCAGCCTTGACAATAAGAAACAATAAATCAAAGTACTCCCAACAGGGTCGGTTAAGTAGGCAAGCCTATGCCGTCTTGTTCGTTGGAACATATGTGACAGTTCAGGCTAATCCGGGAAGAGAAGCCCCGTTTAGCCCGAAGGCTTATCGGCTATGCTAAGTCTTGTCGAACTACTATAACGTACATCACACGTGGAAGGTGAGTCATTTGAGCCGAAGCTCGGTTGAATTCGCCCTACCATGGTTAGACCATTTCCGAACCCATGTACTAAAATTCTCCGATTTCTAAATTGTCACCAAAAGCGTAATCTCGTTTCTGTTTAAGGTGGGTTCACTGAGAAGCCATCACCGAAAAGCTCAACAATTTAACCAAGTGGGATTCACCGAGAATCCATCACTAAATTGTAACGATTGACAAAACCCGTGTCCTCGGTTTTTATAATTAGCTACTTATTATTTAACTACCACATATTAAATTTATAAGCATTCATACTAATTATTCGAGTTATACACGTCTATTTTAATTCTGTTTGTCCCTTGAAAAGGCTTTGGTTAAGTTTAGAGGGGGGGGTGAATAAACTTAACACTTAAAACTTTGGAGTTAACAAATTAGCAACTTCAAAGAATCTACGATACTTCAAGAGTCTGCGATACCTCAAGAGCTTCACTGATAAACAGAGAGTCTCACGATAGTTGAATTTGCTGAATTTGTGCAATGGAATTATATCAAAATTAAGCCTTAATACTTGTTGTTAAATATGATACTAAGTATTAGATACTCAAGAGTGCAAGTGTGTGATTTCGATTGCTAGATTCAAGAGGTTGATGTGTAAAATAAACTAAGTGCGTAATGTAAATGCCGAAAGTAAGTAGCAGATTTTATAGTGGTTCCAGTGGTGTAATCTCGTCACCCACTCTTCTCATGTGATGTTGGAGGAAATTCACTAGAGATCTTTGATGTAGCTGTTACAAAGATTCCTAAGTTGCTTGTCCTTCACCAATAACTATGGCTTCACAAATCGCCATCGAAACAGTAGGATTGCTCCTCCTAAGTCTTCCACTTGGTCCTGAAGGGTAGGATTGCCTCTTCACCACTTCTCCACCACAAACAACGAGTCTTTCACACAACTGTGCTTCACTGTCTTCAGCAGGTTCTTTACAAAATAAAGATTGAATCAAATAAATGATTCAGTTGCAGCATCTTGATTAGGATGATATAATCAGCAGCTTGCAGTCTTCAAGTGTGTATGCTTGATATAGCTTGAATGCAGAAAACACTTGAAGAATTTCTCTGGATCAGTAGCTTTAAGTTCAGTAGGTTCAGCAGGATGCTTTTCAGCTCAGTAAAATATCTCTTCAAAGTTTATCAATTTTCATCATCTTGTTTCTGAGTTGAAAGTCCTATATTTATAGGTAAGAATGCATGTGACTTGTATTTGAAATTCAAATGTAACCGTTCCTTGTTTTTGTCCCATCCGATTTGCTTTCATCACTATTCATAGGATCGACATCGCCGTAATTCCTTTTGACAAGCATCGTCATTCCACCCTTTGACTTATAACCATTGGATAAAAATCAATCATCCTAACGTTCTTTTAATCTCACCTTTGGTTTTGTTTGATAAGTCGAGGTAGTTGGTCGTCGTTATCCATGTAATCTTCCAATATAATCTTGAATTAACCGAGGTATATTATCAGCAGGTTCATCAGTCTGCTGAGATACCTATCAGTCTGCTGAACTGCAATTTGCTGTGTATAAAATACAATGCAGATGACTTCTTTTATCTAACTTTTATTTGTGAAGTTAGATTACACCTTTTTAATTATAACCAAGTTCCAAACATCATCCAACTTATGGAACTTAGACCTTCTTCACAAGGTATATGGAATCGCTTTAGGTCATCACAGACTTGCCTAAATTCTCGATTCCATATCCTTGACTTAAATTACTAAGTTTGATCCCTTAGCCTTCAGAATCGAGTTTGAGCCTCACTTTTCGCCTTCAAGAGGTTCCGCAGACTAGTCTCTCGACCTATCTCTACCCATCGATATGGATCGATCTGGATATGAATCAAATGAGCCCTTTACAATGGCTTGTTTGATCAAACCTATTCATAAATCAAACTCTAATAAACCTATACATTTGATCTAGACATCTTTTGCCTTTGCACTATAACAGCTAGTAGTCCGCACTCATCATCAAAACATAGAAATAGGTCCAACAATTTCCCTTTTTTGTGATGATGCCACTACCTCACTCTAACAAAGAAGCAAAAAGATAAAAACAAGAACAGAACAAATATAGTCATATTTCATTATAATCATTTGTTCAAAGATATTACAGTCTAGATTCAGCAAAAACATAATGCAGTTAAAGTATGATGATGTACTGTCTTCTTTCTCTTTCTTGTCTGGCCTTCTCCACTTGTTCTTGATAGGCCCTGATTTCTGATATCATATCCCTCATCCATTCATTTTCAATCAGTGTAAAATCAATGTAGGGATTGACTTCTTTCCACCAATTCCATGCTTCAGCAGAGAAGGTTTATCTCGATTCACTTTGAATCCAAATTTCATATACAGTTTCCTTGAACTCTTCAAGTGAATCCTTTGCTTTTGTGATAGGCAAGTTCCTATCACCTCTACCACATCTTCCTCCTCTTCCACTTCTGCCACCTCTGTTGGTTGCCCTTAAGGCTCTAATCCTTGCCTCCCAAAATTTCAATCCCAAGAAAGAGTTGAGTCCTTCATGAAACCCCTTGTCTTGATAAGGTTTCCTCCTGTTGTAGTACTCTTTCTTGTATTGCCTAAAGAGATCATCAGTAAGCTGGACTCTGCCAGGTGCAGGTTGCCTGAAAGAATTGGTTTCATCTATCCATCTCTTTTGTGCAAAAATTCTTGCAGCCTCTTTTGCTGCTGCTGTTTGGCCCTCTCCCCCCTTAGTGACATCATCAACAAACTGGGACATTAGGCCATGAACACTCTCCTGTGAGATAACCAGATTATTCGGTTGCCCTTCCGTAATCTCAGTTCTGTGTCAACCGTAGTAATCTGGATTGCAAAGTTTGTTCCAAAGAGATTGATCCTCTCAAGAACTTTAGGATCCAATCCAAAGAGTTGAGATGTTCCAGCAAATTTCAAGCAGGCTTAGGTGTTTCAACAAGCTTGTCAAGTTTCTGATGAATGGATATAAATTGGTCATTCAGAAACTTCTCTTTTGCTGTGTTTCCTACCTTGATTCCCCTCACATCTAGTATCAAGTTATTCACAGCATTTTGAGTAGATGTGAAGTTTGAAGCAATCAGACAAGAGATTGTCTGCTGCTTTCATTTACTAGTTTCATCGCTTCTTCAAATCTCTTCTTGTCTACCCAGGCTGAGTTCTTAATCATTGCATATCATGCCTCACAGTCCTTAACTCATCCAAAATTTCTACTGGTATCTCACCAGTCATTCTTCCACCAGTAGCTTCATCAGCAGGCTCCACAACATTGTACTGTGGCCTCTGATTGCTAACAACCATTGCCCAACTCCTATCTAATCCAGCAGGGTTAGGTCCTTGATATTCTTCTAAGATGGGATCAATGGCTGGTTCTTCAAAAATAGGTACAAATGCCTGTGGGGGATCAACATTAACATTCTCTTCTTCAGGCATTTGAAACTCCTCATCACTAAAGTCATAATCCAAAGAAATTTGCTCATCCACATTAACAAAGAATCACGACCCATCTTTCCTTTTAGTGGTCTCGACTCAGTGAGCTCCACTACAAAGAGCCTCTTCAACAACAGGGGTTTCTCCAAACCCAAAACTGTTCCAACCTTTGTCCAGTGTTTGCTTGTAACTCAAAGACTTTGTGCACTCATGTGTTCCAACCTTTGTGCAGTCTTTGCTTGTAGCCCAAAGAACTCTGCACTCTCCTCTTCAACTCTTTGTGGATTGAATATAGCCTCATTATCCACTTGGAATCCTTCAGCATGACCAATCTTGTTCAGGATAATGGAAGTCTTAGTAAGAATGCCCTCAAAGTCAAATCCATCTTGATATTCAATAGATTCCTCTGAGCTGGCACTAGGTTCACTATAATTAGTAACCTTCTCTTCATCCAAATCCTCACTCTGTTCAGCTTGAGTTTGTGCAGTAGGCTCTACAACATGGAATGTAAATGATTCATCAGCTAGCCTACCAAAGACTTAAATTAACTCCTTCATTGATCAATGCCTCCAGATCATCCATGGTGAGATCCTGCAGCTCCTCATCCATTTCTCCAAATCTGCTGCCCTCACACTTATCGATCCCCAGTGGGTTCAACTTCCATGCCATCAATGGCTCTCGACCAGCCAGCCTTCAATTGTTGTTTCTCTAGCCACTCCACCGGGTCTCCCAGAAACATGGGGAATCATCATCGAAACTCATGAATCACATGCCTGTGTGTACTTTGAATCTCTGAACATAATTCCTCCACTTTTCTTTCCTTCATCCAAAAGATCCATCACCGGATTGCAAGATGCTAGTGTCTAACAAATCCAACAGTCGCCCACACCCAAATGCTCAAATGCCCATTCTTCAAATCCACTCATTGGATCAAGAATGTTTCTGCTTTCTTGTAGAATCCAAACTTCCACCGAAAGTAGTTTTGCACCTTTTTGAAGTTAGGATCTACTTTGTCCTTCTTAGATGCCTTCTCATATGGCATAGATGGATTTCTAGTGGCAAAGTTCAAGAGCTTGTCGACCTCCAAAAGCTCCTACAAGTAAATTCATTGTTTCTTCAACAGATGCTTCAAAGTCAGTGAGTTGTTTGAGGTGGTATATTTGTACCTACTACTTCCATCTGCATAACACTTGGTTCCCTCGACTTACATGCTCATCGCCAGGTTAGCAAAGCAGACGCTTCTTCCCCTAGAGTTCTTGCAACACTTTCGTGGTCTTCAACCAATTCTTCAACTACCACAAGCAGTTCAGTTCGGTGGTTTGTCAGGGGTCTTCGATGATACTACAAAGAGCTCAGTGTCGATGAGATCAGTGTATATCTCCAACAGATTGCTCAACAACAACCTCAGCAAATTTTCAGAGACTTAACAACCTCTTCCGGTGAGGAGTCGGAATTTCCACAGCTTGATGATGGTTAAGGGCTCACCTCAATAGCCTCTTCTTCCTCTTCTACTGATGCTTCTTCTTGGACTCTTTGTGCCTCCAAAATTTTCAATTCTTTCCCTTTCCATGTTTCTCATGCAGGATAATTTCTTTTCTTCTCTTGGAAAGTGGTTCATCATCTTTTTCAACCACAGTGAGACTTCCTCTTTCTACTCGCTTCCTTCTCTTGTTCCTCCTAATCTCAACAACAGTTCTTCTTGCAAAGAATAAAGTAGGTCAAGACCTTCAAATTCAGCTGGACCCTTAGCAGACTCAGCAGTCTCTGTTGTTTGCTTCCTTGTCTTATTAGGCTTTAAGATCTCAGTGATCTTCCTTGTATCTACAAAAATTTTCTTTCTCGGAGGTCTTCTTTGGTGCAAAGAGGTTTAGTAGATTTCTTCTTAGTTTGCTTGACCTGCTCACCACCAGCATCACCATTATCTCCATCACCATCATTATCAGCAGCAGGGTCAGCAACATCTTCATCATCATCTAGACCAGGAATAGCATAATCAATTTCCTTCTTGTATCTAGACTGATTAATCTTCTCAGGTTCAATATCAGGAACCTTCAAGTGATTCAGCATGGTCTGAACCAATAATCCTAAGGGCAAGGCCTTGGATTTCCTTTTTCCACCTTTTTCTTCCTTGGCTACCTTCTTCATGTAATGAATGAAGTAACCAGCCCAATCAAACTTCATGCTCCTGCAAATGATCATCATCAGCTCTATCTTGGGTCCTGATAGAGTGTCCATACTGCCAACCAGTGCAAGTATGTTCTTTGCAATGAGCTTACTCAGCAGATTGTACTCATTCCCAATATGTCTGCAATTGATGCCTGGAATGGATTTGGTGGCTGCATTTGTTTTGATTTGATCAACAAAAGCCATCTTGGATAGTCCCATTGCTTCAGGATTTACTGGACCATCCACCACTTCTTCAAATCCAAACACTTCCCTCAGTAGACTAGGGGAAACTTCAATCTCCTCAGCATTCACAGTTGTCTTGAATGCTTCACTTCCTTCTTCCACAACCATGTTTTTCCAGAAATCAATAACATTTGTGTATGATATTGTTTCCAATCTTATATTGAGTATATTTTCCAAACCTGCAAACCTTCTTATTCTTCTACCAATGTTGATGGCCAACTATGTTTTGTTTGCATCAACTCTAACACTTTGGCTTGATTCAATCTGGACATCAATCTTTTCCGCCATTGTTAGGAGAAATAAAAGATGAAGAATATAGATTGTAAATCTGTGTTCACACAGTGTAAAAACAGAGATATGAATCTGATATTTTGCAAGTAGAGAAGATCTGCTGAGTGTAGGTCTGTATAAATAGACAGTGAGTAGTTGTAACTGTCAGTGCACGTACATTGATGTTAACCACGATTAATCTGAGTAAATGTTGTCTTGACACGTGGCCCATAACTCCTCCATAACGCTTTGTAACCATTGGATCGTGTTAACTATGGTAATAAAGGGTAGGATAAATATCCCGCCAAACTGCTTTTTGACTTTAGTAAAGTTTGACTGAATAACGTTCCATTCAACAGGGTTGTCCTCAAGAGGGGCTGGCTCGGCCATCTGGCGATAAAGGTACTTCAAAGAAACACACCTGGCGACAAAGTGACTATGTTGATCCTTGATTTCTTCTTGTTTTGTTCAATTGATAATACAAGATGAAGTTTAATACCAATGACTGATCTGTCAAGTGAGCTCACCCAACATGAGAAAGACCAATCCCCTTGGCAACCTCATTTGCTCAATTGTCCAAACATAAGTACATGGAATTGTTGATACCAATGACTAATCTGCTAAGTGAGCTCACCCAACATAGCAAAGACTAATCCCTTGGTGAATTCCAAGACATTGTCGAATATCACCAACTTTTATAATTCCAAGTTCAGTCCTTAATTTGGAAAATCTTTCACTATCAAGTGGTTTAGTGAAAATATCAGCAAGTTGATTTCAGTAGGGATATATAGAACCACCACATCTTTCTTTTCAACATGATCTCTTATAAAATGATGTCTCACATCAATGTGCTTGGTTCTTGAATGCAAAACATGATTTTCTGTGATTGCAATTGCACTTGTGTTGTCACACATGATTGGAATTTCCTTTTCTTCAATTCCATAATCCCTTAATTGTTGTCTTAGCCATAGTACTTGTGCACAAAAACTTCCAAAGAATATATATATTCACTTTCAAAGAAGGAAGTTGATATTGAATTCTGCTTCTGTTTGAACTGTGAGAGACCAGTCTACTTCCCATTAACTCGACAAGTTCTGTAGTGCTTTTTCTATCAATTTTGCATCCAAAGATAATCGAGTCTGAGTAGGATATAACTTTGAAGCTTCCATCCTTGGAATACCATATCCCTACTCCCAAAGTCTCCTTTAGGTATTTGAGAACTCTCTTGACTCTACCTAAATGACTTTCTTTAGGTTTAGATTGAAATCTTGCACAAACACCTACAAAGAAAGGATATATCAGTCTGGCGGCGATGAGTGCATAAAGAGATCGCCTATCATCCTTCTGTATAAAGTCTGATCAACATCTTTTCCTTCTTTATCTTCATCCAATATGATGTTTGTACTCATTGGAGTTGATATCTTGGTGCTGTTTTCCATACCAAACTTCTTCAACAACTCCTTGGTGTACTTGGTTTGATGAATGAAGATTCCATCTTTCATCTGTTTAACTTGCAATCCCAAAAAGTAGTTCATCTCTCCCATCATACTCATTTGGAATTTACTCTTCATTAGATTTGCAGACTTTTCACAAAGTAAGTCATTTTCAGAACCAAATATTATGTCATCCACATAAATCATGCACCCAGCAGGTGTTTGTTCCCTTCCTCGATTCTCGAAAAGTGTCTTGTCAATGGTGTCTTTTGTAAAACCATTGTCCACCAAGAATTGAGATAGAGTCTCATACCATGCTCTTGGTGCTTGTTTCAATCCATAAAGTGCTTTCTTGAGTCTATACACTTTATCTTCTTGATCTTTAACTTCAAATCCAGGAGGTTGCTGTACATACACTTCCTCCTCTAGAATACCATTCAGAAATGCACTTTTGACATACATTTGATATACTTTGAAGTTATTGTATGCAAAGATGTGCCAAGAATAATCTGATAGCTTCCAATCTTGCAACAGTGCATAAGTTTCATCAAAATCTATTCCTTCGCTTGAGAATAGCCTTTGCAACTAGTCCGACCTTATTCCTCACAATGGTACCAGATTCATCAAGTTTATTTCTCAGATACCCATTTAGTACCAATGATATTTGCATGACTTGGCCTTTCAACTAGTGTCCAAACTTGATTTCTTTCAAATTCATTCAATTCTTCTTGCATAGCTATTATCCAATCTGGATCTGAAATAGCTTCTTCAACAGCTTTTGGTTCCATTTGAGATTGAAAACAAGTAAACATAGCTTCCAGTTGTCTTCTAGTCCTTACACCTTGCTGTACATTGCCAATAACTTGTTCAGCAGGGTGATTCCATAACCATTGTGGATTCTGGTTAGTTTGATTATTAGGAACCTCATCTTCAGTAGGGTCTGCTGTATCTTCTACAACAACAGGGGGTTCAGCAGATCCTTGAATTGCTTCAGTTGTTGCATCAGTAATGTTACTAGCAGGGTGTTCAGCAGGGGCAGTATCAGAAACTTTTAAATCATTGAATCTTTCCAAAACTTCAACACAATCTGGATCAGTGACTTGTTGATTCTCAGCAGGTTCACAATCTTCATCTTCCATACCAGTGAACTTAGGTTCATCAAACACAACATGGATTGTTTCTTCATGTTTCAATGACCTCTTGTTCAGTACCCTGAATGCCTTGCTGACTGAAGAATATCCCAAGAAAATCCCTTCATCTGACTTTGGTTGGAATGTCTTCAGATGAACCTTGTGATTTAGGATAAAACACTTGCTTCCAAATGGATGGAAATAGGATATTTTGGTTTCCTTCCATTCCAAATTTCATAAGGTGTCTTCAGCAGCTTCTTGTTCACTGATGTTCTGTTTTGTGTATAGCATGCCGTATTAACTGCTTCAGCCCAATACCTTTCAGGTAGCAATGCTTCACATATCATTGTCCTTCCTGCTTCCTTTAAAGTCATGTTTCTTCTTTCAAAGAACTCTATTTTGTTTGAGGTGTACCAAAAGCACAAGTTGATGTAGTACACCATTCTGCTCACTCATATTCTCTTATAACTTTGTTGAGAAATTCAAGACTGATCCGATCTTATTTTTATTACAGTTAAACTTTTCTCATTTTGTAATCTCTTTAAAAGATTAGGCATGCTTTTGAGTGTTTCACTTTTCTTGTTCATAAAAACCACCCAAGTGTACCTTGAATAATCATCCACAACCACTAAGGTGTATTTCTTTCCAGTTACACTTGTTGGAGTTATTGGTCCAAAAAGATCCATATGCATCAGCTCCAACACTCTATTAGTTGATTGTTTAGTTTTGACTTGAAGCTTGACTTTATCTGCTTACCCTCGCCGACATGCATCACATATAGCATCCTTCTTGAATGTGATCTCAGGTAAACCAATCACCAACTTCTTCTTCACCAACTGATTTATATCATCAAAGTTCAAATGATTCAACTTCTTGTGCCATAACCAATTGAGTTCAGACTTGGTATGCACAATCAGCAGTGTTTCGAAATCGCAGTGAGACCAATCCACAACATACATGTTTTGTTGTCTTCACCAAAGAAGTACAACTTGATCACCTCTTTCACTAATGACAATACAGATTGTTTTTGTCAAAAGTGACCTTGTATCCCATGTCACGTAATTGTCCAAAGGCTCAAAGCAAGTTGTAGTCCAGTCCTTCCACATATGCAACATTCTTGATAGTAAGTACATTTCTCACAAGTGTGCCATATCCTCTTGTGTATCCAGGTGTATTCTTGTTGCCAAAATTTACCCTTGGACCATCTTTTGCCACAAAGTTTGATAAAAAGTGCTTATTCTTTGTCATATGTCTGGAACATCCACCACAAAAGTACCGCACACACCATACAAAACAAAGTTAATACATTTTAGGTACCCAAACCTGTTTGGGTCCATAGTGGTCAGTAGTAAGCATGACTTTTGGTAAGTTTCCATAAGGTCTTCTCCTAAAAGTGTCATACTATGGTTCATACATGTATTCCACACATCCATAAGTTCTAACAGTAGGTTGTGTAGGATTCACATATGTTTTCTGGCCTTTTGGTTTATAATGCTGTTTGAAGTGACATTTGGTGTTAGAAGCATTAGTATAACCATTTGTTTGCTATCTGTTAGGAACAGCCCTGTAATATGGAGTCTGCTAAGGTCCCTGCTGAGGCCTTTTATAAGTTCTCTGCTGAGTCCTTTGCTGATTCCATTGCTTAGGTTTTACCCTAGCAGCATGGTCATACTCATTGTTTCTATCAGCAGGTGCAGGAATATTCCAATCATCATCAGTAGGGAAAAGTCTACCTTTCCCCCTGAGATAAGTATCCCTTGAATGATTAACATTTTTAGATTTGGGATTCTTATCTTTGGAATGTTTCTGACCTTTGCCTTTTTGTGGTCCAGCAGACTTGGTAGTAGGTCTGCTATCAGTAGGTCTAGAAGGTTCATCAGTCTTATTTTTAGATTTGTTCTTTTTGTTAGGAGTTGTTGACTTCTTTGACTTCTGATTTTGCTTCCTTAAAGTGTTCTTAGTAGGTTTTACTACCTCAGCAACCTTACTTGGAGTTGGATCTTGTGCTGGTACAAACTTAGGACCAATTCTGGTGCTATGTTCAGTAACCTTACTGGATCCACTCTTTTGGATTGTTGAGTCCCAAATCCAAGCCCTGTTTTATCACCATAAGGCTTTCCAGATTTGCATGCGATGAGTGGAGCAAGATGGTTCAAATAGATTGAGGTCACTGGATGATCAAGAGCTTATACCGATTCTGTCCCAACATCTTTTCCTTATCTTTGAGAACTCTTAATTCAAATTTCAATCTTCCAACTTCTAATTCAAGAGCTTTTTTTCAGCCTTCACAATCTCATAACCAGTTGTATTATCCTCGCTTGATTAAGGATGGCATCCAAAGTCTCATTATGGTCGAAATTTCTAGGATTTGAACCACAAGTTGATTCACAACCAGTAGGAGTATTGATGGATACAAGATTGTATACCTCCTCGCCATCCATATTGGCCATCAAAGCATAATCTTCCAAATCAAAGAACTTGATCTTTGTGTCATCTGATTCATTTCCTTTTTCAGATTCCACTTCATACCCTGATTCATCTTCAGCAACCATAGCCTTCTTGACATGTCTTCTTTGTTGACTCTTGGTCTTCAGTAGGTCTGGACAATCTGGTCTAAAGTGTCCAGGCTTCTTGCAGTTGAAGCAAAGATAGTCAGGTTCCTTACTTTGTTTTAACTCAGGATAGTCAGGTTTGAAGTGTCCTGGTTTCTTGCAAGGAAAGCACAGATAGTCATTATCTTTCTTTGATTCTTCTTTCTTTCTTTCAGTAGGCCTTTTTGTGAAGTTTCTTGCAGGGGCCTTTCCTGTCTTCATCATCCTGATTTTCTTGCTCGTGAGGGCAATGCTGCTCTCGCATCTCATCCAAAGAGATCATCTTGTCCTCCGGATGTTTCTTCCTAATGTGAAGCAGCCAATGCAAAGGGTCTTTGGCTCTTCTTTTTCGATCTCAGTACAAGCTTTTTGCTAAATTCATAAGCCTTGAGATCTGAAAATAACTTGAAGGTGTCTTCTTCATGCAACTTCCTCATTTCTTCTATTGCAGTCACCTCATTTTCCAAACATCTTTTGCAGGTAAAGCCTCCAAGATTTTAGTGTTTATTTCTTCTTTTGAATAACTTACACTCAGCAGGGTAAGTTCATCCAGGACAGCATTAAATCTTGATTCCATTTGCTTAATGGTTTCATTTGGCAACATCTTGAACTTTTGGAACCTCTTTCCGCCACACCGATTTTATTCTTCTTTATTGCATCGCTGCCTTCACAGATCAATCGTATATTGTCCCAAAGTTCCTTTGCGCTTTGCAATCTTTAACCTTCATGTACATACTGCTATCCAAGGTTCTATAAATGATGTCAATAGCAATATTGTTGAGGTTTGCTCTTTTTCTGTCTTCTACATTCCATTCTCTTTTTGGTTTAGGAATGTACTCAGTTGTATCACCCACTGTTATTGCCTTGGTAATCTCCAGTGGTCCATCAGTTAGTACATCCATCATCTCATCATGAGTTGCAGCAAGGTAAGCCTGCATTCGACGTTTATACTCATCAAATCTATCTAGAGAACACATCAGCATAGTTCTAGCATACTGGGTGTTATCCATGATGCAAGTCTTTGAAAATCAGTAACTTGAAAGAAAGTTTCAAAGAGTTTTCACAAGCGCAACAAGTAGGATTTCTTCAGAACAGAAGCACTGCTCTGATACCAATTGTTGGTCCCTTGAAAAGTCTTTGGTTAAGTTTAGAGGGGGGTGAATAAACTTAACACTTAAAATTTTGGAGTTAACAAATTACGCAACTTCAAAGAATCACGATACTTGATGAGTCTGCTTTGATACCTCAAGAGTCTCGCGATAAACAATGAGTCTCATCGAGTTGAATTTGCTGAATTTGTGCAGCGGAATTATATCAAAATTAAGCCTTAATACTTGTTGTTAAATATGATACTAAGTATTAGATACTCATGAGTGCAAGTGTGTGATTTCGATTGCTAGATTCAAAGAGGTTGATGTGTAAAATAAACTAAGTGCGAGAATGAAAATGCTTTGAAAGTAAGTAGGCAGATTTTATAGTGGTTCCAGGTGGTGTAATCCTCGCTACCCACTCTTCTCTCGTGATGTTGGAGGAAATTCACTAGAGATCTTTGATGTAAATTGTTACAAAGATTCCTAAGTTGCTTGTCCTTCACCAATAACTATGGCTTCACAAACTCGGCCCGGGAACAGTAGGATTGCGCTCCCGAGTCTTCCACTGGTCCTTGAAGGGTAGGATTGCCTCTTCACCACTCTCCACCACAAACAACGATCTTTTCACACAACCGTGCTTCATTGTCTTCAAAGAGGTTCTTTATAAAATAAAGATTGAATCAAATAAATGATTCGGTTGCGGCAGCTTGATTAGGATGATATAATCGTGACTTGCGCGTCTTCAAGTGTGTATGCTTGATATAGCTTGAATGCAGAAAACACTTGAAGAATTTCTCTGGATCAGTAGCTTTAAGTTCAGTAGGTTCAACAGGGTGTTTTTCAGCTCAGTAAAATATCTCTTCAAAGTTTATCAATTTTCATCATCTTGTTTCTGAGTTGAAAGTCCTCTATTTATAGGTAAGAATGCATGTGACTTGTATTTGAAATTCAAATGTAACCGTTCCTTGTTTTTGTCCCATCTGATTTGCTTTCTATCACTATTCATAGGACTGACACTGTCAGAATTCCTTTTTGACAGTGCAGTCTGTCCACCCTTTGACTTATAACCATTGGATAAAAATCAATCATCCCAACGTTCTTTTAATCTCACTTTTTTGTTTTGTTTGATAAGTCGAGTTAGTTGGCTGTCCTTATCCATGTAATCTTCCAATATAATATTGAATTAACCGAGATATATTATCAAGCGAGTTCATCGATCTGTTGAGATACCTATCGATCTCTTTGAATCGCAATTTCTTTGTGTATAAAATACAATGCAAATGACTGACTTCTTTTATCTAACTTTTATTTGTGAAGTTAGATTACACCTTTTAATTATAACCAAGTTCCAACATCATCCAACTTATGGAACTTAGATCTTCTTCACAAGGTATATGGAATCGCTTAGTCATCACAGACTTGCCTAAATTCTGATTCCATATCCTTGACTTAAATTACTAAGTTTGATCCCTTAGCCTTCAGAATCGAGTTTGAGCCTCACCTTTCGCCTTCTTCAAGAGTTTCCAGACTAGTCTCATCGACCTATCTACCCTACTTGATATGGATTAGTCGGATGATACGAATCAGCAGCCTTTTACAGTGCTTGTTTGATCAAACCTATTCATAAATCAAACTCTAATAAACCTATACATTTGATCTAGACATCTTTTTACCTTTGCACTATAACAGCTAGTCTGGCACTCATCATCAAAACATAGAAATAGGTCCAACAAATTCAAAATTAAAAAAACTACGTGTATGCATTGGAGTGGAATCATGAAGATGCAAGTCATGGTAATTTTCGGTTTTAACCATGTAATCTTGATCAAACACAAAATTATACTGAAAAGTAAACACCGAGATGGACCGTTGGTACCCCCGACTAATTATTTTCTAAGGAAAAGTAAAACTTATACTATGTCTTCGAGTCTTGATCTTCGAATCTTGAACTCGAACCGGCGGATCATGAACCACGAACACCCGAGAGGAGAAAGGCTTTTTTTAATTAAATAAAACCAATTTCTTATAATTAAATAAAACCTTTTTTTTCTTTCTTTCGGCTGTTACAAAATATTTCCCAAAAAAATATAAATTTTTTAATTTTTTTTATTTTCTGCCAAACGGCAGCCTTTTATAAAAAAAAATTAGGTTATAAAAAAAATTGTCACACAGCCGCAAACTTTAAACCCTAGCTGCATGCTAGTTTCATAAACAGGACTTATAGCGACGCTTTTCAGTGTCGCAGAAAGTCCTATAGCAGTTTTAAAAAAATCTTTTTAACCGTTTCTCCTCGTACATACCTTGGGTTTCGCCTCGCTTCAATTTTTCTTCAAGATCTTCATCTTTTCGAGCCCAGAACATCAAAATTACAATAAAATTTGCTACTTTTACATATTTTGGAAAATTGCATAATTAAAGATACAAATCATATGCTCAATTGTTACTAAACAAAGGAGCTACAAAATAGATCTACGGGCAAACAATACCAACCCAATCCATCTCTTCAACCACAACATTCAAAGCATACAACCCTGATGAAGATCTTGAAGAAAAATTGAATTGAGCTGGTCTATCCACCAATTCCCATACTTGATTTCTTTCGAATTCGTTGAGTTCTTCTTGCATAGCTAAGATCCAATCTGGGTCTTTCAATGCTTCTTCAATTTCTTTAGGTTCTGATTGAGATAGAAAGCATGCAATCATTGCATCTAGTTGATGTCTTGTTCGAACTCCAGCTTGTGTATCACCAATAACTTGTTCTTCAGGGTGATCTCTCATCCATTGATGTGTGTGAGTTTGTAATAACTGATTTGCATTTTGTTCAACTGCTTCTTCGTAAACTCGATTCTTGAACTTGTTCAACTGGATCTCGAATGAGGTTGTTCGAGGTTGTAGAGTGAATGGAAACGAGGTTGATCTTGATCTCAACAATCTGAGATTTGTAATCTTCCAATGTCAACTGAATTTGGTTCTGGTATGATTGGTAACTGAGACTGAGAAACTGGTTCTGGTGTGTCTTCAGTTGCTTCACCAGGGAAGTTTGGTTCATCAAATACTACATGTATTGATTCTTCATGCTTGAGTGTCCTTTTCTTCCATCTCATCCAATTCATGAAGATTTCTAGATGAGTTTTCTTGAATGTCATTCGATCTTCTTTTTGCAAGTCTTTGCGTTTGGGTTCTTCCAGAGCCTTGATTATTGCAAATTGTGCTTGTGAAATCTTCACTGAATTCATAAGCTTTCAAATCTAAAAAGATCTTGAATGAATCTTCTACATCCAGCCTCCTGGATTCTTCCATAGCAGTGACCTTCATCTTCCAGCACATTGGTAAAGCCTTCAAGATTCTTGTGTTGATAACTTTCTTTGAGTATGCAATCTTGAGTAGATCTAGTTCATCCATGATAGCACTGAATCTTGTCTCCATTTGCTCAATGGTTTCTCCAGATTTCATTTTGAAATTCTCAAATTTTTGCTTTGCAAATGTAAATTTTATTTTCCTTGATTGAATCTGCCTTCACAAACTAACTGGAGTTTGTCCCACATTTCCTTGGCAGTTGTGCATTCTTTCACTTTCAGGTACATGTTGCTATCAAGAGTTCTGAGGATAAAGTCCATAGCCACATTGTTGAGATTATTTTGCTTGCGATCATCACTGGTCCATTCTGATTTGGGTTTAGCAACTCGAACTTGTTCTCCATCAACAGTTTGCATATGAGTGATCTTAATTGGTCCATCAGTGAGTACATCCATCATTTCATCATGAGTAGCTGCCAGGAATGCCTGCATACGACGTTTGTATTCGTCAAATATGTCCATGTTGCACATAAGCATTTGTCTTGCATATTGATTGTTATCCATTGTGAGTGAGTGGGAAATGAATTTAAAACTGAGCTTTCAACTGAGAACAACTAGAGGAGATATAGAGCAAATGATATCTTGTCAAAGAAACACCGCTCCGATACCAATTGTTGGTCCCTTGGAAAGGCTAACACAAGTTGAGAGGG
Organism: Gentiana macrophylla; assembly: GCA_026214975.1. NCBI lineage: Eukaryota > Viridiplantae > Streptophyta > Magnoliopsida > Gentianales > Gentianaceae > Gentiana > Gentiana macrophylla. The sequence goes on from CM047805.1 coordinate 71,956,893, forward strand.
GGGGGGGGGTGAATAAACTTGTCCCTAAAACTGGATTTTAAACAACTTAAAAATTCAATTACAACTTGTGTGGAGTTAAGCTGACAAAGCTGAGATTAAGTCAAACTGACTTAAGCTAAAACTGAGTCAACCGGCAGCGGATAAGATTCTAGCCTTTTTCTTGATCTTGTTATTCTGTTATGAAAACTGTGGGTTGTGAACTGAATTCAGGTGAATATCAGTTGTGACTGTGTAAGGTATAACAATCAAGTATCACAACGCTATGAATAAATGCTGAGTAAGTAAGTAAATGCGTAAAGTAAATAAGGCAGAAATTATAGAGGTTCCAGGTGGTGTAATCCTGTCAATCCTCTCTTCCCCTATGGTGCGGAGGAAAATTCCACTAGAACTTCTTGAGGTGCACTGTTACAAAAAGTCCTAAACAATAGTCCTTGGCTAATCCCTAGCGTCACTATCTAAACAATTGTAGAACAGGTAGAATGGTCTGCTCTCCAAATGCTTGAACAAGCTGGTCCTTGGAGGGTACACGATGCCTTCTTCACCACTACCACCACAAACACAGTCTACCCCGATTGCTTGTCACAACTGTCCTTGGTGAAACCTTCCTGGTTTGCTTCACAGTCTAAAACCTTTGATGTGAAATCAAAGTTGGGCTGAGAATCAAATAAATTGATTCTTGTTTGTGGTTCTTCAAAGTGTTGGATCCTTGATAGATTCTTTGTAGCTTGAACACTTGAAGAAATACTAGATATGATCTTTGTTAAAGTTCAGAGATGATAGCAATTCGAATAAGATGACTAATGCACAAACTTGCTTGTTAAATCTTGTAAATCTCTTGTTATATTTTTGGGTGCAAAGTCCTCTATTTATAGTATAAAGTCCAACGTTCATCAGGCTTAGATTCGAATTGTATCAGTGTCTTTTTCTGCAACGGATATATTTTCTGACCGTTCTGCGATTGTCGATAACTCATCCAATGAAATTGTTTCCTTTTCAACGTTCCATTGTACTTTCAGTTGTTGGATGACTGACTTATAAAACTGAGTTTCCTTATCAGTTTTATTCTGAGTTTTCACTTGTCAGTTTTCTAACTGACTTGGAGCATTAACTGAAATTTTACTCTTCTTCAAATATCATTACTCGGTTTTCATCCGATCATTATTGACTTAATCGTAGTACACCATGACACATTATCAACTAAGAATTCATTGTCCTTATGATTCTTAGGTCTTCATACAAGATCTATAAAGTCGATTCAGTCACCACAATCTTGCTCAAGTCCAACTTTACTGATCTCGACTTGTAATCTTCATAACTCGAGTTTGAACCTCGCTTCTTCGTTCTTCAATAATCGAGTCTGTGACCCTCGCTTCAATCTTCTAGATAAGCCAACCGAGTCTGTAACTATCAGCGAACTTACCTTCTTCAGTTTTGCGTAGGTGTGCTCTGAGTCAGTTTGCTTGTATTGGTAGTTTCCAGTTTTCTAAATGATTTCCAGCTTTTCAGTTTTACGACACGCTAAGTATTACAGTGCTTGTCTGATGTAACCTATACAATTATCAGACTCTAGTAAAACTTATACATTCAGTTCTAGACATCTTTTAGCTTTTCACTATAACAGCTGGCTTCAGCACTTCATCAATGGGGTTAAGATAATACTTTGAACAAATTAGATGAATTATCATCAAAACATAAATTTTATTTCCAACAGTAGGTATTAGCAAATATAGCTGTTGATGATGTAAAATTTACCAATGAGGATGATTCATGCATAATATGGGGGGGATCACTAATCACTCGTAGTTAGAACTAATCCTTATAAACTCATAGGAGTGTACATGTGTTTGCTCATGCGTGTTTATTGGAACCACATTTACTTCTCTATTCTATAGTTGGTCGTAGACCGTATTTGTGACAATTCAATCAAGATTAAACGTGTTTTTACGAGTCTCTGTGGGATTCGACCTTGATTCTCTAGTACTCTGCTAAGATAGATCTACTCCTATTGCTAGTAGTCCGTGCTTACACCATGGCATGATCAAACATCATGTTTCATTTTTAGGTTTTGGAAAACTGATCGGAATTTTCTAGATGCCCAATATTACCGGCAAGAGTACCTGATAAATTGCAATCTAGTAGGGCAAGTCAATGTCGTATCCACAGAGATGTGAGGTTAAGTACCGGATGACTGTCTTCTCTTGGTCCAAGTCAACAAATTTCAAGAAGAGTAAAGTGAATTCTAAAAGACAAGAAATTAACTAAAATAGTGGCGAAAGAATGTGTGAGAGAACAAGACAAGACAATGCTAGATCAAGTGAATATCTTCAATAGTTTCATGAGATTGACATAAACCTTCCAACCTTCAAGTTATGGCCTTGTGTGAGTTAATGGTGCGAACCTCTAATCAAGTAGTTCTACACTATAACGGTGCACACAACTAAAATATGACTCCCCATCATCATAACTGCAATATTTCTTTAATGATTCAACATGTTTAATCTCTATGGTCGCATAGAGACACTATAAAAACCACTTAAAGAATCGAGTTTGTGTTAAGGTCGATAATACCTATTGTTTTCTTTGCCCATTTCCCACACATAGAATCTTCGTTTGATATCAGTTATATGTGTATGTGTGTGTGTGTTTGTGCGTTCGCTAGCATTGAGTGATCAATTCAAAACCAACATGCAATAAACTCAAGCAATGAAAACTAACTACTCAAGAGATTGTAACGGCAACTTGTTATGACCAATCTACTACAAAGAGTAAAACACTATCACAACAACATCACATTGGCTAAGCAAACGCATAGCCTTTCATGGCTATAATACCACAAGTGTCTCTTAAGGGTTTCATATCTATTATATAAAACCTCTAAAATTAAGGAAAGAAGTTACCAAACAAGTTCTGAAGAACTTAAAAAAAGAATAATTGAATTAACTCCTTAAGGTTCTTCCATGGAGAATTACACCAAAAGAAATAAGCTTCTTCCCCAATATAGACTTTATAAAAATACAGTTTCCTCAAGTACTACAACTAGAATTTCTTGCTAACTATGCTACAAATTAGGCTCTAAGAGCCCTTGAAGAAGACGTCTTCAAGCTTTCCAAGCATGTGTTGTTTTTTCCTCAATAATCCATCTCCTATTGAAAATAGGAGACTTGGATTTTGAAATCTGGATCTGCCGAGAAGTGGTGGTCTTGTTGAAGTTGTAAAGACAATGAAAACGAAAGAAAGAAAGAAGAAGAATTATTATTCAAAGAATAACCAAGAGTTAAGTTGCAATGCTACTGATCATAGGTATTTATAGATTCATGCACCTCATTAATCAGTTAAGAGAAGTTACATAGCAGTTATAACATAATACAACAAGATATGCGTTCTGTCTACAAATCTTAGCAGTCTACTTGCGACTCGAGATTTTCTTTGAGTCTTCATATATACTCACGAGCGTCGTGAGATGCACTCAACATTTCCTTTAGCTTATCATATATTGTAACACACCCTCAAACTGAGAGTGATTCATAATCAGCCTGTACTCAGCACTTCCTTCAGCTACTTGAACTAGGTTGAAATGTTTTGGAAATCACCAACTTGTCCAGTAGACAAGAAAACATTGGTGCATCTAAGGCCTTGGAGAGAATTTCAGCAACTTGTTCTTTAGTTTTCACATGAAGCCATTTCACAATGCCAGATTTGACTTTGTCCCTTAGAACATGACAGACAATCTCAATGTGCTTGGTCCTTTCATAAAACACAGGATTATGAGCAATTTGCATAGCACTGACATTGTCACAGAACTCTAGAGCAGGCAACTGAATAGGAATCTTCAAATCTTGTAGGATGTAGACTAGCCACTGAAGTTGTTGGTCCTATAGAAGGGTGGAAATATAGTCAGGGGGTGAATGACTATATTAGGAGTTCAAAAAATTTCTCTTGATGAAAAGCTTTTGGGCAGCGGAAAATATAACCCTTCTAAATGTATTTTCAAAACACTTAAGCAATCACAAACATATAAGATAAAATACTGAATGTAAATGCAGAAAGTGAATAACACAAAGTTTATAGTGGTTCAGGGTGGTGTAATCCCTTAACCCACTAATCTCCTGTGATAATTGGAGGAATTCACTATTTTTTTCACCAATACAATAGTATGATTGCCCTTGCCTACACAAGCTTCACAGTCTTAAGACTATCACTCCCTAGATACAAAAGCTTCAGTTACTCAGTCTTCAACACTGATCCTTGAGAACAAATCCTTCAGCAGATATCACACAATGTTGCAATTCCTTCTCAGACAATCTGATTCAATTGCTTGAGGGGTTGTCAATTTGATAAACCGATCAAGTTCAGACTTGAATGATATCTAATGAAGTCTTTGATAATTCTGAACATGATTTTCTAGAAGAATCTTTTTAGATCGAATATGAAGCCTTAGATCTGACAGAGTTTCAGCACTTAGAGTAAAAATCATTCTTAGTTCGTCATCTCAGTATATGTGTATCTTTCTATTTTGTGAGTGCCTTATATTTATAGCCTTGAATTTCCTTGATTTCAATTTCTATCTGTTGGATATTTAATGCTCAGAATAACCCCTAATTCTTCCTTGATTTCATTCTCCTAAACGTTCATCATAAAATCCGTCCTTGATTGATTCTATATTAATTGCTTGATCTCCATATTTTTCACGTTTTAAATAAATTGTCGACAACATAGTTGACTCTGCTGCCTCTCCTTTACTTTCTCGATTCAGTAACTACTTTACTCAACTGCTGGTCACTGGGCTACTAACAGTCTGCTGCTCTGTTTTTGCTTATACTGATCTGCTGGTACTTATACAGCTGATACAACTTTACTTCAGTGATCCTTATTCTGTGTGAGATCAGTGTACACCATATTTATAACAAATTAAGTTTCATCACTTGTAATGTATATCTTAGACTTATCCAAGGTCATCACACAATTCCTTGGTTATAAGTCGGTCCATAAGAATCTTCACTTCACTGTGTTGATGTTGGTCATCTTCACTCAGCTGGTCTACTGGTCTTCTTTTCTCTGTGCAGGCCTACCAGTCTAGTACAATTTGCTTGTCTGACTGAACATATACAAAATATTATACTCGAAGGAGAGTCTTATACAAACATTACTGACTAATTTATATTTATTTCAGGCTTGCTATAACAGCTAGTATGACCATCATCAAAACAATAAAATGTTCCTAACAATTTCCCCTTTTTTGATGAATCCAAAACCCTCATAAGCTTGAATATAAGTAAAATATTTGCATATAATAAAAGGAATAAAACTCAAAAGTTTTATTCATCCATAAAGAGCATAAATATGTTCAAAACAGAATAACATTATTACAACTACAAGTTCCTTAGATTTTCCTTGTACCTCTTGAACTTTGTAATGTGAATCCTTTCCTTATCTGTCCACTCAACTTCTAGAAACTTCCATTCATAGTACTCCAATGCAGTGTAATGAGTGAGACCTGCAAATACCTTCTTGTCAAATAGACCATTGAAGTTAGGCATAGTTTCAAATGCATGTGGCTCTCCAAAGTGCTGTATCAATCTGGACTTTGATTTAGCAATATATGAATCTACAAACTTCAGATCCTTATACATTACCTACTGTTTTTGAGAGGTTTAGCTGGCCATGCATATGAAAACATTGTCATATTGTTAAAACCTCTTGTCTTTCACCAGTTAATTCCTCAGGCCCCTTTGCAGAGAAAGGCACTAAATGATTTGATCTACTGCTTGAGCCAGATGCTCCTTCCCTTGTTCCCTGCTACAAGGATGCATACTGTTTTCTGAGTTCATTATACATCCTTGCCATATCAACTCTCAATGAATCATCTTGATAATTAAGCCAGTCTGCCCATGCTTAGTCTTGTGGCCTATTTGGGTAGACTTCATCTTGGACTTGGAAGAATTCTTTGACACTTATGAGTACTTGTGCCTCTTTCTCTTCCATGTTTCTGAATGAGGTGAAGTTCCTTTTATGACTTCAGTATCTCCCAGTAGAGTGTCTTTGTCCACTTCCACTACCTCTACTGGTGCTGGATCAATTTTGGCTTTCAGATCCTCTCTGTTGACAAGATCCATGCCTTTGTTGACTACTTGATCTATCTCCATCATCATCTCTTCTTTGAACAGGAAATGGTAGCCAAGACTAGGCTCATTTCAATTTCTTTCCCTTTTAGCCAAAGCTCTTCTTTGTTGTTCTTCAGCCTCAGCTCTAATTCTCATTTCCCAGCCTCTTTCTCTTAGCTAATCTTCTGTAAAGTGTGGGGGTCTGGTTGTTGAACCTATTGGCTGATCTCCTCCTTCCACCTTTTTGGCATCATAGGGAGCTGGAGTATGATTTTGTTGGTAGTCTCTATAGCAGAGAGAAGACTATCCAATTTATTTTCTATTGAATTAAACTTTTCATCATGTTCTTTCAATTTTTCTGACATGGGGTTGAGTTGATTTCCCATGGCTCTTGTTAGATCAACCATTTCAGTTGTAACAAGATGTTTGAGACTGGTGATTTTTTTTTGCGAGGTTTGTGTTCATCTGAGTCATGAGTGTAGTCTACTGCCTGATAACATTATTTTCAATGTCAATGTACTCAGCTAAGACTTCAAATCTATTTTGAAGAGATCCACTCTCATTCATCAGTGTTGCTTGAAGGTTTCTTAGAGCTAGTGCTTTCTTTTTAGCTCATCCACCAAATCATCAATGGCTGACTCAAAAGATTGGTCAGATACACCAGTTTGAATGTTTGAATATTTTTTCTTAAGGTTACAGGTGGTGTCTGTGCTGGTGATGTGTCTATGTGCTGAGCTAGTTTTATTTCCTTGAGTGAAACCTAGTGCAGTCATAGTTTGCTGTGGTTGAGTTACATCTGCATCACCTACTCCTTCTTCAAGTACTTCAGTAGTGATGATTTCAGTTGCAATATGTTCTTTGATTCCCCTTTGCTCTGTGCTGGGGATTTTCTTAGTTGGTGTTCCAGCAACTGATGTAGTGTCCCGTACTGGTGGTGAGGTTGCCTCTGCCGGTTGCTTTTCCACTAGTGAAGTGTCTTTGGTTGGTGCATGTCTTTCAGCTGGTACTTGTTGCTATTGTTGTTGGGTTGCTGTAGTTTGTTGCACTAACTCAAAAAGAGTCAGATTATTGTAATCAATTGCATTAGCTTCTCCATTATTTCCTCCATCTACCACCATCTTGATCATCATCATCATCATTATCATAATTTTCTCTGTACGCTTCATTATCTGAGCTCAATAGTCTGTTCATTGCTGCTTCCACCATATCCTGAAGGAGTTGCTCATCTAGGATGCCAGTTAGGTTTTTGACACCCAAGGATGAGAAAAACCATTCCTCCTCATCAAACATGTGGTCAGAATCTGGAAGTTGTGCTTTTGAGTTCCCAAACTTCCAGCTTAAGTATCTTTCAACTTTGTCCTCTATATCCCTGTTAGGGATATCCTCAACCGCCTCTTCTCCGTCACTTCCTCTACATTCTGGTTTATTTGCTCTTGGAGAGGTGTCCTCCACAACCGTGTCTTCAACAACCATGTCCTCCACAACAAGTGTGAAGTCTGCCATAGCACTTTTTTGACATGTGCCTAGTGGATGACCTGGTCCTCTTTCTTTGTTTAGGGCCACTGTCATCATCGTGTCTTCTTTTATGGCCTCATTTCCCTTTTTAACAGAGGTGAACATCACATTAGCATGGTGTAAAGGATTTATATGAATAGGATTTACCTTTTACTACTCCAAAAGGTAGTGTAGTTGGATTCCGAATGATTTCTTAAACCAGAAGGGTCTAGTTATTGTTGTTCCTTACTCTGCAGCTTTCTTCCCTGCTTCAATTTCACCTTCAATTTTTCTTTAATTCTATTGAAGATGTATGTTTCCTAGCCAAAATCCAAATCTTTATAGATTATTTCCATGAGTCTAGTTCTAACTTCTGTCACAGCATTTAAAGCTCCCAGCTATCCTTCAAGGCATTTACCAATCAGATAGCTAAATTCATCGAATGGTTTCTTCAGAGCATATGTCATACAGTTGAATATTTTGTATTCTTGAGTCGTATTTTTCCCAATCTCCAACCAGAACACATCCGTATCCATTCCTATATTTTCCAATCTTGTGAGGCCATTTCTGGATAGCTTTAGGTGATGATTGAGAAGGTTGACCATTATTGTCAGTTTCTGGCCAGTCACAGTTGTTACATCCTTGTCAGGAATTAATTTTCCATCATCAATAATGCATCCCCCTACAAACTTGGTGTTCTTCTAGAATGATATCTGGGTTTCGTAGCTTATACCTTGGACGGGTGGGTTAAGAAAAGTGGTTAACCCTAATTTGGTGCATCCATCTACCAACCTCTGTGTTGTGGATTTTTTTCGCATAGATTGAGATAGTATATGGGTCGGAAGAATCACCCAGTTTGAATAATATCTTCATTTTGTGTAGGAGTTAGAGGGTTTGTGGAGGATGAAGCCATTTCTGGAAATTTGAGAGAAGAATGCTTTGAAATTTCTGGAAAATATGAGTTTGAATGCAAAGAGGGCATATAGATTTCGTGGAAATGTATAAGTGTGGTTTATATAGTAGAGAGAATTGAGTGTGAACACAGATTTTCATGATTGAGTGTGTTGGGAGTAACGCAGACGTGATAGACAGAAATGGCATGATTTTGTGGGTATAAATCATGGTAAATAAGGATAATGAGGGAGTGGATCAAGAGAGTTAGTGATAAATCCTTCCTTTCTAGGTTTAGCCGTCATTCCCTCTTTTCAAATTATTACTCCCGTATTTTAATTCTCATGTCTGATTAAAATATGTAATATCCACGTTTGTAATCTTCACAACTAATGCCGAATAAATCTCTGATTCTCCACATGTGTAAATGATTTATTCATTTCACACTTATCCATTCTGCTGGTGAAGTTGAACGGCTAAGTGACTTCGCTGGTTACTCATCCGGTACACCTATTGAGCTGCCTCATCAAAACAACTGGTCCTAACAACCAGTGAAGTGAACTTTGCTGGTACTGGTACCTTACCTGCCAAGTGACCGCACCCTAAATGGCAAAGGTTCAGTCAGCTGGTGAAGTCACTAAGCCGGTTACTTCAGTTTTCTACTCTTGTACTTAGTCCAATTCAATCATGCCCAATTTAGTCCTTTATTTACAATATCTTTCATGACTGAGTGGCTTTGTGAATATATCAACCATTTTATTTCCAATAGTTATATACACCAATATAAGATCTCATTTTTCCACATGATCTCTAATAAAGTGATGTCTCAAATCGATATGATTTGTCCTTGAGTGATGTAGGATTTTCTGTAATTGATATTACACTTATGTTATCACACATGATATGAATTTCTTCTCCTCTATTCCATAATCTCTCAGTTGTTGTCTTATCCATACAACTTGTGAACAACAGCTTCCAACTGCAATCTATTCTGCTTCAGCTGTGGATGTAGAAATAGAGTTTTGCTTCTTACTAAACCAAGATACTAGTCTGCTGCCTAGCATCTGACAAGTTCCTGAAGTGCTTTTTCTATAAATATTGCATCTTGCATAATCTGAATCTGAATAAGATATCAACTTGAAACCACCATCTTTTGATACCAAATTCCCACATTAATTGTGTGTTTCAGATATTTGGTAATCCTCTTTGCTGCTAATATGTGAGATTCCTTAGGTTGTGATTGGAATCTTGCACATACTCCTACTATAAAAGCTATATCAGGTCTGTTTGCAGTTAGATAGAGTAAAGATTCAATATGACTCACCCTCCAAGAATCTTGATTTACCCTTCTTTGAGACCAATAGGCACCGGCCTCCCTCCTAGACGATGTCGCCAAGCTTAGAAAATATGTCGACGAGATCCGAAAAGAGAAAAGTGGCAATGAAAATAAGCAAACCTGATGGGACGTGTGTGCTCGCCGACATGCTCATAGCAGAAGCTCCATATGGGGTCCATTACCCAAACCTTCAGAGTTACACTGGAGCGACCTGCCCCTATGATTGTCTTACAACATTCCACAGCAAGGCACCCATGGCCACTAGGAGCCAAGCTGTATGGGGCATTGCCTTCGTTGGCCCCATGCAGGATAAGACGGCTACGTGGATCAGAAACTGGGCACCAACATCAATCAAATCTTGGCCTGATCTCCAACTAGTTCGTTGCATAATTCAAGTTGGCGGGTCAGAGAAAGAAAACACATGATGATCTCTATGATGTTCAGCGAGGAACGGCAAATCGAATCGAAGTTATTATGACCTGTCATCAGAGTTTATGACCAGACCCGAGTCCTTGAAGATATCACAGTAATGACAAGCTTTCAGAGCGGCCTATCAAAGTGCCTGCTCAAAGCCGAGCTTGCCCTCAGGTGGACAGAAAACTTGCAGCACATGTTTTTTCAGCCTAGCAATTAACTACCTCTGAAGATGTTCCGTGTCTATCATCTAGACGAAAAGACAGAGCTAAGCCCGGCTCAGCAAAAAAAAACCCAAAAAAATCAAAGAGGAACAATTCACCCTACTCACGGCTCCCATTAGGGAAATCATGTACGAGGTCAAGGAAATCATGAAGATATCAGTGGAATTCTCCAGAATGTCATCTACTTGGTCCGGCATGACGACCCGCAAAAAGATCCCTTCGCCGACCGCTAACTTCTTGGAATCCGGCCGATCCTAGTGCAAGTTTCTCAGCCGAGGTACTTTATTGATTGCCTCACTCTTTAGGATGCACTCGCCATGAGTTTTAGGACAACAAAAACAATCTTTTAACCTGATCGGCCCTTCCCATGGGAGCGGAAATGATATAAGAGCTATATTACAAGTGCAAGAAATGTGTGGTATGCCCTCAGAAACTCCCTTCCTAGCTCGCTGTGAGCTACTTCTATTACCAGCCCCTATAGTCTGTATGGTAGCTTTCTTGGAGGACGCCGGGTCGACAGTACACGAAGCATTTTTCGCGGCAGCAGATAAGCCCGCGCCGTTAGTGGTTTTCTGCCTCTTCTTGCTCGAAGCACTTAGATCTGCATCGTCGGAGGACTTGACAACTATGGGGGCTGACCGCTGGACCTGGACACTCAGATGGGCCTCATCTCACTTCTGGCCAACGGTTTGTGCAGCCTCTCCTGAAAATCTCATCGCCCCCACACCATATTTGCAAAAGTAAGCCGAGTTAGAACTATGGGCAGAGTTGTCTGTGAGCATTCAGCTTTCAAAAGATCCTTCTACTCTCTTGTAACTCGAGCTTGCATGGACCTCTCTGGCAACATCTCGGTGGCATGTATATTTTTTGCGACAATAAATAGAGATCGCAACAAAAGAAAAAGCAAAATAAAACAGCTCGCTGCCTTTGTCGAAATCCAGAAAACTATAAGTGCTTGAAAACAACTGGGCATCACAGCCACGACATTCATCACAAAAAACGCTGAATGTCGTGCATAAACAGGTGTTCACAGCCAGCAAAACATGTTATGGGGTCGAAATCGAAGCAAAAAAACATAGGGCTCTCACCTTAATAGAAAAGTCGGATTGGAGCTTTAAAACCAAGGTGCAACATGGCTGGAAACCTCCCATGCTTGCCAGAATCCGACTACAGTTGCCAGATTTCTTTGCTCAACGAAGCTCAAATTCATGAAAGTATTCTAGCAATAGAGACTCCTACTTTATATAGAGTCCAGAACTAGGAAAGATGCCATTTTTTAAATTCTAAATCGTTAATGATGCATCCCTTTAACATCTGGAGTCCTGATTATAGCCGTTATCAGGTGGCGTATAGAATTAGAGGACACTGCTAATGAGACTGCAACGGCTACGTCAGGTTCTAAAGTTCACACTAGACCTTCACATCGAGTCACACTCTTAAGCCTACCCTAGCACGGCACCAAGCGGATCACTTATGATCATGGTCTGTGAATAAGCCCGGTCGTCCAGCATGGCATCATTGTAAAACTCACCCTCGTGTGAGTCTTGTGTAAGTCCAGTCACTTTGGCACGGAATCATAATGGAACTCGCCTTCATGGTAATCTTATGTAAGTCTGGTCGCTTCGGCATGGCATCATATTGGAACTTGCCCTCGAGCAAATCTAAGCCAGGTCACTATATGCACGGCACCTTGCGGACACACACTTGTGCATAAAGCATTTCCAGCCCAGTCGCTATATGCACGGCACCTTACGGACACGCCCTCGAGCGTAAAGCTTTCCTGCCTGGTCGCTATATGCACGGAACCTTATAGACACACCCTCAAGCATAAATCACTTATATCCCAGCCTATGTACAACACCTCGAGCATAAGAATATAAGTCCCGTCGCTTCGGCACGACATCATACTTGAACTTACCATCGTACGAATCTTATATAAGTCTGGTCGCTTCGGCATAAAATCATATTAAAACTCACCCTCGTGCGTATCTTATTCAAGACCGGACACTTTGTCACGGCACTACCGAACCGCACATCCAGACTGGTCGTCAAAAAGCACATAGGTCGGCTTACGGTGTATCAAAAAGAACTTACTTTGTGACATATTTATGAGTGCCCTATGAATAAACTAAGGAGTAAAGGCCATTGATATGCCAAGCCCGTAAAAGTGCCCATGGATCGAGGTTAGGCCCACACGATGACCCAGCAACGAATAGGGTTCTCGATGAAAATAGTTTGCCAATCATAAGCTGAACCAACCCGAGAACAATCCAGCCCTTCTCGGCCCTCTAAGATATCCATCAATGGCCGAGACAACGGGCGTCGACAAACGAAGCATCCAGCTTAACTCGAAGACACTGGGGGCCGATATGCTCGTCCCACCAGCTCGCAGTCGACCAAGCCCGCTACATTCTACATATGGTTACTGGCATTGACCCCGCGGCAGTTATGGTACAAGCTCATATCAGTCGGAGCTTGTCCCAGTAGAGCTCTCCCAACATCATGTATACCTCGCCTGCCGCCTTGTAACCGCCGACTATCTCTATAAATAGAGGCGTCTCCCCTCCCTTCAGAACTACATTATTTGGCATGATCCCTTACACTCAATAGGACGTAGGCAGTCACATTGACGTAGCCATAATCTCTAAAAAAACACCCTAAATTTTATCTTGTTCTGAGCACTAGCATGTAATCCGCCAGACAAATCACTTGTTTAATCTAGAATCCACCTCTTACATTCAATAAAATGTGTTTGTGGTAATTAAGACATTATCAATAACTAATTGTGTTATATCATTCTAATTGTATATCTTGATGATGCCTACAAAAGAACCCTCAGTTCTGATTTCTTTGCACTTACATACTTTAGTAACACATAGCATATGGCTTTATCAAACATGCACATTGTAACTCAAAATCTTAGTGATGTGAATAGACTTTATGATCTTTTCACCATCGATTTACTTCTTGTTATGAGTGTATATGTATGCTCTTAGGTTGGAATTACGAGTTAAATGCATTAATATGATATTTTGTAGCTCGTAGTCCGATATTGCATTTTATTCGTTATTTATCGAGAAAATGTTCTACTTTGGTTGTATTGTGATCCTTAGTTGATATCAAGGATAAAAAAGCATCGAAAGAAGTTTCTGGACCGAGAGAACAAGAGAAGTGGCGTGAAGATCGGATGGAGTTAATCTTCGAAAGTTTTTTAAATCTAAAGAATTCGAGCCAAGAGCTGAAGTTAAATACTTAGTGGATTATGACTGTTCTGAATAAAAGAAATATGAAGATTTGGGTCAAGGAGTATCCAACCCAATGGCAGCAAACTCTGGGGTCTAGATGCCAGCCTAGATGTCCCAAAAGTTACAATTAGTCGACAAAACACATTTTGCACCTCCTAATTCGATACTAGGCCAGTTCAGGCATTATATTAGGCTTTCTTCGGGCATTGTATCATATAGTTTTCATTATATTATTTTATTTTCAAAACAAATTACTTTTCTTTCAATGCTACGAGAAGTGTTTGCTTGTGTGGAAGATTTATAATGGAGGCATTCAATTCTTAATTTGATTATAGTATTTTCGTATACTTCGATGTCATGTTTTATCGCTTTTTGTCTAAATCAATGTTAGGCTAAGCCTTTTGTTAACCAAATCATGCATAATAATTCGAACCCAATCTATATAGTATAGTGATGTCGTATATGTGATTAATTAAAAGGCCCAAAGCATAATAGATACTTTATAGTCCAATAACTGAAACTATAGAATATCACTTCTACATCGATATATACATATATATATACACTAGTGGGGGCCACCGTGCGATGCACGGTGTGCCCTCACTTTTTTTATGCACCGATTATAGTTTTTTTGTCTGCAATAAATTTACTTTAGCAAAAATAAAGAAGATATCAACCTACTTCAATGCTTAGAAAAGCATTTAAACCATCCTCTAGAGGTGACAATATGCGTGCGTGTTGCAGCAAGAAAGGTTACATGTGGGGAAAAAATCCTGAAGGTCAAAATGCACCTTCGTGCAAAAAAAGTCAAACCAGAGTTTCTCTGAACCAATAAAAACTACATAATAACAAAATTAAAATTTCCCAAACTCGAATAAATGAATTGTTAGTCGTAGAATATTATTCATGTCAGACTTAACCCTAACTAATACTAATAAAAAGAAATAAAAAAGAAAAGGTTCGGAAGATTTTCATTTTCTTATCTTTATCGAAGTAAATTAACCGAAGGATAAGTAAGATAAATGGGAGTTGGATCTCGTTTTTTATTTTTATGTATCTTTTATGTATCATAGATCGAATGAACATTCTCATTCCTTGTCTAATTTTTACAATATTTTATTTTCTAGTAGTTTTTGTGGCACCGTACCAAATCATACGACCTTGTTTTACTTGACCAAAAAATTCTGAAGATTGAAATGCACCTTCGTGCACAAAAAGTCAAACCAGAGTTTCAGTGTACCAATAGAAACTACACAATAACACAATTAAAATTTTCGAAACTCGAATCAAAGAATTGAATGCTTCAAATAAAAACCCTAGTGATAAACACGTTGATGTGATAACACCGTACCAAATCATACGACTTCGTTTTACCCAACTAAAAAAAGGGGGGGAGGGAAAAGACAAAAATTTTGGTATAGCGACGACCAAAACGTCGCAAAAAGCGTACTACCAAAGATGCAACTTTAATATAGTACTAGTGGCCGTACGCGTGCGATGCACGGTTTGGCCCCCACTTTTCCGGGTAAACGTTTCTACCAATGTCTAAGCATATTATAACAGATATTGCTGTTGGGTACATTGTTTATCGGAGATATACTGGACTGAAAAAGCAATGCATACATTTTTACATACAAAAGCATCAATGTGAGTTCAGGTAGACTCATGCCTAAGGAAGTTGGGTAAAGCAAAGTCCCTCCTTGCGGGAGCATGGGCTTAGCAGGTGTTAAGGTGTGGATTTCTTATAGGAAAAAAAGGGAGGGACGTGCTATATCCGAAACGTACGAAATATAATAAATAGCTGCAGAAGACACCTACCTGCCTAGTGATATTATACAGACAAATGCCGTTCGAATGACGTTATCCGGTGATATTATACAGACAAAAGACGTTCGAATGCCGTTCTAAGGGTTTTTTTTTTGAAGTAGTGGGACAAAAGGAACGCACTTTGGGCCTTCAGAACCTTCAACTAATCGCTACATCTTAGCCGTCACTTTCAGCAGAGTAAGGCTTCAATTTCTTCATCGGTACTGATGCAGATTCAGGTGTGCATTGCTCTTCAGTGGTTGATGTCTGAGCTGGATTGTCATCCTAGGAAGGACACTTTGCCTTCTCAAAATCCTAGGTCAGACCTGCAATATGTGTGTTAGAAAAAGGGTGCACATAGAATGAACCACTGGTGATGGCAATTTTGTACTTCGTAGCCGAAAATACCTGAGATAGTACTCTGTTGGGTAGATGTCTGCCCAGTTTCACTATTGGATACTGGCTCTCTGGTCTTCTCAAGCCACCCCTGAAGGGTGTACCTTTTCAGCTTATCATTCAAGTTCTTTTGGTTAGCTCTGATCTCAGCCACGATTTTCTTGTTCCTGAAGCTATCATATACGGCTTTGAGTACTTTAACAAGTGCCCACAGTTTCATTTATTGCTGTAATTTGAGTTTTTTTTTGGGATTGGGTCGTAGTCCCCGTATAACGTAAAGGAAGGCTGCCTAACCTGAATATCCAGTTCATGTATCTCCTGGCATGATTGACCTAACAGTCGTGTTGCGCATTTGTCAAACAGGGCTGATTTGATGCTCCCTGAGGGGTCATTCAGCTCCACAACAACTCTGCAACTGCTGGTCACGAAACAACATTTCATGATTACAGGGGTTGTAGGAGGCAAGTTTAATGTGTTAGAGAAAAGTTCTACAAAAGTATGCCAGTTGCAGCACATTGAGGTGGGACATGGAGAGATAGATTTCGTAAAACATACCGTCCTGTTGCTGTTGGTTCTTGCCTGCAGCTTATTGCGATGAAGACTTCGTTTGGTATCGCTTTTTGCGTCTGGGAGCATTTCGGACACGCTGCATGGCAAACCCGCTGATCGACTTCACCGATACTCAAAGTGACCTCTGAATGGGCTGAAAAGCGACGATAGATTTATCTCAACTTACAGGCAAAAAAATTTGGCAGAAATCATCAACATATGCAAAATGACACCAGAAATATCACTAAACACTTAACCCCAAAAAGTCTAGTCAGCCATAACTACAAAGTAACATAGAAACCAAAAAGGAGGCCCCAAAGTTAAACATGCAGAAGCATAATCACCAATAAAAAAAACTGTAAGAGCCTCTTGCTAGAGCAATAAACCATACAATAAAAAAAACTGTAAGAGCCTCTTGCTAGAGCAAAAACCATACAATAAAAAAACTGTAAGAGCCTCTTGCTAGAGCAATAAACCATAAAGATCATCATTCATGGTTTATGAAGTCTCATCTTCATGAATACCATAGTGAGCAATAAACAAACCAAGTATCAAAAAACACCACATGCACTAAAAACATCACTTATACCGGCATTCTCTGTTCACCATATAATACAGTAATAGATCTCCTCCAGAACATCAAAGCCTGATACACGGTTTAGAAGTCAAAGCCTTTTTCTTTTGAAAGAAAAGATCATTCACTTGGTTAATTTTAACAGCTTAAACATCCATTTAAATTTCCAAACTCAACAAAAGCTCATTAGAATGAAAATGCCGAATGAAGTAACTTAGTTAGCCTTATAAATAAGGGGATCAAAATAGTTTTAACATATAAACCCGTACCTGAATCTTGGGAGATAAACATCAACCAGAAACCAGCTTCACAACAATGCATAGTGCGTTCATGAGTATGAGGACAACCCCTACGTATTGTGTTGCCCTTCCGATGAGTTTTTTCGACCTCGAGAATATTCTTGGAAGCTCTAACCTCTAGAGCAAGAAAACGGTCTTCATTTAGTATAGCCAATGCATTGGCAATAAGGAGAAACCTTCGATAGTGTACACAAAGCCTATTTTCTACACAACATACCACATATAACAACGGATGCAAAACACAACATCACGAGCTGCAACGAGTTCAACATGGACGACTTCCGGATCATAAAACCTCACCATCATTGGGTAATTAACCCTCAAAGATAGACATAGCAATCAAACCAAATTCTTATTAAACTACAATCCAAATAAGGTGCAATATACAATATACATCAACCTAAAAGCATAGATACACAATTATCAAACACAATAACAGTTCCTTACCAGAAAATCCATTGCCACTGAGATCCAATTCCTCCAACGGAATCCGTCCATCCAATGGTTGTGCAGTATCGGCCCATGTGAGCACATTGTTACCAAGCCTCAAAACCTGAAGATTTGGCAAACTGGAAAAGGATGGAAGCTGTCCAGTGACCTCATTATCTCCTACATCCAAAAACCTCAAGTTCCTAAACAATCCAATAGTAGTATCATCCCCGAAAAAACCACCCCCGAGTTTATTTCCCCTCAAATTCAAATACATACCCGTATGTGGTCAGAGAACCCACAACAATTAAAGCATTAAATCAGCCGAAGTTCGAATCACCAGAGATATAAGGCTATATCGTCGAGATTTACGATTATAGAGTGAAACCGAGCTCTTGCAACTGAGAATCAAGGTGAGGAAGTAAAAAGACAAATTAACTAAAATCTGGAAGAAATTTTCTACGCAATACACAATAAATTAACTATTAAAATAGGCTCGCCTGCTTGCAAGTCCATCCATTTTCATTTAAATTTCTCCATTTCAAAGACTAAATCATTAACCATCTGTGATAAAAATATAAAAATGAAAACTTGATTATTAGCAAACGAGATTGATTGCAAAGACAAAAGACAAGCGAAAGGCTCCGATCGGTGAAGTCGAAGGCAAAAGAGAGAAGACATTCGTCATGGTCGCAAACGTGGAAAACCTAGGTTTGCCCAAAACAAGATACTGAATCAAAACCTCCGCGAACTTTCATTGTCGTTGTCGACTTGTCGTCATCACGACCACTTTCATAAAAAACAACAACGTAAATGAATCCGATCATCACCACCGCACCTCGTGGTTTTGAAGCTTGAAATGGAAGGTGGAAGGCATGCATTGGCGAGGAGAGTGCGGCTACGGAAATCCCAATCGCCATGGTCGCAAAGGAAGAACACGAACCCCACATGAAAGGTTGGTGGATCTTAGTTTGCCCGGCCAAGATACGATTGAATTTCATTGTCGTTGCCGTCAAAGCCTCACGAAGCGGTGAGAACGTATCGTGGGAGCGTGAGAGCGTCAAATGGAAGGTGGGAAGAAGGTGGGAGGAAGGGGTGAGAATGTATTTTTTTGATAATTATTATCAGTTGGGGCGGTGGTGGGCACGCTAACGTCTGAGGTGGAAGCACAGTGTCATATTTTGGTGCTTTGCCGTAAAAGAAAGGAAAAATAATTAAAAGAGAGGAAAATGACACGTGTTTAGCTCTGAGGAATCAAAATATATCCAAAAAAAGGAAAATACCTATAGCGACGACCAAAACGCCGCTAAAGGTGGACGACCAAAAAGGTCGCAAAAAGCCGTATGCAAATTTAATATGTATACTACTATGTATGATATACTAACTAATATGATATATATATATATATATATATATATATATATATATATCACTAACTAATATGATATATATATATATATATATATACTACTATGTATGATATACTAACTAATATGATATATATATATATATATATATATATATATATATATATATATATATACACACACATATTAAATTTGCATACGGCTTTTTATTTTTTTGTCGTCCATCATAGCTTAACGTTTTGGTCGTCGCTAAAGTCTGTCCTTTTGTGTTTTTTTTTTTTTGGTGGGGGGGAAAGTAAAACGACGTCGTTTTGATCACAGGAGTTTTTTTTTTTTTTAAAGGTAAAACGAAGTCGTATGATTTGGTACGGTGTTATCACATCAACGTGTTTATCAGTAGGGTTTTTATTTGAAGCATTCAATTCTCTGATTCGAATTTCGGAAATTTTAATTGTGTTATTATGTAGGTTCTATTGGTTCACTGAAACTCTGGTTTGACTTTTTGTGCACGAAGGTGCATTTCGATCTTCAGAATTTTTTGGTTAAGTAAAACGAAGTCGTATGATTTGGTACGGTGCCACAAAAACTACTAGAAAATAAAATATTGTAAAAATTAGACAAGGAATGAGAATGTTCATTCGATCTATGATACATAAAAGATACATAAAAATAAAAAAACGATATCCAACTCCCATTTATCTTACTTATCCTTCGGTTAATTTACTTCGATAAAAGATAAGAAAATAAAAATCTTCCGAACCTTTTCTTAAATCATATATGTTAGTATATCATAATAAGTAGTTACTATATAAAGCTGCATAATAAGTACGACGAAATCACTGAAAATGTGGCTTCTTGGCTGTTAAACGACGTCGTTTCATCGTTTGAATTATCTTCTTGGTCGGTTGGTTGCTCAGTGCGTTGTTGATGTTAGTATATTCCACCACCGTTTTTTCTCAACTTCTATAAGTACCTCCCATAATGTGTAAGAGAAATATTTTTCCATTTATCCTTTGTTTAGCGGTGCGGTTTCTTCATCTATTCTCTGTATTTTCATCGCATTTCGATTTTGGGTATTAATTTTTTCATGTTTTTGGTTGTTATTGCAGCTCCGACGTTGTTTGTTGTTACTGCTATCATACTCAACGGCATTGTTTGTAGGTGAGTATTTGGTGCTTCGTTTTCCTTTCTTTTCTTATTAAGCATTTGTTTTTGGTTGATTTTCGTAGCTAATTAATGTCTATACTTTGTTTTGATGTCTTCTTCTTTTGTTGGTTAGAATGCATGTTTGTTTTCATGTCTTGATTAGTATGCATGTTTGTTTAATGCCCGTTTTTTGGATTGTAATGGCTGTCCTACTCGTTTTTTTTAGAGTTTTTCTGTGTTAGATATTAGAAGATTGTTTTTTCTTTGCATTATGTTGCCAAATTGTTCTTCTTTTTTAAACTGTTTAGGTTGCGTGCTGTTTTTAATGAATTTTTGTTACGGTTGATAACGATGCATGTTTGTTTAATACTTAGTTTGTTCATACCTGTGTTGTTTTTTCCTTGGTCAAGTTGTTGAATGCTATGTCAAATGTTGCAAGGGTGAGGTATTTCAAGGTACCCACTGTGTTTCTGTAGATAAAGGATCCCCTGTTCTTGCACCGTCTCTACATGTTTAGGTTGAGTGTTCAGAGCTACATGTGTAATAATAATTGTTGAGCATTGTTCCATCTTGTTTTTGTCTAAGAAGGTATTCATGTGTTTTTTCATTGTAAGGAAAATACAATGTCTGGTAGTTTTGGTTTCAATAGCTAGGAAATAAGTAGCTTTGGCTAAGTTCTTAAGTGCAAGTTTATATTTATCATCACCTCTGTTATGTTTGTGGCAGTGGTATGTTTGCCATCAAACAAAGCAACAATTAGGCCAGGCACAGATTTGGTATTATCATTTGTGATAAAGAGCAAGTAGCATTAAGTATAAGTTGGTTGACAGCAAAATCTGTGAGTTGAATACTGTTAAGTATATCTATAATTTCATCATAATGTGGACTTGTCATAATAATTGTTTTACTGTCTTCTACACTGAATCATTTGATAGATTGATACTTTGGACATTAATGTGGTTCTTCTTAGTTTGATTAGTTACCGTGTTCGCCTTCTTTTATTCAACTTATATTATTTGTTTACTAAATGACTGTGATTGATTATGTATTGTTGCTAAACCAGTTACATACATGTGTACACATTTTTTGCTGTCTTACATTGTGCACATACTGGCTTTTTGCTTGCTTAACATAACGATTCCTATGATTTCAACCAAATGTAGTAGTTAGCTTCTTCTGAATCTAATTGTCTTCATGCTTTTTACAGCTTGTTTTGCTGAAGGTGATTGTGCTGGCTGACCTGTGGACTTTACGAAGAAAATAGGCACTACTTAAAGGTAAGTGTAGTTAGGGGTACTACCAAACCCTTGAGCTAGAGGATCTATTGCAAATCCTCGTAGTTGTGGGATCTACGGCAAATCCCATTTTGCTCATGTAACCTTGCTAAGTTGTGACAGAGTGTGCTAATGTGTGTGTGCTGTGTTTTTTTACGATAACAGACGTTAACCCTAGGTTTTTGCCTTTGTTACATTAGTTTACCCTGCAATCATGTTATTTACTTAATGTACCACTTTTCATACTAAATACTAGAGGTCCTTGAGGTTTAATTCCAAGCTATTCCTACATTAAGAATAAATTCAGCGATTAGTAAGTTATATGTAACTTTAATGCTAGGTTTGATTGTGTTTGCATATAAAAATAGTTATGTGCAATGCAACGTTGCTTTTTTTACTGCGAAGATTTACGCCAATTTAAACTTTTATTTAGGTTGACAAAGCTTGTGTTAAGCTCTATACCTTGTGTGGCCCTCGTGCTACTATAGCCTAGCCTATCATTATATTAGATTTTGGTTACACATCGATTGAATACTTCTACTTTAGCATTCGCTCTGTGATTGGAAAGTACACCTTGTCTTCGCTTTTTGATTCAGTCCATAGCCCCGTTCCTAAGGTTGTCGCTTGAATCAGTGCTTTCAGACAAGACATTCTCTTCACTTCCCATGGTTGCTTCCGGCCATACGAGCCGATCTCGCTAGAATGTATTTCTTCTTCCACATCTCTCGCAAGCCTCTCTTGCTCCTTACCATAGATTCTTTGCTGTTTAAGTTCTTCCCTTGAGTTGTGCAAGCTTTTCTCGATTCGGTCTCTTTGCTTTGCAATGCTTTTCACTGCATGGTCTGGGTAGGAACCAACCTTAAGAATTTCTTCTTGCCTTATTGAAGAATCATCGTCCTTGGCTGGTATGGGGGGGCGCATATGCTTCGTATTGGTTCTCTGCAACCTCGTATAGCAATGTTGGATACGCATTCTGGAATTCCATGCTTGTGTTCCAGATGTGTTGCTGTTGTAGTTGTAACCAGATTATATAGTGTTTTCCCTGTGGTATGAAGGTTGGGGTTTGCTATTGTGCTGTTTTATAGACTTTTTTTTGGTTTTAGGGTGGAGATGGACACTGCTTTAACTACTCTTTCTTTCCTTGTCTGCATATTTAATGCTGTAGCCATCAATTTTTTCACCTCCCAATATTAGTTAGGTTTTGTGCATTTAATTCTACTAACCTCATTTGGTAATGTGCTTTTGACTTTGGTACTTCCAACGTGGATGAGGTTATTTGTCCTTATTGAATTCACATAAAAAAATTCTAGAGTCATTTAGGTTTTTGGTGCACATTAAATTCAATTTAAAGAGCTTGTATTTCAATGCACTCAGCTATAACAAAGGTTACTGATGTAACCTTACTGAGTTGCTTTATCGTAATTTCGTCCATTAGTTGCTTGTGCAAATTAGCTAATTTGACTGAAGCTTTTACATGTGTTTTGTTAACAACGTCTTAGATACATGCTTTAGTTTGCCAAGACTATTTAATGTTATTAATTTTATACTTCCCCTAATTAAGTTACTTATTATAGTTGTCCTACGTTTGTACGTTAGGAAGATGGATCAGGATAAACATAGTGAAAGAAACGAGCGAAGGAGAAAGGCGTATCTAGATATGGGCGTTCATAAGAAGTCGACTCTTTTGAACCCACGCCGCGCACGTTATGCTGAGAAAAAAAAAGGGTGCTGACATTTTATGCCAAATTGGCGATGAGCTTGATACAAGACATGATCATGGAGAGCCATGTATCTCTACCTTTGTCTCTAGATTTGCCTAGAAATATTCAGCCTTCTTTATTGCTTGATTCTATTGAAGATCATGTGATGGAGGCTGTTAATATGTCTATTGCTCATGTTCTTACGCGCCCTGTATTACCTTGTATAGCTCACATAGACCACAGTAGTTACCCCTCTGGTCAACGTAGATTGAACCCTGATGTGAGCTTTGTTAATAGTTACGATAACTCAGAAATACACTCGAGTATTTTGCCTGCAGTTGCTAATTGCACATACTGCCAAGCCAAGCACTTCTACCATGAACCAGCTGGCTTTTGTTGCTCTGAGGGTGAAATAAGTGTTGCTTTGCCACTGATGCCACCTGTTCTTACCTACCTATTTACTTCCTCCGATACCGAGTGTATCAATTTCCGGAAGTATGCTCGCAGCTACAATAATAACTTATCTTTCACTACCTTTGCTGCCAAAAAGGACAACGAGCTAATGAAGAATAAGCAAGGTATTTATACATTCAAAGTCCAAGGCAAAATCCATCATTACCTTCCCTGTTTTACGTGAGACACAGACAAGCCTATTGGTTTGAAATTTTATTTCTATGATCCTGAGGCGGAACTTGAAGAACGCCTAAGTTCCTCCCCAAGGTTCTCCAGAGATGTTATGATAAAGTTGATGGAAATTTTGTCCGAAAATCCATACACTCGGTTTTTGCGCCACGTTAAGGAGCTGGATTGTATTGATGATTATAAAATATACCTTGTAAACAACCCCAGACTTGATCAACGTGTGTATAATGAGCCCGCGTGCAATGATGTTTCTGCAATCATCTCTATAGAGGAAGCAACATGATTCATCCTCGAATGCCATATCCAAATTTACTCAAAGAATGCTACGCCGTATAAAATATGCCATAATTTTGGCTGTTACGACCCATTACAATACTCACTGTTATTTCCACACGGCGAAGTAGGCTGGCATGGTGCCATAGAAAAGCTTCCGCCGAATAAGCGAAAACGTGGTTACAAATGCTATGATCCGTTGTTAGGCAGAAATGCCTTTGCCAATGGTGCTGATGAGCTTCTGTGCCAAGAGAAACTAGGTACACAACATTTCCGTCTCATAGATTAACTAACCTATTTTACTAGGTTTTGATCTATGTGTACATGTTTGTTTCTTAGTTTTCCAAAACAGTGTTCGCAAGCGAAATGTCGTATCGTGCCGTCAATATTATTGCTATAAACTTCAAATCCGCGACAGCGATAAGTCGATGCTCCTACACACAGGAATATTGTTGCAACAATTCATTGTGGACATGTTCGTCAAGATAGAGACATCGAGGCTCGAGTATGTATACAAACAACAAAAAGAGATACGCACAGAATTTCTACAAGGAGTACTCGACAGTATTGCAAATGGAAACACCTCTGGTTCTACGGTTGGTCGACGAGTTATATTACCTCCATCCTTTGTAGGTGGTCCACGAGATATGAAAAAATGGTACATGGATGCCATGTGTTTGGTACAGATTTTAGGCAAACCAGACTTCTTTCTAACGATGACTTGCAATCCAACATGTCCTGAGATTACACTACATTTACTTCCAACCGAACTGCCATAAAATCGCCCAGATTTGCTCTCGCGTGTCTTCAAAGCAAAGCTTGAAATGTTGAAGAAAGAAATCCTGAAAGACAACATCTTTGGGGTGGTAGCTGCAATTGTGTACTCTATAGAATTCCAAAAACGAGGACTGCCACACGCTCATGTACTTGTTATCATGGATAGAGATTCTAGACCTTTAAATCTAGAGGCATATGACCGTTATATTAGCGCTGAATTGCCAGACCCTTTGTTGAATCCTCATTTGCATGAGCTTGTGCTTAAACACATGGTCCATGGTCCTTGTGGCTTGTTGAATCCCACATGCCCATGTATGCGTGACAAAAAATGCAAAAATAAATTCCCAAAGGATTTCTTGGACTACACTACACATGGAAGTAATAGTTACCCTCATTACAGAAGGCGAAATACCGGCATCTATGCTCGTACCAGGGGCCATATTATTGACAATCGATGGATTGTTCCGTACAATCCGTATTTGCTGCAAAAATACGATTGCCATATTAATGTCGAGGTTTGCTCGACTATCAAATTGGTGAAGTACATCTACAAATATTTACAAGGTGCCTGACAAAATTGCTTTCCAAATGGCAACATCCGCTGTTGAAGATGAGGTTAAAGAGTACCAACAAGGAAGATGGGTCGGTCCCCCCGAAGCTGCATGGCGTATATACGGATTCGATTTGTTCGAAATGCAACCAGCTGTTATAGTACTTCAAATGCACCTTCCAGAAAACTACCTTGTCTCCTTCAACGCCAACCAAGATTTAATTAATATAGAAAATAACAGCTTCCTAGCCAAAACAATGTTTATGCAGTTTTTTGAGATGAACCAAAGCAATGAAGAGGCCATACGCCTTCAAAGCTTATACAAAGATTTCCCCAAGCATTTTGTCTGGGATTCTGCCAAACGCATATGGTCTAAACAGAAAAAAGGTAAAGTCGTAGGCCGTGTTGTATCAGCTGATCCAAGGGAAGGTGAAAGATACTACCTTCGTTTACTACTAAATCACGTGCCTGGTCCTAATTCGTATAACGACCTTCTGACTGTCAAAGGTTATTTACATGCGACTTTTAAGGAAGCCGCTTTAGCAAGAAATCTGCTTACATCAGACAATGATCTTGACATTTGTTTACAAGAAGCAACACTGTACCAAATGCCTAGACAACTCCGCTATTTGTTTGCATCTATCCTCGTGTTATGTGCACCATCTCAACCGCGTATGCTTTGGGAGAAATACGCTGATGCATTGTGTGACGACTACGCACAAGCACACTCTACATTATCCTTGCACCCCTCCGAGATTCGCATGAAAGGACTTCATGACTTGTCTTTGGTATTGAATGACATGGGAAAATGCATATCAAATTATGCCTTAGGGCCTCGAGAGGCAAATCTCGTTTCAAAAAAGAAACGATGTGTCAAAGGAAATGGAATATTAACGGAACATTCCAGTCAACGACAATGATCTTTTAAATGTACACAAACTTAATTACCAGCAGCGGCATGCATACGAGGTTATAATGCAAAAGGTTATGCAAAATGAACCAGCCGTGTATTTCATCGATGGTCCAGGTGGAACATGGAAAACATACTTATACACAGCGATTTTGGCCACTCTTAGATCGCAACAATACATCGCCCTTGCCACTGCCACATCAGGTGTTGCAGCATGTGTCCTACCAGGAGGTAGAACGGTGCATTCCCGTTTCAAACTCCCTTTCCACGACGAAGACAACAAAATTGCCAATGTTAGCAAACAATCAGCCACAGCTAAGTTATTACGAGAAGCTAAGGTCATAATCTGGGACGAAGCTCCAATGGCACACAAATATTCTATAGAGGCATTCTCAGAAATGCTTAAAGATATTACAGAGGTTGACCAACCGTTTGGTAATAAAGTTGTAGTATTTGGAGGCGATTTCAGGCAAGTATTGCCTGTAGTCACGAATGCTACTAAACAACAACAACTCGATGCAAGTTTGTTTAGTTCATCTTTGTGGCCGGGTCTCACGAAATTAACGCACAATGAAAATATGCGAGCAAGAGCAGACCCTTACTTCACCGAGTAACTTCTACGCATTGGCAATGGCACAGAACATGAGGACGAACACAACAACATTAGTTTACCGCTGAACATGGTCATCCCTTTTTCTGACAAAAAAACCTCGGTTCAACATCTAATAGACTTTGTGTACCCTGACATTTCTGCTTTCACAAATGACCCTAAATCTGCAGTGAACCGAGCTTTGCTTGCACCACTAATGATTGCGTGGACGACATCAATGAGGCAATGCTAGCTAATATGCTAGGAGAATCTACAACTTACGTAAGTAATGACCTTGCCGCAAATCCACAGCATCGAGGAGATTACGATGATTTCCTGAATTCCATGAACCCAAGTAGCCTTCCACCACATAAACTTGTATTGAAAGTCAATACACCTCTTATGTTACTTCGGAACTTAAGTCCCGTTCAAGGACTCTGTAACGGTACAAGGCTAATTTGCAAAGAACTTCAACCACACACCATCTTAGCTGAAATCGGCATTGGCCCATATACAGGGAAAATCACCATCCTACACAAAATTCCCCTTGAATCTTCAAATGAAGAGAAGTGTCCGATACCATTCAAACGTTATCAATTCCCTGTGCGACTATGCTTTGCTATGACTATTAACAAAGCTCAAGGCCAAACGCTAGAACGAGTAGGTGTTTACTTGCGGGAACCAGTTTTCTCGCATGGTCAATTGTACGTGGCGTTGTCTAGGGCAAAAAAATCTAGTTCAATTAAAGTGCTCATTGCACCACCAACGTTCACAGACACCACAGATAGCAACAAAACGAAGAATGTTGTTTACCGTGAGATACTCGAAAGGGCACAAAACCATGAGTAATTTGTCAGGTACTAAATAGAGTTATTGTAGTTCTGTTTCGCTAATGGTCTCGTATATTGGTAAGATATGAAGTTGTTACTTTTACTATTTTCTGTGGCTAATTACGGTGCTTATTTTTTTCTAATGAAAATTTGTCGCGCTTAATGAAAATGTGTATTTGTTTAACAATTAGTCATTTTAGACTTGGTTTTTTCTGGCTTAGTAAAAACATCTATTGATACATGTGTGAGCTTTAAGCTAGTGAAAATAAACTACACGTCACTTTGTTATTGAAAGTACTTATGTAGTGAAAAACACTAGCACCGATTTAGATACTTTTAGGTACTCTAGCCAAAACAAGCAAACAAAATGTACATTTGAACCTATTGCAGTATTTGAAGTCTAAAAGTAGCATTTTCATTAAATACATTGGTTCTTCTGTTATGCGCATAAATTCTGCCATATGTCTCTGTAATTGTTGCATCTTCTACTTCTCTTTTAGTCACTTGAAACTTGTTTATTGCTGCCTTGGTAAAACTACTCAATGTTATATATGTGAGTTTTAAAGTTAATGAAAATAAGTTGTCTGCTTGTGTGTCAAAAAGTAGTTTCAATTTCGTTCCTGCTGATTTTTCTATATCTAAATTCCGTTATCACTCTCTATTATTATTACATAACTAAACTCTGTTTTATATTAACCCTAGCATTTTCCACACATTACTTTATTTTTTTTTAGGCAAACTGGTCTTGCATAACATATCTCTAATTGTGCATCTCATGTATTGTGGTCAAAAACAGACATCATGTCCGCACCAACATACATCACTGACGTAACAAACGAGTCTGACGATTGGAGGGTCAAAGTTCTCGTGGTCGAAAAGAGCAATATTTACACTAACGAGCGTGGAAAAAGGCTCCAAAAATTGTTACTCCTCGACGAAATGGTACCTACAATTAATCCAAACAACTCTCACACTTATTTAGTCAATGTTTTTGTTAGGTGTAGTGCCCGAAAGACAATTTGTGTAATTGTTTTTAATGGATGACAGAATTTATCTCACCTTATTACTTGCTTTGTGCTTGTAAGTAATACATCACGCAAAACCCTAAGTACATCAAGATGTAACAGCTTAACTCAAAGGTGCATGGCATGCACGTGAGGATTGAGTTAGTGGTGATATACTTAAACTGTTAGTCCGTGGTGAACTTAATCAGAGTTTAGGGTCTCTTGATTAAAACACCAATAATGCGCCTAGAACACCTTAGAGTGTGATAGTCTTATCCGGACTGTCGGTAGAGGGTACCTACGTGGGGCATTTATATATGATGGCATTCATATAGGACTGGACCGATTTAATCTGAATTTCTCGATATAATTCCGTAATCGAGGAATCTTATTAAATCATTAGATGATCATATATGGATCAACCTTAATCCTGAGGTGATCACGGGATCTTTGCTTGTCCCGGGTAGTGTTTGATGTGTTAGTTACGGTTCACTTTAATATGTGTTCCAAGCCACTTCTCATTGGCACTATCTCCAGATGAGTGAGTAGTTCTGATTTTCACAGACATGGAATCCATTCCTTCCTGCGGGAAGTAGAGAGACAGTCCCCTTGTTTGTTAGCCCTAAGAAAGTGATCGATCCCGGGAGTTCACATTTGACTAATTAGCTACTAGTCAGATATGTGTACTAATTGATCATCAGGGGGTTGATGGTAAATAAGGATAAGATATTCTGAGTCGGGTTCACGGAGACTTCCCACTCAGAATGGACAGTCTATGGAGGGTTAATCCGTATGTAGTGATTATATCAATGGACGCTTATTCACTCTATGGGTTGAGTATAAGTATACATCTATAATCGGTAAAGTTCAGTTTCGGGTTTATGGTGGCGTAATCCCGGAATTAATAATTAATGTACTTATTATGTTCGATGAATAATTAATTATTGGAGCTACTGGTTATAGGTCCATGGTCCCCGATGTGGCTTCTGTAATTCGGACTAGTAATCTAGTTACTTGGGCCTCAGTGATAATTAATTGGCTGTGCTAATTAATTGATATGCATAGATATTATTTAGTTGGGCTAAATAATATAATACACATAAAAGACATTTTATGTGGGCTTTTTGACCCTTATTGGTGGCGCCATATGTGTCATTTAATTAGAGAGAAATTAGTTTTCTTGGATAATTATTTGACATATGATTTATCTTTTATTTGTTAAATGATAATTCATGGAATATTAGATTATAATATGATTTATCCTAATTTGTTTGGGATAATCATTTTATTTATCTTTTATTTGGAATAAAGGATTAATGGAATAATTATCTCTTAATTATTTCATCCTTGGAGGACAAGGATTACTCTCCTATATAAGGAGAGTTCTCCCAAACCTTAGGCATTGGTAATTTCGACTTGACCACCACAAAAGAGAGAAATAATTAGTTTTCTTGTCTTGGGTTTTTAGTAGAAGAAAAACTTTGAGTTTTTCTTGGTGTTGCATATCAAGGAGGCTCGTGTATCAAGAAGGGTGTCCACCAACCGCCGTTTGGAGAACACATCGGAAGATCAAGGCGACTCTTCCCGTTATTGGTAACATAATCTTAAACCCCCTTGTAGTACTTAAGTCCTTTAATTATGTTTTATGATATATAAATCGTGATCCATCCGCTGCGCGTAGATCTAATTCGTTTAGATCTAAGAACCTGCATCCTTCATGTGGTATCGGAGCTAGGTTCCACGATTTATATAGTCATAATCGTAGTTAAACGATTTAAAGGAGTGGAATTGCATGTAGGTGATATTTTACTTATTATTATGCATTAATAATTTTTAAATTGCTATGGTTGAAGAGATGGATTGGGGTTGGCACCGTTTTCCCGTTAGATCTATTGTAAACTCATATAAATGATGAAAATTCGTTCATATGAGTATAGGAAATTATGTAATTTATTTATTATTGCAAGTTTAATTTCCTGTAAATAGATCTGTTTAACAGCTGTATAGTGTTTTAGTTTTTTCCTTTTTTTGAGCCGTTAAAACGAAGATCCCTCCGGTCATAATTAAGACTAGAAGTTGATGAACAATCCCACAAATTTTGGTATCGATCAGACTCCGTTTGGGTATCCGTTCGTTGCTGCGAAGTGGCTGCTGTAACAGAAAAACGCAGGATTCACAGAAACCCTAACTGTAACTTCTTCGATTTTCTGGGAATAATTGGACCGTTAAAATTAAAATGCGACCGGTCAGATCGCATATCATGGAGTTTTGGACGTGAGACAAAATTTTCAGGACGATCGGGATTCATCTTGATCCCCGATCGGCCTCGGAAAGTATATGATGCGCTGTTGTAAAAGTCAGATTCAGCAGCAAGTTGGGCGGCTCACTGGAGAAGATTGACAAGTCAAAGCTCCGATCCAACCGTCCATAATGAAGCCCAAGGAGTGAGGAACAGATCTGGAAAGTTTCGTCCCGATCCGAGTTCGTTTGATATGCCGATCGTCGAAGATTCTCAACAGCTGCAGATTAGGGTTTTAATTTATTTTCGAATAGATTAGTTACGGGGGTGCCAACGGTCCATCTCGGTGTTTATTTTCCGCACTAGTATACATGTGTAGATTGTATGAGTAGAACCGGAAAATTTCCATGACATGCATCATATCATGAATTCCACTCCATATGCATACATGTAGAAATTAATTTGAGGAATTAGTTAGGCATGTATAAAACACACGATTAGTTTTAATTAATTGTTTGATATTAATTAGAAACTAATTAGGGTAAAAACCGAGGAACACGGGTTTTTTCAATCGTCGAGGTTGGGTGATGGATTCTCGGTGAATCCCACTCTGCGAAAGCATAAGGAGTAAAATCCTGAAACCTCGTGGTTAAGGCGTTGGATTCTCGGTGAATTCCACCTTACCTAAGACGAGATTACGTTTTTGTTCCGTAGTGTCTACGTGAAAGTTTGATGTTTAAGGATTGGATAATCACGGGCAAACAGGTTCGAAAGTGGTTTAACCACGGTTGGGTGGTCAACAATAGCTACGGCTCAATCGACTTCACCCTCCACGTGTGGCGTTTGCACGGGGTGCGGCAATCACCGAGCCATCCTAAGAGCCACTACGGCTCAGCGGACCTCTCCTAGCCTTGACCCGTCCGGCGGCCACATATGTTCTAACGAATAGGTCGGGTGGGCTAGCCCACATAACCGACAACATTCGGGCCTATGATTTATTGTTCCTTAATATAACATCAAGTCCAAAACGTGATCAAGAAACCCACCACTTTTTCAAAATATTGAGTGGGAGTGGGAGAGGCGACGGCCGACCCCACGGCCTCTCTTGTTGACACAAGCAACGTGAGAGAATGGTGACGCCTCGTGCCGGCTGGGACCGGCCTCCCTAAGGAAGGCCTTCACCGCTAACAAAATTCAAGGCTTGGTCTCCGAAAGGATAGGATTTTGGGTACTCGTCGGGTCACCGACCGACCCTAAGCGACACACTCGGGTCTACCTAAAAATCTGAGGCAGAGGTCACACTCATAAAGGGTATTTTTGGTAGTACATTGGCTGAAAAAGGAAAGGTGATTGACGATCACAAATGAGATGTTCGATTCTCAATCGATCTTCAATATTAATCGAAACCTCTTTGACCTACCCTAAGGCGGCATTGAGGCATTAGATTAAATCCTTGGAGCGGTAGGATAGACTATAAGTACTTAGTTTATGTTCCTAAAATTTTAGTAGTGTATGATTTGGATTTATTTTCTACATCAATTTTATTTACAATCATTATATATATCTCTCTAAGGTGCTAGGCGCTAGTGTAAAATTGACTAGTAATGACTTCGTTAAAAAGTGGTAAGTAACTAGAACGTTGTATTTATTAATCTCTCATGCAATTAATTTTTCGGAAGAGATGTTTCTCTTGAAGCCTTCAAAACTTAAGTGACGTAAATAGACATGTCACTGCTGTCACTCGTGCAGAACGAGAGACAACCGTAGTTAGTTTGAAAGATGATTGGGACGATAAAATTCTTCTAGTGAATTGTGTAGTGTCTACACGAGAAATTTTCGATAGAAAAATTGGAGAATCATAAATTAAAGTGTCGCTAGTTAGGCGGTATTTGGAACCGATAAACTAGTGGGAGCTTTTATATTATGTTTTTCTAATTTATTAGAAAATCGAGTCCCACTGGGTAACACTTTCATTAGACATCCCACGAGTTCACGAGTAGTGTCTACTCAAACGAACTGCTAGTTCAAGACTATTTCCTTTTAAGGAAAGTTAAGAATGGGAAAGAATGTCTATAAGTGTTAATCATCTTAACTAAAGTTTTAAGGCTAAACCAAAATATTAATTAAAGAAAGTATAGGATAAGGAAAGTGATTTGGATCACTAACCAATGAATCATTAGCGACTTTCATAACCGAGTAACTTGACTCGATAGCTTAGTTCTTTGGAAGAACAAGGAAGTTGTGCATTAACGATTAATAGAGTAACAACGGGCAGTAATTTCAGCTAGAATAGTGGGAGTGATATAAGGAAATGAATTTCGCATTCTATCCTTGAATATCACAGAAAATTTATTTTTCTGTTTACAGATTCGTTGAAACAAATGGATTCACTTTCAACTCGATATATTGTTGCCTCATAGAAAGTGAATACGACATTTGTAGTACTGAATCCAAGACTCGAATTTTTGTTTGATAAAGTCGAACCACTAAGAAAAGTTTGAATAAGTATAACACATCTAAAACTATTAAAGGTAAAAGGTTTCCGTATTAAGATAAGAGACCTTTCAATATCTATTAATTAGTGCATATATCCTAGAGATAAGACTGACGATCGGCTAAGGGTGATTCCTATCTCCCGCCTAGAACACTATCTCAAAGGAACAATGACTAAGTTTCCTTTCAATCGGGAAAGGGTAATAGATTTGAAGGGGTAACATAGCTTGTTCACCATGACCTTCGGGGTCTAGTGAGAGATACAAGCTAGTGGGATTTTTCGAGTGGTGACGTTTTATCTGATAACTACTAGAAACGTGATTTAGTTTATCAAAAGAATACGAGGAGGAGTCTCGATTTTAGCCAGAGAATAGAGTATTTCATGCTCAGAAATTAGGCTATCGCATAGTCTTGGGATGATGCTCGGCCTGCCTCCTAGTGGAATGTTTCTCACTGAGGAAGAAACCATAGACTTGCCTGATATAGTTATTAATGTGCTACAATACACTGTTAAACTCGATTAAGATAATTGGTTGCGAAATGACGGTTAACATTATTATGTAAACCGAGAAGCCTACCTAGAAGATGCTAGTGAGTTTATGGATAAGGAGTGAATTCGGTTCACACCACATCCGTAAATGTAGGCATTTAGCATTTAATGCTTGAAGGTAGGGGGCGATTTTTTGCGATACGTTCGATTGTATTTGTTAGTGAAATATCTTAATGAGGCGAGTGAAGGTTGATTATAAGATTCTTGAGATCGAGAAAGTGACGGTTGAATCATCACAAGCCTTACGATAGAATCTATAAGAAACGACCTTAAACCTTGAGTACGGTTACCCAAAGGTAGTTACTATCTCGATTTAATCAGACCACGTCCAACATTAGTTGTTTGTGATTACACTGATAAATACTACTAGATCAGAATGTCAATCCACCCAAGACACAGTGGGAGTATGGTTTAACCGTTGACCCATTGTGATTTTGTGGACTTTATAATCTGCAGGGGTGATTGATAACCTATGCCTCTTGGTGGGCTGTATAGGATTCTGATTATAGAGGTTGGTTTGAAAACCTTAACCACAGTGAATGGAGTTTTGGTACTCAGGTTGTTTTGACCTCTTGTAGAACCACCTGAGTGTCTCAGGCCCAGTGGGAGCAATTGGATCTACACGGAAAAGAGTCGAATGAATAGGAAAGTTTAAACTTTCAGCGCAAAGTTGAGTGGTATAGGGGTGATTCCCTGACAAATAGAGAGTTAACCAGACCTTGAACTCTCTCACCACTCAGTCTTGCTAGATTTCGTTAAGCGAGAAAATAGGGTGATTCCACGAGACTTTCTTGCCGAACAACGGAATCAATTCATTCGAATGAAGGGTTTTAGCTAAGAATGAATAACGGATTCGTTACAAAGCGTAAAGATAGGGGTGATTCCCTAAGACCTTTTTGCGAGACAAACGATATCTTAATTCATTCGGAAAGAACCTTTGGTAGGAGGCCTGCCATGGCTTATATCCTTTGTGGATTTAAGAGAACCTCTCGGTCATTTAAAAGTCACATGTTTTAAAATATGTGGACTTGACCAAAATATTGATAAGTTTTTTGTAGACTGGATATCAATATTGGTAATGTAGTAGTAGTATTAGTGTTCATAAATGATAACACTAAAACGGTTGGAAACAACATGGGTGTGCTATCTGAAGTCGGAAACTGACACGCCAAGATTCTCTGGATGAGAGAATTGGACTATATTCTAAGAATTTGATTCGGTCAAATTCACAAGAATGAGTCATTGGCTATCCCATCCGTCTTATTGGTTAAGATGATCATGCATATACGTTTGCAACATTCAACGAGAGTAGTCATACCTTACATCTCAGGAATGAAAATGGGATAGAGTCTCTCTTGGATAACGGCAAGTCAGGTTATCACAAGTCAATAGTAGTCGAATCTCGGATTCGTGCATTGAAAAGCATTTTAGTACGTCCTCAAGTATCTTTAGAAAACGAGGAATCATATGCTTGTATATTCAGGTGCAAACTTGAATATGGTTTACTACACTGATTCTGACTTGTAGTCAGATTAAGGATGATCATTAAGTTGATCTCGGGCTCAGTGTTTACTCATAGTGCTTAGAATTTCCTTTTTTGGTCTGGGAGTAATTCCAGGTCTGATAAGCCGATATCACTTCATTGTGAAAACAATGAAGAGATAGCTTTGAAGGATCTTCTCGGTCAAAAGAAGTCAAAAGCATATTGAGAGAGAGTACCGCCTGATTGGAAGGACCGGCGACGTTTCAATCCTAAAGATCGTCTCGAGTCGACAACCTAGCTAATCAGTGTACCAAGTCGAGTGCTTGGAGGGTACGGCATTGATGGATATGTCTCACCTGCTTTTAGAGCAAGTGGGAGAATGTTGTGAATAAGA
This sequence comes from Gentiana macrophylla, assembly GCA_026214975.1. NCBI lineage: Eukaryota > Viridiplantae > Streptophyta > Magnoliopsida > Gentianales > Gentianaceae > Gentiana > Gentiana macrophylla. The sequence goes on from CM047805.1 coordinate 71,992,872, forward strand.
TGAGAAAGGGTGTGCTCTAAAAACAATCGTTGCTTGTCATTTCGTGCAAGTGGGAGATTGTTAGGTGTAGTGCCGAAAGACAATTTGTGTAATTGTTTTTAATGGATGACAGAATTTATCTCACCTTATTACTTGCTTTGTGCTTGTAAGTAATACATCACAGCAAACCCTAAGTACATCGAAGATGTAACAAGCTTAACTTTCGGTGCATGGCATGCACGTGAGGATTGAGTTAGTGGTGATATACTTAAAGCGTTAGTCCGTGGTGAACTTAATCGAGTTTAGGGTCTCTTGATTAAAACACCAATAATGCGCCTGAACACCTTAGAGTGTGATAGTCTTATCCGGACTGTCGGTAGAGGGTACCTACGTGGGGCATTTATATATGATGGCATTCATATAGGATTTGGACCGATTTAATCTGAATTTCGATATAATTCCGTAATCGAGGAATCTTATTAAATCATTAGATGATCATATATGGATCAACCTTAATCCCGAGGTGATCACGGGATCTTTGCTTGTCCCGGTAGTGTTTGATGTGTTAGTTACGGTTCACTTTAATATGTGTTCCAAGCCACTTCTCATTGGCACTATCTCCGGATGAGTGAGTAGTTACGATTTTCACAGACATGGAATCCATTCCTTCCTGCGGGAAGTAGAGAGCGATCTCCTTGTTTGTTAGCCCTAAGAAAGTGATCGATCCCGGGAGTTCACATTTGACTAATTAGCTACTAGTCAGATATGTGTACTAATTGATCATCAGGGGCTTGATGGTAAATAAGGATAAGATATTCTGAGTCGGGTTCACAGAGACTTCCCACTCAGAATGGACAGTCTATGGAGAGTTAATCCGTATGTAGTGATTATATCAATGGACGCTTATTCACTCTGTGGGTTGAGTATAAGTATACATCTATAATCGGTAGAGTTCAGTTTCGGGTTTATGGTGGCGTAATCCCGGAATTAATAATTAATATACTTATTCTGTTCGATGAATAATTAATTATTGGAGCTACTGGTTATAGGTTCATGGTCCCCGAAGTGGCTTCTGTAATTCAGCCTTGTAATCTTGTTACTTGGGCCTCAGTGATAATTAATTGGCTGGGCTAATTAATTGATATGCATAGATATTATTTAGTTGGGCTAAATAATATAATACACATAAAAGACATTTTATGTGGGCTTTTTGACCCTTATTGGTGGCGCCATATGTGTCATTTAATTAGAGAGAAATTAGTTTTCTTGGATAATTATTTGACATATGATTTATCTTTTATTTGTTAAATGATAATTCATGGAATATTAGATTATAATATGATTTATCCTAATTTGTTTGGGATAATCATTTTATTTATCTTTTATTTGGAATAAAGGATTAATGGAATAATTATCTCTTAATTATTTCATCCTTGGAGGACAAGGATTACTCTCCTATATAAGGAGAGTTCTCCCAAACCTTAGGCATTGGTAATTTCGACTTGACCACCACAAAAGAGAGAAATAATTAGTTTTCTTGTCTTGGGTTTTTAGTAGAAGAAAAAATTTGAGTTTTTCTTGGTGTTGCATATCAAGGAGGCTCGTGTATCAAGAAGGGTGTCCACCAACCGCCGTTTGGAGAACACATCGGAAGATCAAGGCGACTCTTCCCGTTATTGGTAACATAATCTTAAACCCCCTTGTAGTACTTAAGTCCTTTAATTATGTTTTATGATATATAAATCGTGATCCATCCGCTGCGCGTAGATCTAATTCGTTTAGATCTAAGAACCTGCATCCTTCAGTTTTATGTGCATTCCTTGGACATTTTCCCCATTTCAATTAAGTTGATAGCAACCATCAAACATGGTAACCAGGTTGAAGGAATATTGTGGAATACGAATATCAATGTCTTGGAGAACACCTTGAAACCTTTCCAAACATACATCGTTGGTGGAGCAGAAATTCAGCCCATCAAACCTGGGTTTCAATACGCTACGCCGGGCATAGCGCAGCAATGGATAATGTCCTGAGGCACACTCATACGCCCGATGAAACAACGATCTTTGAGAAAATACCTTACCCTGCTATTCAAGAGGTGCCATTCGCAAATGTCCCGTTACTCGCTGGCAAAGGATCTCCAATAGGTACAACCAATACATACCTTACAGAATTAATTTCAATAAAAAAAAATCATTGCCTTGAATACACATTTTTCCAACTGTATTTATTTCATTTTGTGTTCCAATGCTTAAACAAAACTACCTCTTATTAACTTTCTCATCAACAACCAGATATTGTAGCTGTGGTAACCAATGTCAAAGAACCAAGACTTATTGAAGCCCGAGGCAAGCTAACAACGATTCGAGAATGCACAATCATGCAACAAGAGTAAGTCCTTTGTCTATATTCATTTCAGAAAATAATAAGACAGCAAACTCCGACAATAAAATCTTCGATAAATTCACCGTATATATTGAAATCAAACGACATTCAAAATTTCCAACTAACTTAAATTTACAAATATATTGCCACTTTTTCAACACAGGTTGAAGCCACTGATGCTTACACTTTAGGGAGACTTTGCAGACCAACAAGGCATAGAGCTCTTCACTCTCAGGACTGAGATGCCCATTATACTATGCAAAGGCCTCAGGGTCACCAATTTCGCAGGTTCTAAAAAATTCAAACATTACAATAAAGCCCATATTTATCTCCATACAAACCTTATACATGTTGCTTGGCTCCTTTTTCAGAATATCTCTCTCACAATACCTATCTCCTTCGTCGTCTTGGAACCAACCATTCCAGAAGTAATAAGACTCCGTACTTGGTATGAAATACTAACAATCAATTACACATAAAATCACTAACCCTAGGACGCAAAATATTTTTACTTCCCATGTTTATGGTCAAAGTTCCAATCTTACAAAAAAATTTAACCTGGATATCACCCGAGTTTTCGGATAATGCGTTGTGGCTGTGTGATTGCTTAATTTGGTTGTTATTTGAATGAATTTCCATGACAGTTTTTTTGTGGAAACAAGCGTCTTCCTTATTTTCGTATGAAGAGGAGGGTAAGAGTTTGTTATAAAGTTGTAGACGGAGAGCATCCTTGACTCCTAACTATGTCAACGTGAAAATGCGTATGCTTCAATTCTCAAATTGTTGTCGTTTAAAATTCAGTAATCTGTGGCCGATGTGTGGACTTCTTCTGCTCGCTTTACGTTAATTCAGTTGACATGGGTGTCAGATAGGCTTGCATATACTGATTGTGATGTGAATTTGGAAAATGTTTATCTTTGATTAAAGAACAAAATAAATACTAGAATGGATTCAAGTTAATAATTTGATTCATTACCATTGCATTGCCTCTGTGATTAGTACAAGGTTTTCTTTAAGAATTATAGGCTATTTCACTTCAATTGAGTTTGAGATACACTTGCATATAATGATTGGCATCTGAATTTGAAAAAGGATTGTCTTTCATTAAAACATAAGATAAATACTGCAAACAAATAACCCATAACTTGGACACTGAATATTAAAGCACCTTGTCAAACAATCATAATACCTTCATTTATACAGGCTAAGCAAACACAAGGAAGATGTGCAACAAATTGACTCCAGACCAACACAAAGTTACTTGGAATTAGCCATGCTTGGTGAACGTCGTCCAATCCCAATTAACAAAGCTGTCAGACATCTTGCCAGATTCTCAGGTGCACTACTTTTAATGTGACATAGTTCCCTTCCTCATTTCATAAATAGCATATATGCTTATATTACTTTGTAGTGTTATCCTCGTATAAAGCCTTCTCTTTACATCACAAAACATAATCTAAGAAATTTGTCAACGTTCCATTTATTTTACTTCATAATTCTTCACTTCACTCTCTGTCAACAATCCCACATAGAACTAAATAACAAACTTATTCAACCCAACCAGTCATCCGGTTGTGCAACAACAATGGCCATTGTGGATCTTCAACAAAAAGTGACATACACTGCTTTATGCATACTAAGTGTAAACAAACACTGAAAGCTATTCCCAATGAAAATTTCCCATGTCACACTTGCAATGAAGAAGCGATTGCGAGCCAAGGTAAGTAACAATAATCCCCTTCTTGATGTACACAAACAAAATCACGGTGAACCACTAACACCTTTTACAATTCTTTGTATGACAACAGGTGCAAAGTTGTAATACACCTAACCGACAAATCCAAAGAATATTGAAGCCACCTTATTCGACAAGTGCGCGAGAAAAGTTGCTATCCCATACACCAAAGGAAATGTATGCAATGAACAAACAAGTAAGTCAATCACATTTTTCCCTTCATACACAACAAACATTCTTACTCATTAAGTGCCTAAATCCCATTTCTAAACCCTAATTAAGAAAACATTCACCACACCGCAAAAGATAAATAAAAACTAGGTGACCAAGAAGTAATTGCCTGAGATAAGAGCAATGAAAAAGAAGTTCAATGACAAGGTGACAAGGTACCTTTGTCCAAGACTGGATCGAAAAGAAAACTGATACCTCAACTACAACAGAATCCGAAGAACACGTAGCAAATAAATTTACACTTGATAGCCATAACATTGGTAACTAATTCAGTTCCATAACACATTACCAAACTAAAGTAATCTAAATTTGTAGGCAAATCATCACAAGAGGCAAAAAAACATGGAAACTTTGCCAAGCACATCAACAGAGGACAGTCCAAGCAAAAAGACCAAAGTTTGAATCAAACATCGACCCGAGGCACCATCCAAAACCAACACCACACCAATGAAGAAGTTGAAACTTAGGCCAACAGATGAAAATTAACCAACCATTGTACCTAAGTAACCATGAATCACATCCAGATATGCGTTTTTGTCTATGTTCCCCCAAATATAAATATGTCCAGTCCACGTTGCCCCATAAACTCTTTTGATAGGGAACATCCACCAACGTTTTATGTAATCAAACTAACATAACTATCACGGTTCCAATGTATCCTATGTACAATATATGCAGCTATGTAAATAAGTGTTTTTAACAATGCATATACACTTCTTTGTTTCGTTAGCCAATATTTCAAAGTTATAACATAACAACCGGGGCCACATCGTGCAAAGCACGATGCCGCCACTAGTATACTACTAAATCTGCATGTTTGGTCGTCCGGCTTTTTGCGACGCTTTGGTCGTCCGGCTTTAGCGACGTTTTGGTCGTCGCTATACCAAAATTTTTGTCTTTTCCTTTTTTCTTTTTTTTTGGTTAGGTAAAACGAAGTCGTATGATTTGGTATGGTGTTATCACATCAACGTGTTTATTACTAGGGTTTTTATTTGAAGCATTCAATTCTCTGATTCGAGTTTCGGAAATTTTAATTATGTTATTATGTAGTTTCTATTGGTACACTGAAACTCTGGTTTGACTTTTTGTGCACGAATGTGCATTTCGATCTTCAGAATTTTTTGGTTAAGTAAACAAAGTCATATGATTTGGTACGGTGCCACAAAAACTACTAGAAAATAAAATATTGTAAAAATTAGATAAGGAATGAGAATGTTCATTCGATCTATGATACATAAAAGATACATAAAAATAAAAAAACGAGATCCAACTCCCATTTATCTTACTTATCCTTTGGTTAATTTACTTCGATAAAAGATAAGAAATTGAAAATCTTTCGAACCTTTTCTTTTTTATTTATTTTTATTAGTATTAGTTAGGGTTAAGTCTGACATGAATAATATTCTACGACTAACAATTCATTTATTCGAGTTTGGGAAATTTTAATTTTGTTATTATGTAGTTTTTATTGGTTTCACAGAAACTCTGGTTTGACTTTTTTTGCACGAATGTGCATTTTGATCTTCAGGATTTTTCCCCACATGTAACCTTTCTTGCTGCAACACGCAAGCATATTGTCACCTCTAGAGGATGGTTTAAATGTTTTTCTAAGCATTGAAGTAGGTTGATATCTTCTTTATTTTTGCTAAAGTAAATTTATTGCAGACATAAAAACTATAATCGGTGCATAAAAAAAGTGAGGGCACACCGTGCATCGCACTGTGGCCCCCACTAGTATATATATATTTGTACAGCTTAAGAAACAGGATATTCTTTTTGGTTGTCTATATTAAATAAGAATTTCACATATAAACTCAATGTTGGTTTAATAATCTAACATTGACAACCGATAGTTAATGAATTATTCTACTCCTTTCTAGATTCAAATTATATGTTGAAAAATTTATTCACCTAGTACATTCCAGCTCTGTTACCAATTTAGTTTTTTACTTAATAAATGAATTAGCTTTGTAATTTGAGCTAAGAAGCTTTCACATAAGAAACGAGAACATATACACACTACTAAAAAAATACCTTTTTGCTACACTTTTGTTTGCCACGCTCTAAAGAAACAGCACCGCAAAAATTTACCTTTTGCGTCACTTTTTATGAGCGCCGCAAAAAAGCTACCTTTACCGTAATTTTCTTGATAAAGAAATGTTGCGACGATCATAAAAAGTGACGCTAAATGTTTCTTTTTGCGGTGCTTATTTAGTGGCGTGGCAAGCTATAGTCTCGCAAAAAGGTTTTTTTTTTTGTACTGACATCAATTACTTATTTTTATTAAACCTGAAAACATCAAAATACAAGCCTTGCTATAACCAACCGATGGTTCTTACTACTAATAGCAACATTAGTAGTTGTTTGGAATTTTCACGTGTAGTTTTTGTGCTCGTCGAGGCGTGGTTGGGGATGGTGATTTCCGGTCGGAAGTCGTTTTTTGTTTCTATTGTAGACACGTGTAAATGTCTTGGATAGGTTTGTGGAAACTCGATTTGATGTTGGTTGGTGTATTTTGTCAGCACCTCACTATTTTTTAATAAATCTATTTAAATGTTCCTTGAAGAAAATTAAACATTACGTATAGACTTTACATATTCTAACAACCAGATGACATAAGATAAGATAATAAAAATTGTAGACCTCGACATACATAACAAAGATATCAAACTTATGACAAACTAAACATGCCATAGATAGGTTTATTTTTGTAACTCATTGCATTTAAATCGGAAGATAATGAAACATAGCAATAAAGAATCTGCGAAAAAAAATGTGCAAAAGATATGATCATCCGTTACCAATTAATAACACAAACTTATCAGAAGTAAAGTGCTTCATGCAATTAGTGTTATAAAAGAAAAAAATTAACAAGTAAAAAGTTATAACTTTAGCTCCGTTGATTCAAGGGGACAATAGAAAAACCGAGCGATCCCACACAATCTTGCAATGGCCAAACTGCAATACGTGCTTCTTCTTTGTATTGTCATCATATACAGTTAGTGTTTCTTTTTTTCTTTTCGTTTATATGAGCAATAAAATCATAACAATACATTTTGCCTCTACAAGTGCAGAGTGCAGTATGACATATATTGCTAAACATGTTGCTGCTTTAATAAACATTCCCATTTATGAAGACTTAAGATTTTGGATGTTAGACAATGCTCGTGTGGCAAAATTGGGATGGTATTTTTTAATAGCTTAGAAGAAATTTTATCTTCGATATTTAAAAAATAAAATAAAACATTGAGGCAAATATCATCAAAACAAATGTTTCTTATTAACGTTTGTTTCACGGATTTTTTTGAAAGAGATATTGATAATGTCTCCAGAAGATAGGTTTACACTAAATATTTACAAAAAAATGTCAAAATCACCAATTAAATATATTTTGTTAATATAAAATGTGTGATCCAAGTCATTTATGTATGTTTTTTTGGAGATGTACCGCTCTCAATTATGTTCCTGCAGGTTCTGGGCATCCACATATGTCAGAAGCAGGAGAAGCTAATGAGGAAGCGATTAATATTGCAGAAGGGCACAAAATAGCGTGTTCCAGACTTCTTGGGTCATGGACTCCATGCCCAAAACCTTGCAAATGCGACGGATGGTTAGATGGTAGATGTTGTGGAGGTGAATAGCTTACCTGAGAGGATAAAATTTATGTTTACGTGTGTGATTTTGTTCCCTAACATCAACGTAAGAAGGAAAAAAAATTAAATAAACTATTCAAATTACCTGAAATCTCATGTATGGATCACGTGTTAGCAAAAGAAAATGACATTTGTTTTGCAGAATATATATTTTTATTTATTTTTTATTTGGACATGAGTAATATTTAAAGCTCCGATCCGACTTTTGATGGCAGACGCCATCTTCATATTTGAGGTTAACAAGGGTTGAGCAAAAGCTTGAGTCAACTTCAAACAAGGTTTCCGGGCGTTGGTCCATGTATACTGTAGACAAAAACACATGAATATGGCGTATAAACCCAAACAAAACTCCGATTACGATAATCGGTATAAGTCCTATAAGCAAATATGAAATTTATACAATAATTACTAATTACAAGATTCATATTATACTAAACAAAGAAAGGCTTGAAATGATACAAATTTCTAAGAAATGTATCGGAAATGAGGATATAACAATGTAAATGCACCATCAAGTTGATTTCCATAACAAAAACAAAACTGACGTTGGCCGGCCTTCGGCAAATTTGGACAGAGAGCATTCTGTTACATTTTCAAGGTTATTAACAAAGACCAAACACATGATGGTCTTTAGGGGTGAACAAAAATTCTAAAAACCAAACCAACCGGCTGAACCAAATTGAACCAAACCGGAAATGTATAAACCATGGTTTTTCGGTCGGTTTTCATATAACTTAAAACCAAACCGTTGAATACAATTTGGTTCCAATTTAAGAAAATAAAAACCGTTTAAAACCGGACCAAACCGGATGATATATACACACACACACACACACTCACACTCACACACACGCGCACACACACACCTACATCTAATGCTTTAAAACATCTATACGCTTTTTACTATCTATCTCAATCTATATGAACTTTTACGTGTAATATAGTGCTGCTACATAGTTAATTTCATATCCTACATATTCAAATTTTGTTGATCATTTCACAGAATTGTCTTCAGTCCTTTGAAAGAATCTTGAGTACATTTCGGTTCACAACTCACCACTGCTAACCCGCTCTTCTCTTTATACTTGCTCAACACCAATATCTGAAATATGTGGATGCTCATTTGAATGACTTACTTCTCTCAATGATATTGATGAACTTCATTATGGATATTTGTCGATGCTGATTTGTATGACTTACTTCTCTTAATGATATTGATGAACTGCATAATGTATATTTTTTTATTATCATGATAAATGCATTTATAAACCTTAGTTTTATATACGATTGTCTTTGATTTGCTTATAATTAGGTTATGTTGGACAATAACATTGTACAAATAATCAATATCAGTGTTTTGGAGATCATAAAATCATGAATATTTTCTTACTAAATAAAGCTCAAATCTGTATCACATGTTTATTCATTTGATATATATATGTGTGTGTGTGTGTGTGTGTGTTATCTATCTTCTATTTGTCTCTCCTTACTTATGAAACAAATCTATTCCTCTTTCTTCCCTAATCTTACTCAAAATACTGTTTTGTGTTATGCATTTTGAGATTTATGTATGTCATTTAATAATATAGTTGTTTGTTCATTAATAGTAGTTTTTTAAAGTTGATGATCGAATTGAAACGAGTAAGATAAGAACCATGTGAAAACCGTAATAAACCGGAACCAAGCCGAACCAAACCGGACCGAATAACATGGTTTACGTCTTCAAACCGTTCTAGTTTGGTTTCAAAAATTTGAAACCGTATAAAATGATTTGGTTTTAAAAATGATAAAAACCGGCCGAATCGGACCATGTTCACCCCTAATGGTCTTCTCCAGAATAACAAATGGAAGAATCTGTTTTCTTTCAGACTTCTGGCCAATGCTAGATTCATCATGGTCATCGTAAAAATGGAACTGGACTCTTTTTATTTGTTTCGTTTTAGTATTTTAGCCACTTTTTGCATAAATGTTGAGAATTTTGAGTCTATTGAGACACCGGAAATCTTGTAATCATTCAGTTTTTAATGGTCATGTAGATTTAGGGCATTAGTTTCAATAATGAATTTAATTATAGTAGTTTTATCTATGCTTTATTTATATATATAGATATTGCACATAGAAATTAGGCCATTAGAAATTGCTTGTGCATGTGCGTTCGGTTGATCTTTGGTTAGGTGCTGGTATAACACTAGATACTTTGAATTCTCAACATCCAATATCTGTACCCAATCTTTGATTGGACATTCTGTAATTTTAGCGCGTGATGGGCCGGTAGATCTACCCATAAGCGGGTCAAATAATAGCAGGTCGGTTAGTATACTTTACACTTCAATCATTTCCTCGCCCTTTGGGAATTACATGAGAAAGGCCTATTCCTCTAAGGCTTACATTTTGAGGACATTGTCCATTTATTTCCTATCATTGACGGGATTACAAGAGAAATGTCTACTTCTACAGGGCAAACATTTTGAGGAGATTATCTATTCATTCCCTCAGCATCCATGGGTCATAGGAGATGGACCATCCTTCGTGGACCATACGAAGGCATAGTACTCGAGACTAGTCTTCATTCAGTTTATTACATTTATTAAGCTAGTTAAAATATTGGCATTATTTTCATTACAATTATTCACTTAGTTCGTATATTGACATTATTATTATCATTACAATTATTCATTAAGTTTTGATATTGACATCGTTACTATTACTACAGTTCAGCTTCTCATTTCAGTCTTACTATAAGGCATTATTGCTGGCCTATTTCCCATTTCATGTCAAATTTTAATACATACTTGTTTTAGTTACTTTTAAATTTATATAATAATTACTATCATTATTTTTAGTACATAATACATTAATTATATAGAATTGTGAAAATATTTCCAGCTATTTGTTGGAAAAATTAAGTACTTAATAATTTGACAGAAAATGTAGAAACTCCAAAGCATGCAAAGCGTTGTATTTTAAGAGATGTTTCATCCCACGCAGAGGTCACTTAGGGATCAAACGAAAATCTCCTCGGGATACAATGGAGGTGTTTGATTCAAACGGTGACTTGTTTGAATCAAACCTGAGGACACTCTATAAAAATCTGATGATGCTCTGTATTGTGTGTAGGAAATCGTTTGCATATGTTGTGCCTTTTATAGGCTAAAAGTACCCCATAAACGAATGGAGGTACTCCTTACACGAAATGGTAAGTTCATATCAGTTCGGACAAAAACATGAAACTCTTGGATTTTTGAGTTGCATTCATTCGTAGATTCATGAATCTGATTAGATGCATGAATTCAAAAAATTCATGAATCTGAAAATCCGAAAATGCATATCCCTTCATGTACTGATGCATGTATTAATCCGAAAATGCATATCCCTTAGGTCGAACACCGTTTTGATGTGATAACATTAATTCGTCCGGCCACTCGTATGCAAATGATTATAAAATGTTTACTTATGAAAAAATGTATGACAATTTCCCTCTATTTTTTCAGAAAAATATTTTGTATGTAAAAAACAAATGAATGAAGCGGTTGCATCACCTAATGTGATTGCCTACGTACCCTTTTGGGGATCAAGCCATCGTAGTTCATGCAGACTGATGAGAGGATTTTTCACGATCCAAAAACCAAACAATATTTATAATCCACGAAACTCATATACCGTGAAACCACTCTCTAACCGGCCAAACACCGGGTCGATTGTATTAGAATGGCAAAGAGTACGGTGTCGATCCCACGAGGAAATTGGGTCGAATACGAAACTTGTGTTAAAATCGGTGAACAAAGAGCATGTGAAGAAGATAAACGATCGAAGCCCATACTAAACTACGGCACGAAAAAAAGGATTTAAAGCATGAACTAACAACAATAAGCAATCCCATCGACAAAAGATCGAAACAATCAAAGCAAAATCGAGAGAAAGCAAATTGACAAAGGAAACTCACAAAATCGATATTGAAATACATTAGATCTGAAAGCCCATGTCCCAAATCGACAAAAGATCCAGTCTTTAATCCCTATCGTGACCTGCGACGTGAAATCCACAAGCAATCGATCGAATACCGCGTTCGACGCTAAATACAAGAATCTAATCTAAAAGCATGGGCCCAAGCCTTGATCCGACTATTTAGATGTCAACCTGCATAACAGTCGCCGAGCGGTTGGGTTGAGCACCTAAGCCGGCCTCGAGCTCAGTCCACGCCAACAAAGTGAGAGAATTATGGTTTTCGTAGGTTAGATGCTCTTATATAGAGCAGAAATCGCGAGTTTGAGCTGGTGGGCCGACCAACTCGGCTCGTTTGACCCGTCTTCAGTAAATCATTAAAATAACCCTGTGTAGAGCCCCGATTTGAGCGATTCAAGATGCGTTGGAAAGATATTGGAATTATCTACAACTTTCATGAAGACCACAAAGCCAGAAAATGCTTACACGATGGGTCAAAATGCAGATCAAAGGACCGGCCTGGTGGAAACTGAACCTGCTGTCAATCTGCTGAAACTACGTCTGTCCGTACGGCTATGGGTCTTGTCCGTACGGCCAGTTCATCCCTTGTCCGTACGGATGTGTTTGGTGGCCGTACGGATAACTCTCAGTATCCATTTTTCACTTTCTGCCTCCAGCTTGCTCCGTTTCCGAAAGCTCTGTAGTAAAACCTTCATAACTTCTTCGTCCGAGCTCCGATTGAGGTGATTCAAAAACCATTAGAAAGCTATTTGAATTATCTACAACTTCCATGAAGAGCTCAGATTCATAAAATTCCTCCATACTAGTTGAATTTGCAGCTGAAGTGGATTGAAGGGTTGAGTCCCGAACTCCGGTTTCTCTTTTCTCCCCTTTTCTCCTTCCCTTGATCATTCTCACCTCAAAATATCACATTCTGGGTCTCCGGATCACCTAAACCCTGAAATATTATGCATAGAACATACCAAACGACATCCCGGGGGTAAAAGTGTCCGAATATTGCAAAATTATCGATAAAGAGGGTTTTTTCCGACCATTTGTCGTTTTCACTCCCCGTGCATTATTCTCACGATAAAGCTCTACAAAAGGCCTAAAATACCCAAAAACATGCTAATTGAGTGATAAACAAGGGTAAAAAGCACACTGAAATGGTGTAAAGTTGACTCCCATCAACTACCCCTCACTTAGCCTTTGCTCGTCCTCGAGTAAAATGGGCGTTTTAAAATAAACCAATGGGATCAACTTTGCAACATCGGTGTAGCTAGCACATTCTCAAGGTAAACGACAAGTAGTAAAGTGAATGTAGACAACTCGAGACAGTGTTATAAACAAAACGGAGTGCACGTGTGTAGAGAAGCAAGGAATCACATCCAAAATGGTCACCGCCTTGAATACCGGTCAAACATTTACACACGATATCATACCACATAACATCTCCACTAATCGAGGCTACCGGGACTAGATACGGTCAAGTAGGACTTTGAAGGTTATGACGTTAGGCTCGGGAGGGGGCTAACCGAAAGGATAATTTGGGAACTGGAGAAGAGAAAATACGAGTGAACCAAATCAACAAGTGTATCTCCTCCTTGCAACCATACAAATCAACACCAAACTCCTCCGATCATCAAACAAATCAAAACAACTTCCGAACTCAACATTATATGGACAAACAATACACGTCCACACAAGGCTTTCTTTGACTTAACACTTATTCACTTTATTCAAACTTTTATTTCACTTCTTTTCACTTTTTTTTTTCCATTTTTCTTTTTGCATTCTTTTTCTTTTTCAACTTTTCTTTCTTTTCTTCTTTGAACCAAAGGCCTTATAAAAAGATCACTCGAGCTCCTCCTTTCTACACAAAATGTAAAAAACACCAACTCCAACCAAAACATGTCACTCTCCCACCCCACACTTGCCTAAGCAAGTGTGTCTCAACAAAAAGACCATGTCCACTCGTAGGGTGTGTCAAGGAAACGTGACCAAAAATAAAGCTCGGGGGTTAGGGATTTTCTGACTAAGTAACAAAAACGGCTCAGCTTCGGACAGTGGTCAGACTGTCCTAACAAGGCTTAGGGGGGTACGAGGATAAAATGTTAGGATTTTGGCTTATTTGGCTCTGGTCGGGTCAAAGAAGCGCCTTTTCTGTCATCCCGTATCCGGTTTAGGTAACCTTTCTATTTCGCCTGGTTGGAGATATGAGTGTGTGTAACAACCAAATTGTGTGTAACCAAGCAAATCACATATAAGGTTCCATTTTCAAGATAAGATGAATCGCATTGCATATATTCAATGAACTACTAAGACTTTTACCAATCGAATGTGAGGACTACACAAACCCTGCGGTGTTAAAACAGTTGAAAAATTTTAAAAATAGCCCAAAATCGACTCGAAAACGGTCAAAGACTAAGCATACCACACAAATTGGCACATTTAACGATCAAAGCACAACTACAAAATGGCTAAGTTTACCAACTACCCCCCACTTGAATGAAGCACTGTCCTCAGTGTGTGAAGGAGAATGATATAGAGACTTAGCAGTTTGTAGGACCCGGCAGAAAGGTGCACTTAAGCTCACGTGACATCTTCTAGTGAATCCATCTCGAGTACCTAAAACCATATAGACCGAAAACAAGGCAAACACATGCACGGGAGAAGTCCACGTGCCAAAAGATGGTGATAGATACGAGATATGCACATATAGAAGCCATGCCACAAACGGACTCAAAGCAGATCGGTAGTACTCAACATGGATTGCAATGGATGTAAAGATAACCAAACATGGTAAAGACAAATCATCCACGTATAGAATAAAGCCACAGAGGCACACAAGCAATTATCCACGACAAAGAACTAGCACATCACCCATAACAATTTTTATTTATTTATTTTTTCGAATTTTTTTTTTTCGAATTTTTTCCACAACACACACACACACGATATTTTAAACCCCTCAAAAATTCATGATAGTCGAAGGTCCTGAGCCCCAGTTCTAGCCCGACTTAGATGATATCAACCTCCGAAGAGACTAAGTACCAAAGTCGTATTCAATCCGAGTTCAAGACAGCATCACTTCAACATCCCATGGCTCCTAGCGAAATCTAAATAAAACAAGATGATAAACACTTAGGCCCAAGTTCTAGGACAACCTACAAGATATCAACCTCCGAAGAAGCTAAGTACCAAAATTGCATTCAAACCTAGTCTAAGCACAACATTATCAACATGTTTCATATTTTTCATTTTTTTTTCGTTCACGACCAAACGCAAATTCGACTTTTAAACAATTTCCCCGGCAACGGCGCCATTTTGATGAGAGGATTTTTCACGATCCAAAAACCAAACAATATTTATAATCCACGAAACTCATATACCGTGAAACCACTCTCTAACCGCCAAACACCGGGTCGATTGTATTAGAATGGCAAAATGAGTAATTCGATCCCATGAGGAAATTGGGTCGAAGACGAAACCTGTGTTAAAATCGGTGAACAAAGAGCATGCGAAGAAGATAAACGATCGAAGCCCATACTAAACTACGGCACGAAAAAAAGGATTTAAGCATGAACTAACAACAATAAGCAATCCCATCGACAAAAGATCGAAACAATCAAAGCAAAATCGAGAAAAGCAAATTGACAAAGGAAACTCACAAAATCGATATCGAAATACATTAGATCTGAAAGCCCATGTCCCAAATCGACAAAAGATCCAGTCTTTAATCCCTATCGTGACCCGCGACGTGAAATCCACAAGAAATCGATCGAATACTGCGTTTGACGCTAAATACAAGAATCTAATCTAAAAGCATGGGCCCAAGCATTGATCCGACTATTTAGATGTCAACCTGCATAACAGCCGCCGGAGCGGCTGGGTTGAGCACCTAAGGCGGCCTCGAGCTCAGTCCACGCCAAAAAAGTGAGAGAATTATGGTTTTCGTAGGTTATATGCTCTTATATAGAGCATAAATCGCGAGTTTGAGCTGGTGGGCCGACCAACTCGGCTCGTTTGACCCGTCTTCAGTAAATCATTAAAACCTCCCTGTGTAGAGCCCCGATTTGAGCAATTCAAGATGCGTTGGAAAGATATTGGAATTATCTACAACTTTCATGAAGACCACAAAGCCAGAAAATGCTTCCACGATGGGTCAAAATGCTGATCAAAGGACCGGGCTGGTGGAAACTGAACTTGCTGTCAATCTGCTGAAACTACCTCTGTCCGTACGGCTATGGGTCTTGTCCATACGTACAGTTCATCCCTTGTCCGTATGGATGAGTTTGGTGGCCGTACGGATAACTCTCAGTATCCATTTTTCACTTTCTGCCTCCAGCTTGCTCTGTTTCCGAAAGCTCTGTAGTAAAACCTTCATAACTTCTTCGTCCGAGCTCCGATTGAGGTGATTCAAAAACCATTAGAAAGATATTTGAATTATATACAACTTCCATGAAGAGCTGAGATTCAGAAAGTTCCTCCATACTAGTTGAATTTGCAGCTGAAGTGGATTGAAGGGTTGAGTCCCGAACTCCGGTTTCTCTTTTCTCCCCTTTTCTCCTTCCCTTTATCATTCTCACCGCAAAATATCACCTTCTGGGTCTCCGGATCACCTAAACCCTGAAATATTATGCATAGAACATACCAAACGACATCCCGGGGGTAAAAGTGTCCGGAATATTGCAAAATTATCGATAAAAGAGGGGTTTTCCGACCATTTGTCGCTTTCACTCCCGTGCATTATTCTCACGATAAAGCTCTACAAAAGGCATAAAATACCCAAAACATGCTAATTGAGTGATAAACAAGGGTAAAAAGCACACTTTGAAATGGTGTAAAGTTGACTCCCATCACAGACACTGACTAAGCATCATCGTAGGAAATCATACATAAATGAAAGTAGCTTTTGGCTTTGAATTTTCACTTAGTGTAAATAACTCAAAGTTTCAACTAGGGTGCTATGGTGAACGCATCTTGAACCAAGGACCTTATCGTGATGTAACCGGAGTTATCACACATACTATTCCGATAAAAGAGTGTCTCTTTGTTCTAATGCATTAACGGCCATGCGTTATATCCCAAAATTCATGAGTCCTCTAGAGACGGTATGTATCTCATAGAAAGTAGCTCGAATTCCACACTCATAGAGGTAAGTCCATTCAAAGTGATACCTCGTGTCACTTTATACAATAATAGGACATATTAAGAACTATATTAAACCTGTACCGTGCGGTATTTACTTACACTAGATATTTCATGAACGAGATTTATTAAACACTCTAGTGGCTCTTTTAGTTAGACAATACCTTGTTTGTACCTTTGAACTTTGTTTGTATTTCAAAACATAAGTAGGTTTCCCGTCAAGACTAACTAATGTTTCATAGACCTTAATCCCATTCCTTTCGTTGTTTTTGCAATTATATCTCTAGCCAATCCTTTCGTCAAAGGATCGGCTAGGTTATTCTTTGACTTTACATAGTCAATAGAGATTACTCCTTGTTTGAGTAATCCACGAAGTGACTAATGTCTCAGACTAAGGTGTCGTTGCTTACCAATGTAAGTCTTACTTGCTATTGAATACAAAGTAGTCTTATTATCACAATGTATCATTGCTGCTGGAGATGGTTTTCCCCACAAAGGAATATCAATCAATAAATTTATCAGCCATTCCGCTTCTTTACTTGCATCTACTAATGCAATAAATTCTGCTAACATAGTCGAATCTGAAACACAAGTTTGTTTCTTTGAACACCAAGATACGGTTGCACCTCCTAAGGTAAAAATCCAACCAGTGGTGGATTTTGTTGGACCGATAATGCGCAGACACACTCTAGAGGGGGGTGAATAGAGTGTGTGGAACTTTTAAACTTTTTTCAAACTTAACACAAGTACTAGTAATTAAATGCGGAAGCTCACTTAGTTAACTATTCACTTGGGTTATAAAAACCTAAGTGATCAAGAATTATTAATTATTGTGTGATCAGAACGGTGTAGGACGCAACAGATTACTGTTTGTAAAACAAAAGCAAAACAAAACAAGTTATATATGATAGAAAAGATTGATTACCTGATATATATATTATCAATTAAAACAAAAGCATAAGAATTATGACCTATACACTTTACTATGAATGATACAACTATGCAGGCAGGTTTTAACACAATTTGTTAACCGTCCAAAACAAAATCAGATTATATTATTATTACACTGTGCAGCAAAAAGAAAAGATTACAAAACTTATGCGTACAACAATTTAACCGAGTAGATCAAGTATATATACTACACAAAGCAGCAGATCAAATAACAGAAAATCAGCTCGCTAATGTATTACAGAATTACAGATTCAGCAACTTAACTGTAACGCCTCGTTCCCGGACACCGAGTCCTTATTCGGAAAAGGAACGTTCGGCACGTATAAAATAAAAATAAATTCACTTTATACGTAAGCCTCTACTACGTCGTATCAAAAATAAGCAAAACGGAAGCAAAAGACTCGGGTATAAAAATTCCAAACATCCAAGAATAGAAATGAAATCTAAAGATGAAAATGTAACTTATTACATTCAAGAAAAATACGAAATCCAAAAGAAATGTAACAGGACTACAAGTCTCGAAAGACCAAAAGTCTAACAATTGAAAGGCAAAATAAATGGTTATAAAGTCTTCAACGAGGCGTCACAAACGTCATCATCGAACTCATCCTCGTAACTATGATCCACCTGTTCGTCTTCTCACCCCCAAACACATAGAAAACATGCATTTGAGGTAAGTACAACGTACTTAATAAGAAGGAGAAGCTATGACGACAATTACAATTTATAGAGAAAAGATTACTGAAGAGTTTAGTTGTTGATGTGTGACCGACTCAATCTGGGGTTCATTTCATATCCATCAACATGAATTGACTAAACGTTTCTACTTAACTTATCTATGTTACAACCGCACTCAAGGGCACTACGCATATCCAAACTGGGGATATTCTTGGCAACATATTAGTGGATAACACCAATATCCACGAAGTCTAGAATAGGTAGACTCCGATAGTATGCGCGTCTCAGTGGAGTCCTTCCGTACTTAGGGTTTTTTTGACCTACGGAGTTCTTCCACCTTCAGAGGTAGCACACACATCGCGATATAGACTGGAGCCTATCCAAGAGAGACATATTGTTTAATCTTTTACTAGACAGGAACGTGTTTTATTAGGATGATTAACTAACCACCTAAGTGTTTTCAATTAATCTCCCTCACCAATACTACTCTCTTTCTAGACCACTAGACACGGACAAGGCCTAGGAATTAAACAGACATTGATGAATACTAATTCATCAGAGCACAAGCCTATCATGCTCTTCCGAAGGATCCGAACTTCAACTCCCTTTAAGAGTACATTCGGTGTTTTAACTGAACGAATCAGAAGCTCAATTCAGGCATGTTTATGTTTAAACAATGTTAACATATCATAATTAAGAGTTTAAGACTCAACCATATAACTCAAAACATCATTTATGTAAAAACAGGGGGCAATGCGTACGCATACTTAAGCTGAAAACCTGATGAAAACTTTATGTCCAAACAATGCGTGCGAATTACCTACAATGCGTACGCATTACCTGACCATAACTCCTCCTAAAACTCTATGGTGGAACAATGCGTGAGCATTCCAATGAATGCGCATACATTCAAAGAACCGAAACAAACCGAACTCTTCGTTCAAGGAATGCGTATGCATTCTATTGAATGCGCACGCATTCGGCCCGTAAGCTAAATCAGAAACTCTACATCAGGAATGCGTGCGCATTGTTAGGCAATGCGTACGCATCCTGCCTGCTGCCCTAAATCCTGAATTTGATCCTTAACGGTTTCTAATCCGTTTCTAACCCAAATCACATCAAATTTAACACAGTAAATCATAGAAAAACGTATCTAAGCATACCATAGCGTCTATGATCCTTTGATCAACGAAAAACGCACCTTTCTAGCATTAAAACGTCCTAAAACATGATCTAAACCCCATAAACGTTAATTGAGATCATAGGAAGAGTCT
The DNA here is from genome assembly GCA_026214975.1 of Gentiana macrophylla. Lineage (NCBI taxonomy): Eukaryota > Viridiplantae > Streptophyta > Magnoliopsida > Gentianales > Gentianaceae > Gentiana > Gentiana macrophylla. The sequence goes on from CM047805.1 coordinate 72,012,851, forward strand.
CTTACTTGATTGCAGCCAAAAAACAGATTCAAAGCTTCGAAAAGTCTGCTGCACTTCCCACAAAACTGATATCCAAACGGTGCTCTTCTCACGACGATTCCAATTCTTCCTTCTGATCTGAAAATGATTAAGCTACGCTTCAGATATCATGAAAACTCTCTTGGCCTCTTTGTATCTTCTCAAAACACAGAGAAGAGAAACGTGGAGACTGAATTTCTGATTAATTAGGTTATGGATATAATCTGTGCTAATTTTTTTCCTTAAATACAATTCCCAATTAAATCCTTTTTTCCATAAACACCCTTAATTACCAAAATTCAAAATAATCCTTTTAATTATATACATAATTTCAAAATCACATATATAAAATCCATAAAATACTTAACTCCAATAAAAGAAAAGAAATAATAATATTTCGTTTTCGCAAAATGACACGTCTGCCCTTTCCCGAAAATCGGAATATTACATTAACCAAATTCAGATTCTGATACCAAAGGAGTACAGCAGACTACCAAAACAAATCACTATCAAGCTGAACTATCATCAAGCTTCAACAGTGATAATTTAGTTCACAGAACAGAATTATCAAAACAGAAGTTTTAATGCTGAATACACTGTTCAGCAGCCTATATCTAAGCCTAGCTATTACACACAGTGTTCACCACTATAGGTTCAGCAGGCTAGCAAAGACAAAATCAGCAAATGCAAGATCAAGTTCAGCAGCTAGATAGAATAAGAAGGCACACACACTAATCTGAACTTGCAGACTCAATGAACACCAAAATAGGTGTCTCAAGCTTGATTAACAGCAATACAAAGTATACTGATGATCAAACTCAAAACCTAACAGGTTATGGGGGATCAATCAGCAAACAGAATCAATGAAGACCTTATAATCTGTAGGTGAAACACTTACAGTAAGTGCAGGTCTACCACCTTTTTCAACATAAGGCAGACACCACTAGCACTTCAGACTAGTGTGTCCTGTAACCACCACATACTGGGGCCTTGATCAAACAGACTTAACAGTCAACAAGGATTAACAAACAACAAAATAGACCTGAATCAAGAAGACTTCAGTCTGAAATCAGAGGTCAACACTTAAGGATGTTGATCCTTCTTGAGTAGTCAGGAAATAGTCCACAAAAGCCTCACTAGGTAGGATGCCTTGACATGTCAAACCAAGCAACCATGGGACCCTTAATCTAACTAAAGATGATCAATGTCCAAAATCAAGACTTCAAAACTATGAACAGACTCAGAAAAGCAAGCAAGACATCAACCAAAGACTACTATCAAGCACAACTCAAGCACATAACACAAGAACAATACACAAACAGAAAATAGGATTGAGTCAATGTGTTACCTTAAAGTGAAGAACACCAAAGACCTCAGTCCTATGATTCTGTCAAGACTATTGAGCAGTACCACACTTTTCAATAATCAAGACTAGAATCAAGCTTTGATTACCACAACCAACCAAAAACTCTCAAACTCAACTTCTGAAAATTCTAAGCTAGAACAAGAAAAGAGTTTTAAATGTATAAAGGAATGTATGATTGCTCAAGAAATTGTTTTCTGAGTTGTTGCAATCCACATTACTATCCTGGCCAATTTATAGCCTACAGGGCATGTAAAATCCCTTAAGAAAAAGGACTCTTTTACCAAGTCAATTCAATAATTTGATAATTTCAATTTCAATTTCAAATATATCTTAACTGTGGCACATTCAGTGCTAAATTTCATAATTGGTTAGTTTAATAGTTTTGTTAACAATTACACATTTGCCACCTGGGTTGCCATTCGGCGGTTAATTGGGTACTAGGCTTGTGACATGTTGAACTAGAGTATTTAAACCAATCTGAAATCGACACTAACAGTGTTGAGCATGACAAGGTCAAGTTATCCCTTAAACCAATTAAGCCATCCCGTGTTTGACCAATACTGAACCAAAAGTATTTTTTTTCAGGTAGCACAAAGGTGTTCAGCATTGACCAAAAAAAATTTGACTCAGAGTTTGATGTAAACCATGCATCAAACCCCGATGGTTGGGTCAAGCCACCATACTGAGTCAAACCAGCATATAACTCGGTTTGAAAACCAATAGTGTGAACATCTTGATTTACCCATGTGGAGAATCAAGGGGTGATTAAATCCCCAAGATTTTAGGATCAACAGTTCACTGAATATGGTTCGACAATGTAGACTTTCCTTCATCAAACGCAACATCGCCTCTCATATTAGAATGTACTTAACACACATATTATATCACATAACACAGTACACATATTCTATCACATAACATTATTATATAAACTATGTATTAGCCTGTCATACATATTTTCATCATGTATAACTCAATAAAATAGGTCACAGTTAATATACTGTGACCTAGAATATGACAGGCTATAGAGTATACTGAAAAATTTGTATGACAGGCAAATTCGAGTTCCAAAGCGAAACAATCTCAACAATGTCGCTATGGACTTTATCCTCAGAACTCTTGACAGCAACATGTATTTGAAGGTGAAAGAATGCACAACTGCTAAGGAAATGTGGGGCAAACTACAACTTGTTTGCGAAGGAACAGATTCAATCAAGGAAAACAAAATTTCTGTTGCAAAACAAAAGTTTGAGAATTTCAAGATAAAATCTGGAGAAACCATTGACCAAATGGAGACAAGATTCAGCGCTATCATGGATGAATTAGATCTACTCAAGATTGAGTACTCAAAGAAAGTTATCAATACAAGAATCTTGAAGGCATTTCCAATGTGCTGGAAAATGAAGGTCATTGATATGGAAGAATCTAGAAGACTTGACATAGAGGATTCATTCAAAATCTTCTCAGATTTGAAAGCTTATGAATTCAGTGAAGATTTTACAAGTACAGCTGCAATAATCAAAGCTCTGGAAGAACCAAAGACCACAGCACTTAAAGCACCATCAAATGATAATCAAGAAAACTCATCCAGCAATCTTCATGAATTGGATGAGATGGAAGAACATATGGCTCTAATGATGAACAGAATTCGAAAGATGAAGAGTGGACATCCATTCACTCAGAAGTTCATCAAGAGGACTCCTGAGAAAAGAAAAGACGATTAATATCTCTGTTTTAACTGCGAGAAACCTGGACATTATAAAGTCAATGTCCGTAATGTACTCAAGAAGACTCCACCAAGAAGAATTGGTAGAAGAGCACTCCTTGGCTCGGAGATGAGTCGATTATGAAGCCGGTAATCGAAGACTATCGATGACACAGCTTTAATGGCACACATGGAAGATCCAAATGAGGTATGTGAATCCAATTCTAAATACTCTTCAGCTCAAATTTCCATGCAAATGCATGTTCTTCGACTGCTGACTCCAATCCAAAAAATCTAGAATTAGAGGAAACACTTGACGAATTGATGAATCAGCTAGTAACTATTCAAGCTGGTTATGAATCAATTAAAGCTGAGAAAGAGATAATTCTTGAAGTTGAAAGATTGAAGTCTGAACTAAAAATGTTGAAACTGACTAAAACTGATAAAGAAAAGATTCAAGATGTCGATCAGATCATCAGCGACAACAATCGAATCATTTGCTCAATAAAGTTCAGTTACTGGATTCAAATCAAGAAAGCCGTATGGAGACAAGATGGGTTTAGGATTTGATACACAAGAATCTTCCAAGGATAGGACCAGCAAAGCTGCTGGACCTAGTACCAAAATTGGTATTAAGTTTGTAGCCGAGCAAATTTTCCACAAACGAAAAATTGCTAAACCAAGAAAGCCAGATCATCATATAGGATAAATCGCTTTTCCAAGAAAACAACCGGATCTACCAACAAAGGCAAACCAAATGGTAAATCAGTTGTATCTCAAGAAAACCGAACTTGGAAATCAACTACCAGATCCACAAAAACCAATCAAGTCAAGAACCAGAAAAATTACAATCAAAGTAAATCCAAGAATGTCAATCATTCAAAGATTCACACATTCAGGGGGAAAGAAAGATTATATCCCACTGATGATGATTGGAATTTTACTGCATCTACTAATAAAACTGCTAATAGCAATCATTCCGCATGTAAAACTTATCACAAGTTTCAAATCAAAACTCAAAGAGAGCTAATCTCGGCTCAAAAATGTTCCATGCATTCAAGGTCATTCTAGACCTCGGACAAAAGGAATGATGGTTATCATTCGAGTTTTAATAATAGAAAGCATGATGGAAATAAGTTTCAGTCAAAAGATCTGAGAGATCATATAAATAAGACACAGTCCAAACATAGATACTATGGGAGTGTGGCATACATTAATGAAAACAAGTGCAACAATATCCGAAGAATACCTAAAGGATATATCCCCAGAGTTGTACTGACAACTGACCCCCATGGACCCAAACTGAGTTGGGTACCTAAAAACTATTTAATTTTTATTGCAGGATATATGGTACTTTGACAGTGGTTGCTCTAGACACATGACAAAGAGCAAGGACTGTCTCAGTAACTTTATTGCAAAAGATGTACCAAAGGTTAATTTTGGAAGTAAAGACAAACCTGGATACACCAGAGGTTATAGCACTTTAATCAGGAATGGACTTACAATCAAGAACGTATCTTATGTAAAAGGATTACACTACAATCTACTTTTGACAAAGAATTCTGCGTTGTCGTCAGCGAATCAGCTTATCAAGTTGTCTTAGCCGGAAGAAGAAAAGAAAACATGTATGTAGTAGACTGGACAACAGCCGTTGCAGAAACTTGTTTGCTTGTGCATTCCAAATCGTAAATCGCTTGGCTATGGCACAGAAACGAGTCATCTTAATTTTGATGACATCAACACACTTGTTAAGAAACAGTTAGTCATTGGACTACCAGAAATCTCATATAAGAAGGACAACTTATGTGATGCTTGTCAACAAGGAAAGCAAACAAAAGCAAGTTTCAAGACCAAGTCTCAGCATTCAACAACCAGACATCTAGAGTTACTACACATGGATTTATTTGGACCTATTACACCAATTAGTATCAGTGGAAAGAAGTATACATTGGTGGTAGTAGATGATTTTTCAAGGCACTTGGGTAATCTTCTTAACCAAGAAAAGTGAAACCAAGCAAAGACTTACAGAATTACTCAAGAGACTTCAGAATCAGAAATGAGTATCAGTTGTGAAAATAAGATCAGATAAGGGAACTGAATTCCTCAACAGCGTGATTGTTGAATATTGTGAAGAAAATGGTGTTTTACACCAACTTCCTGCCATAGGAACACCTCAACAGAATGGTGTAGCTGAAAGAAGAAACAGAACACTCAAAGAAGCAGGAAGGACTATGATCTGTGAAGCAAAACTACCTGAAAGATATTGGGCAGAAGCAGTTAACACAGCTTGTTACACACAGAATAGAGCTCTCATGAACAAAAGGCATGAGAAGAACCCTTATGAAATTTGGAATGGAAGAAAACCAAATGTTTCCTACTTTCATGCTTTTGCAAGCAAATGTTTCATACACAATAATGGGAAAGATCAACTTCATGTTTTTCAGCCAAAAGCTGATGAAGGAATTTTTCTAGGATATTCAAGTGTCAGCAAAGCTTTTAGAGTACTAAACAAAAGGACACTCAAGCATGAAGAATCAATTCACGTGGTATTTGATGAACCAAACTTCCCTAGTGAAACAACTGAAGAAAGACCAGAACCAGTTTCTCAGTCTTAGTTACCTGTCTCACTGTAACTCCGCTTGTTGTTGACATTGGAAGACTACAAATCTCGTAATGTTCGAGATCTAGATCGCCCTCAATTTCCAACTACTCAACAAATCACACCTAAACTACATGTCTCTGATCCAACTGGAGAAATTCCAGAACCAGTTCTTGAAGAACCAGTCGAACAAGATATAGACCCTTTGATGCACGCACCTACGTATCAATGGATGAGAGATCACCCTGAGGAACAAGTTATTGGTGATACTCAAACTGGCGTTCGAACAAGACATCAACTAGATGCAATGATTGCATGTTTTCAGAAACAAACTTGATGAAGATGGGAATATCGTCAGAAACAAAGCCAGACTTGTAGCTAAAGGATACTCTCAAGCAGAAGGCATAGACTTTGATGAAACCTACGCACCAGTTGCAAGATTAAAAGCAATCAGACTATTTCTTGCCTTTACAGCTCACAAGAAAATCAAAGTTTACCAGATGGATGTTAAAAGCGCATTCTTGAATGGAATTCTTGAAGAAGAAGTATATGTTCAACAACCACCTGGATTTGAAATCAAAGATCAAGCAGATAAATTTTTCAGACTAAGGAAAGCTCTTTATGGACTAAAACAAGCACCAAGAGCTTGGTATGAAACTCTATCTCAGTTTATAGTAGATAATGGATTCATCAAAGGGACTATAGACAAAACATTGTTTAGAAGGAAAAATGGTGAAAATACTCTACTTGTTCAAATTTATGTTGATGACATTATTTTTGGATCGGAAGATGAACAATTATGTGAGAAATTTGCATGTTTGATGAAAAGCAAATTCCAAATGAGTATGATGGGAGAATTGAATTACTTCCTTGGATTACAAGTTAAACAACTAGATGATGGCATTTTCATTCACCAAACCAAGTATACAAGAGAACTTATCAAAAAGTGTGGTATGGAAAAATCAACTGGAATTTCTACACCAATGGGGACCAACATCAGATTAGATAAAGACAAAGAAGGCAAAGATGTTGATCAAACACTTTACAGAAGAATGATTAGAAGTTTACTCTATCTTACAGCAAGTAGGCCAGATATATCATTTACTGTTGGAGTATGTGCAAGATTTCAGTCAAAGCCAAAAGAAAGTCATCTCACAGTTGTGAAAAGAACATTAAAATATCTGAAAGATACAGATGGAGTTGGAATTTGGTACTCAAAAGAAGGAGAGTTCAAGCTGATATCATACTCAGACTCAGACTATGCAGGATGCAAAGTGGACATAAAAACACATCGTGCATGTCACATACTAGAAATAGACTTGTGCCATGGTTTAGCAAAAGCAAAACTCAATCTCAACTTCAATCAAAAAGTCGAATATATAGCACCGGAAGTTGTTGTGCTCAAGTTTTATGGATCAGACAGCAATTAAGAGATTGTAGGATTGAAGAAGGAATGATTCCCATAATGTGTGATAACACAAGTGCAATTGCAATCACTGATAATCCAGTTTTACACTCAAGGACAAAGCACATTGATATGCGTCACCACTTCATAAGAGATCATGCAGAGAAAAAGGATATTACAGTTCTCTATGTACCTAATAAAGATCAGTTGGCAGATATCTTTACAAAGCCGTTGGACAAAGATAGATTTGCCAAACTGAGAACTGAATTGGGGATAATCAAAGTCAGTTGAAATCTGTTAAGCCAGAAATTCGTCAAGGGGATTAATCTTTGTTATGATGGGTGCGCTCACTTAACAGATTAGTCATTGACATCAACAATTTCAAACTGATCAACTAGAACTGACAGACTTTACTGAAACTGAATAATTTGACGAAACTGAAAGTTACTTCTAAAACTGACTTCAGTCTCAGTTTCTATTCCAGTCAACTTTAGTCAAAGGTTGACAAGATAAAAGTGACAGCGGTTATATCGCATTTAATAACGACAGTTTACTTTTTTCAGAATATGAAGCGTGTACACCCCATTACTGTCAAAACGGTACATGCCTTGGTCACCCAAACCATCATGGAATTTGAAAAGTTGTACTAACCAACCGTCAGCACACTACCCCTATATATTCAACCCCCTTTCACACTTCATAAAAATCAAAATCAGATTTTTCACACCCAAATTTATCTCAAATTCAATCTCTGTGTTCACACCCAGACATGGCCACTTCTAAGAAATCACAAGACGAAAGACTAATAACAGAGCTAGATGAATTTTCATTTGAAATTTACGAAACTATGTGACAAAACACTCAGTTAGCAAGTCACATCTGAGCGAAGATTCAAAAACAACCAGGATTAAGAAATATTCTGAGGTTACATTCAAAGAAAACGTGATATGGAAGGTATTTTGCGCTTACGCAAAATATGCGTTTGATAAGAGACTCCTTAATGACAACAGTTCGTGGAGATCACTATCAATGAAAGAGTCATGAGGTCACTTTTTGGCTTTGCAAATTCATCTGTGACATCAACATATTTGTCTACACTACCATTGGATAGGACTACATTTCTAAAGAAGCTAACTTTTTCTACGGTACCAATAGAAATTGGTATTTATGTTGACAAAATCAAGCCAGAATTTGGACACCTCAGCAGATGGCTCAGCAAGTATGTCATTGGAAAATCCAAAGGAATCAGTACACTATCTGAAGAAAACATTTATTTGATGAACATAATTTAGGATGAAATAGAATTCAATTGGACAGGCTATATTGTCAATCAGATAAAGAAGCAGCACTTAGCCGAATTAGACAGTGCACAAAGAGCTCAAGCTGAAGGTCAGGCAACCGTTGGAAGATTCCGACTGAAGAAAACTCTCAGTGGAATCATTCAATTCTATCTGGAAAGACTTAAGGAAGGGAAGCAAGCAAGACAAGATGCAGCTACAAAGGAAACAGCAGCAAAAACAGGAACAACTTCCCAACCTGAAGCCGGTCGTTGAAAACGTGTGTCTCAAAGAGAAGTCGAACACGAGGAATTAAACGGAAGGCAGACTCAGCACAAGAAAGATCAGTTGTAAGATGCTTGTACCCAGCAACCTCAAGTAAGACATCACCAACTGAGGGGGAACAACAACAACAACTTACAACTGAAGTTACTGGGAAAGACACTTTTGTTGATAATACTTCTCAATTACAAAATCAATCAGTTCAGCAATCAGCCCCAGTTTTTGAAGCTGATAAAATTGTCAGACTAATGAAGATGAAGCTTAAACCAGAGGATTCTCGTGATGCTAGTCTACAGACTGAAGAGAAATTACTCCTGGAGAAATTGGAAGTCAGAGATCTATATACTCTATTTCCTATATCAGAGTTTCTTGAAAACTGTTTCAAAAGGTTTACTGAACTATCTCAAAGGAGAGAATCAGCCACATCATCTGTTCCCAAAGAAAGCTCAAAGAAAAAGGATGATGATGAAGATGATCATACATGGAAAGTAGCTGATGAGACTACAGTTTTACATTTAGAACTTCAACCTCAACCTCTAGCTATGCAAACTGTAAGTCAGCAAGAAGAGTTGCCAGTTGGAAATCAGACAACTGACACTCAGCAAGCAGCTGATGGAACTGCTAATCGACAACTGATGATTATTGAAGATATCAATCAGTCTAAGGATCAACCTGAAACAACATATGATCCTTCTGACATCCTAACCAAGGATGAGTTGGCCAAAGTTCATGAAAACTTAAGAATTGTGCTCAGTCTCAAGGATGCACAAAACGGCCTTCTATCAAATATTTCTAGATATCTCGATTATAGAACTAGAACAGATGTTTCGGTTCATGCAAGACTAGAGATGATCCATAAATCCAGCCTCAAGTTCTCGCTCGAAATTGCATTACTTAAACGAAGCTAGAAGACTCAACTACAGTAGATCGGGAAACTCATGCTCAGGCTCACTGGCACATGAATCAGCACATCTATGAGTTATAAACTCAACTTAAGGAAGTACTTGCTTCTCAGCAACGTATATCAGCCGACCCACAGGCAACCCATGCCTTGGTAGATCAGCTGTATGATGCCAAAAAGGGGGAAGATGAAGAAGAAAAGCTGAAGTTATTTACAGAAATGAAGTGACTTGAAGATGAATTGCAAAGATACAAATCAAATCCTAAGTTCACAAAGAAGGAGCTAACTGACGAGCAGCTCATCGTGAAATACAGTCAACCAGGAGATCGGAGAGCTACTCTTACAAAGGATCCGTGGATGCAGTTTGTCAAAGATCACAATCCTATCAAAGCCAAGTACAAGGATAAGACGTTTGAGGAATCCTTGAACTACTTTTTATCTGATATATTCTCAAAACAGAAAATGGCACAATTTAAGAAGAATCAGAGGATTGAAGACAAACTGAAGATTAAAGACAAAACTGAACAAATGAAAGCTTGTTGGCCCCTTGAAAATGCTTTGGTTAAGTTTAGAGGGGGGGTGAATAAACTTAACCCTTAAAACTTTGGAGTTAACAAATTAACTCAACTTCAAGAATCTGATACTTCATGAGTCTGCGATACCTCGAGAGCTCTCCGATAAACATGAGTCTCACCGATAGTTGACTTTGCTTTTTGTTTGTGCAAATGAATAATATCAAAATTAAGCCTTAACACTTGTTGTTAAATATGATACTAAGTATTAGATACTCAAAGTGTATGTGTGTGATTTCGGTTGCTAGATTCAAGAGTTGATGTGTAAAATAAACTAAGTGCGAATGTAAATGCCGAAAGTAAATAGGCGATTTTATAGTGGTTCCAGTGGTGTAATCTCGTCACCCACTCTTCTCCTGTGATGTTGGAGGAAATTCACTAAAGATCTTTGATGTAGCTTTTACAAAGATTCCTAAGTTGCTTGTCCTTCACCAATAACTATGGCTTCACAAACTGAAAACTGGGAACAGGTAGGATTGCTGCTCCTGAGTCTTCCACTGGTCCTTGAAGGGTAGGATTGATTGCGGTGAAGTTAAATTATTAACTCGATGCCTACTAACACACTAGCAAGAGAACTAGGTTCAATTGTAGTATAGCTAGATAGAGTCGAGGTCGATCCCACAGAGACTCGGCACAAATAAAACACAACTTTATCCTATTAGAACTAAATTGAAAGGGCAGTCTACGACGTCCAACTAAATGCAGAAAATAAAATAGTGACAACCACAAGACAAAAAAGACCACAAAGACAGACTAAAGACTACTAAAACACAGATAATACGGTTGATAATATCTAAACAAATAGTATTGATTACGCTAGTAGATTATAACTCCCCCATGTGAATTAGGATGATAACGAGATAAAACAAACGTTAAGGATTAATTATTATGACTACGGGAGTCATCCCCTAAGGTAGATTTAGCTCCGGTTAGGCCCTCTAAATCATCGTGCCTCCATTACGTGACTTCGCTTTTTAATGCCTCCATCTCATATAACTTCTGACACAATTACGAAACTAGGGATGCCGGTATAAACCGTAACCTCATCTAAGCAACATTCCTAGGGTAAGGCGTACTTCTTAGATGCCGATTCAATCTATATCCTAAGTAACAATCACTTTTTGGGTTTCATGTTAAATTATGATGACAAATAATTAAGTTGATCAGGTTTAATTACTCATTTTAATTCCAAATCAGAGAATCTGACGTAGTCGAAGCCGATCATAATATTGCCCTACACATCACCACGCTCGGTCGACCGAACGACAGCACTCGGGTGACCGAATGACATGTATCGGTCGACCGAACACAGTTCTGTGTTGGTACAAATCATGATTACTTCTTCACGTTTCTAACCTAAACACATGGGTTCGTAAATTAATCTACATCACGCAATCAATACAAATAAAAACTACTCCATAATAAAATACATCAGATCTACGAATAAAGATTGCATAATTGAATAGTCATACCCTCGAAGAAGAGAGTGACTCCCACTCTTTAATGCGCTCTCCAACCGGAGAATCCAATGAATCCACAATGTACGAACATAAAGAAAGAAAAGAAAAACTAAAACTTAAAACTCAAATTGTAGAAATTGTTTTGTGTTGTAGTGGTGTGTCTTTTCAGCATCGTGGCTGCTATTTATATAGGAGTTGTAGCAGACATAGGATGGATCTAGAAGATAGAGACGCGTTAATCTGATTAGGATCGGGTGATCGAACAGTTACGCTCGGTCGACCGAATGGCATGGCTCGGTCGACCGAGCCTCCCTCTTTACGCGTTTTCAATTTCGGTTCGTCTGACTTGTTCCCCACTCCATGCTTTTGAATTGATCTGATTAATCTTTTCTTCAATGCTCCGATTTTCTTCTCTTTTATCTTGAGATTTCTCGATTGCGTGATAATTATCTTCCCGATTCGTTATGATCTGCAAAATCGTGATTTATCACACAATTAATTGCTCTTTTATAATAAAACAAATAAATACCAATTATCACATTAATAATCACTTATCATTAAATAATAAATATAAACGCGTGATTTAATATGAAATATATATAACTAACTCGATTTCAGTTAGAATTGATGACATGAATGGGTATATTTTAAATGTCATCAAATGCTGCCCCACTTAAACTTTGCTTCGTTCCCAACAAAGCATCAATAAGTCATTCCCAAGACAACATTTTCTCGTGGTCAACTCATACTTACACAAGAAACCCGAGTCAACTCATACCACCATGCTCATAAGATAAGCATTATTCACTACTCGCTATAAATCAAGTGATTGTGTGCATGTGCATTGGTTTTATATAAATGTAGCAAGATTAGAGCTTATGCAGACTTCATATCAAAATTCACCAACATCAGCATTCATACTTCTTATGCCTCGCAATGTTTAAAGCACTAGAACAATAAGCAAGAGCGTATCTATAGGGTTTTTGGACTTGGAGACCGAGTACTACTCAAAGCCTCTAAAAATTCAATTTTTTTTTTTTTCAATTTTGCATATTTTTCGAATACTACTAATCTCAAGGGAGAAAACTTTTCATAGAGTATCCCCCTATCTTAGATTAAGCATAGCATCGAATATTACCACAAGCGCGGGGCTACTTTGGTAATGTTACTACAAGCCCAGTGTTTTAATGCATTGTCAAAACACAGGTACGTCCCAAGCTTATTACTCCGCTTTTGTTGGCTAGAAGATCAGAATACATCAGTCGACAAATATCGACACTAGGTCCTCATAACCAATTATCTACGCAATGTACACATACTTCTTTCAATTATTATAACTCATGCGGTACTAAACGATTCATATGTTGAGTAATTGAACAATACCTAACTACTTGCAATTGTTGGCATGAATATCCTTAAGTTTACTAACAATTTATCGCAAAAGTATAATATGACCACGTACTCACGCAACTTGGTTCCTTTCCTATCAATTCTAAGTATAAGAACTTCACAAGTTTAAGGGTACGAGTTAAACAACTTGGCATTTATCCATAAAAATTTTAAATTTGGCTCAATATTGTCTCAATGTTATTCGCTCCTTGACTTTTTCAACATATATTTTCAACATATAGCTAAGTCCCTTGCCCCCCACTTAAACATGGCATTGTCCTCAATGACAAAAATAAATGAGAGTTCAAGATGAAAGACTTAGCTCTGGAAACGGCTCCCAAGTAAAGGAACAACATCGGAGTAATCATCGGCACAGCGTGAAGAGACAGACACATCCTGTATAAACAAACAAGCTCCACGAATTCGTCAAATACCATGTCTTTGGAAGTTATAAAACAACGTGGCAGTAATTAGATATAAATATCTAAAAACAGCTTAAGCCACTTTACTTTATACTGCCATGGACAAGACCAAAAGGGATTTAAACCTAAATAAAAACTCATATGACGGCTATCAAGGAAAAAACCTCGTTTATTCCGAACTTAGACTCGAACATGGCTAGATGAAAAAACCGTGATAGGCGCGATGCTACTTTATTAAAAAGAAAACGAAAAAGATAGTTAAAGGTAGTAGTTCTAAATTTATAGTCGCTAGCTCGACTCGGTTTCAAGATGGTCTATTCATAGACAGGGGTCATCGAGGTACAAAACCTCCTCCTCAAAGATCAAAGGAAGCCCGTGATAATGCTTCACACGATGTCCATTGACCACAAATTTGGACCCGCTCTTTAAAATTGAATAGCTCCACCGCCTCCGTAAGGAAAGACTTGTTGTACTTGAAATGGGCCACGCCATCTTGATTTCAACTTACCCGGGAAGAGTCTTAAGCGCGAATTGTACAAGAGAACCAGATCACCCTCTTGAAAGGTCCTATCCGTAATCTTTTGTCATGGAACTTCTTCGTGCTCTCCTTGAAAATCTTGGCATTCTCGTATGCCTCTAAACGAAACTCCTCCAGCGAGTTAATTCTAACATCCTTTCTCGCCGGCCAACGCCTCATCAAAATTTAGCATCCTTGTTGCCCACATGGCCCGGTGCTCCAGCCTCACGTAGATGACATGCCTTTCCAAAAACAATCCTATATGGTGACATTCCAATCGAGGTTTTATATGCAGTCCTATAAGCCCATAAAGCGTCGTCTAAACGTAACGACCAATCTTTCCTAGTCGTATTGACAGTTTTCTCCAGGATACGCTTTATCTCTCGATTGGTGACTTCTACTTGTCCACTCGTCTGGGGGTGATATGCGGTTGCTAACTTATGTCGAACCCCATACTTAATCATCAGCCTTTCAAAAGGTTTATTACAAAAATGACTACCATTGTCGCTTATAATCGCCCTAGGCGTCCCAAACCTTGTAAAAATATTCTTTTTCAAGAATCTAACCACAATCCTAGCATCGTTAGTAGGGGAAGCAATGGCCTCAACCCATTTGGATACATAATCAACAGCAACTAAGATATATCGGTTAGATAATGATGAAGTGAAGGGTCCAATGAAATCTATTCCCCAACGTCAAAAGTTCTACTTCTAAGATGCTCTTAAGTGGCATCTCATTCCTCCGTGAAATATTTCCTGTCATTTGACAAGCATGACATGCTTTTGCATATTGGTGTGCATCCTTAAACAATGTCGGCCAATAAAAACCGCATTGGAGGACCTTGGCCACAGTTTTTTCTCCACCGTAGTGTCCTCCAACTTCATAAGAATGACAATGCTTCGTATTATTATTATACTCTTCCTCGGCACACACCTTCGGAAAACATTATCGATCCTAGCTTAAACAAATAAGGCTCATCCCAATAATAGTGTCTAAGATCTTTAAAGAATTTTTTTTTCTTTCTTGGACAAAGTGAGATTTGGTGGTAAGTACTTTATGGATAGATAGTTAACAAACAAACTAAACCATGGTTGCTTCTTCTCCTTCACAACCTCTATTTCAAAGAAACCGCAACACAATCATCATGTCCCCGATGGTGGTGATGGAGAAAAGTTGTTCATCGTGAAAAGATTCTCCTATCTCGTAATTCCTCACCATCCTCTAATTGTAAGCGCGATAGATGATCGGCCACCACGTTCTCACTTCCTTTCTTATCTCGGATTTCTACGTCAAATTCTTGCAAATTAGAGAATCCATCTCAACAATCTAGGCTTTGAATCTTGCTTTTCTAGGAGATACTTAAGAGCCGCATGGTCGATCCACCACGGTGACTTTAGATCCTACTAAGTAAGATCTAAACTTGTCAAAAGCAAAGATAACGGCCAAAAGTTCCTTCTCCGTTGTGGCGTAATTTCTTTGGGCAGCATTCAAAGTCCGGCTCGCATAATAAATAGGCCTAAAAATCTTATCTTTTCTTTGACCCAAAGCGGCGCCAACAAAGAAGATCACTTGCATCACACATCGGTTCAAACGGAAGATCCCAATCCGGTGCCACCGAACGGGTGCGATGTCGATCTACTTTTATTTTCGTTGAAAGCTTTTATGCACTCATTAGAAAACACGAATGGCACATCCTTGGCCAATAATTCGGTAAGAGGTCTAGAGATTAGGGAAAAGTCCTTGATAAACCTACGATAAAATCCGGCGTGGCCTAAAAAACCTCGCAAAGTTTTAAGATTAGTAGGTGGAGGTAATTTCTCGATCACCTCAACTTTGGCTCTATCCACCTCTATACCGTTCTTTGATATGCGGTGGCCTAGTACTATACCTTCCGTAACCATCAAATGACATTTCTCCCAGTTAAGCACAAGATTCGTCTCCTCACATCTCTTCAACACTCGTTCTAGATGTGCGAGACATGAATCGAAATCGTCTCCAAATACGGAGAAATCATCCATAAAGATTTCCAAGAAATCTTCCACCATATCCGCAAATAATGACATCATACACCATTGAAATGTCGCGGGGGCGTTACACAATCCAAATGGCATTCGATTATATGCAAATGTCCCATATGGGCATGTAAACGTTCTTTTCTCACGATCTTCGGGTGAGATGTGGATTTGATACTATCCCGAATATCCGTCAAGAAAACAATAGAAAGCATGCCCGCTCAGTCTCTCGAGCATTTGATCGATGAAGGGAAGAGGAAAATGGTCCTTACGAGTCGCATCATTTAGTTTCCTAAAGTCTATGCATACTCGATGACCGGTGATTAGCCTCACAGGTATTAACTCATTCAACTCATTGGCTTGCACCGTCAATCCTCCCTTTTTGGGAACTACATGGATAGGGCTTACCCATTCGCTATCAGCAATTGGAAATATAATTCCCATTTCTAGCATTTTTATAACCTCATCCCTAACCACTTCCTTTAATTGTGGGGTTAGACGCCTCTGAGGTTGTGCAACCGCTTTCTTTTCAGGGTCCACGGAGATTTTGTGCATACATACGCTAGGACTAATACCCTTAACGTCAGCTATGGTCTATCCAAAGGCTCCGCGGTACTCTCTCAAAACTCTCATTAGTTTCTCCTCTTGTAAGTCCGTCAAGGATGAAGATATAATTAGTGGCAAGGTCTCATCTTGAAGAAATACGTACTTCAAATTTGCAGGAAGAGGTTTTAAAGTCAAATTGGTGGGAGGTTCTTCCAAAGAGGTCTTCAACTTTTGACCAGTGAGTTTGAGTTCGAAGTACTTATGCCACGTTGGATGATAGAATCTTTCAATCTCCGCAGCACTTACTTCCTCTACAGGCCTCGGGGTCCCTCTACTACATCCTGGCCATATCATCTTCTCCTCCTCACTACTCACGTACTTGACTTCATCTTCTTCTTCTAAGACAGCTTCCAAGAAATCCTTTATACTTTCATGTTGTTGAAATTCTTGAACGATCCTATCAATGGAATCTAACATGAAACATGCATCCTCTCCATCATCAGGTTGCTTCATAGTGTCGAAAACATTGAATGCAACTCTCTCTTCGTTCACTCTTAATACTAATTCGCCTTTGTAAACATCAATTAGCGTTCTACTAGTGGCCATGAAAGGTCTCCCTAATATCAAGGGCACTTCGTAGTTAGCTTCCATATCTAATACCACAAAGTCGACAGGAAATACAAACTTTTCAACCCTTACTAGCACATCCTCAACCACTCCACACGGTTCCTTGACAGAACGGTCAGCTAATTGCAATGTGATTGAGGTCTTCTTAAGATCTTTCATGCCTAGCTTCCGAAAAATAGATAGTGGCATCGAGTTCACGCTAGCTCCTAGATCACACAAAGCTTTGTTCAAACATATGTTACCTATGGTGCGAGGAATGAAAAAGCTCCCGGATCTTTGCATTTTGGGGGTAACTTATGTTGAAGAATGGCTGAGCACTCCTCATTAAGGCATATGGTCTCTAAATCTAGAAGTTTCCTTTTAGTTGAGACGGCGTCTTTTAAAAACTTGGTGTACTCAGGCATTTCAGCTAGTGCTTCAACTAGGGGTATATTGATTTGTAACTTACTAAACATATCCACGAATTTCTGATACCTCTTATTATCAAACTTAGGCTTCGGCTTTGGTGGAGGATAAGGTAGAGTTGAAGGATCGACATCAGTGAAAATTGGACACTTGTTCTCGTAAAGTTCAACTCTAGGGCCAGCAGGTTCTTTATACGTTCTTTGCTTAGGCAAAGACTCGGAAGTATTAGTCTCATTGCTTGGCTCACCATCCTTATTCTTTGTGATTTTCTCTTTCTCTTGCAGGGATGGTGGAGTTACTTCTTTTCCACTCATTGTCATGATCGCATTCAAATCCTTAGGGTTCTTCTCAGTGTTGCTTGGCAACCCTCTAGGAGGTCTAGTTGAGACTTGCTCACCTAGTTGTCCTATCTCGTGCGTGAGGTTTTGGACTAGAGCTTCTTGATTGGTCACCTTAGCATCGGTCTTCGACAATATTGGCTAAAGTTAGTGGCTAAATCACCATAGATTTTGAAAGTTGTCCCATATTGTCGCTGACGACATTACTCGCTTTTTCTATCGCAGCCTTCCCAACCAAAAGTTTTGGTTTGTCGTGGTACATAAGTAAGTAGGTAGCGGTTTAGGCCTTTCTCCTGCATTAATGTCACTATATCGGAATCCAGGATGGTTATGATTAGGCCTGCACCCTCCCGATATAATTGCCTTCTTCAAGCACTCAAAGATTCTCACTTTGAGGTGCTACCTCGATTCCAGCCCCTTTCTCTACTCTTGTCACCCTCTCTTGCATCCCATCTACCTTATTGTTGATAACAGAAAGTTGTTCTAAGATTTTGGTAGATGCACTATCATCAAATATGTCAGCAGCCATCTTCACATTAGCTATGTCATTGCCTCCCCATTGGCTATTCATCGCTATTTGCTCCATCTTCCCTTGTGCCTCCTCAGGAGATAAAAGAACAAACGCCTCCATTCTTTGGAGGCGTCTACTCTAATTTTATCCGCTCTCTCTCAACCCATGGTAAAAAGTTTGCATTAAAAGCCAAAGAGAGATGTCATGATGAGGACACTTCCTCATAGCTTCCTTGAAACGCTCCCAAGCTTGATCAAAACTCTCCCTAGGTTGTTGCTTAAATCCTAGGATGTCTTGTCGTAACTTAAAATTTTTTCCTAAGGGAAAGTACTTATTCATGAATTTTTGCAACAATTGTTACCAGGTAGTGATAGATCCAGCCTCTAAAGAGAGAAGCCATTGCTTAGCTTTATCTTTCAAAGTGAAAGGAAAAGCTTAAGATTTAATGTTCCTCCGGGATTAATTCAGTTTCACTGTGCTAAAGATTTCCAAAAAATTTGTCACGTGAACACCAGGATCCTCGTTCTGAATTCCATGAAAAGTGGAATAGTTGGTCACCATTTGAATTACGTTAGGCCTAGGGTGATAGACTTCCGCAGCATCTTGCGGTGCTACGATAGCGGGAATGAATTGCTCAATAGTGGGCGTTGCATAACTTTGCAAAGTGCGCCTCGCTCCTTGAACTAGGGCTTGGTTCTCATTATTTGCATTCACATTATTGGCATTATTGATAACAGGATTAATAACAGGATTAGGTACCTGGTTTGGATTGACTGGATTTCCTTCCATATCTGTTTCAGATTCAGAATGTTCTGAATGATCGGTTGTATGTCCTTCTTCCACTCCTTGCTCGCTTTCCTCAAGATTTGGATCCTCTTCTCCTTGCTTAGCCAGTTCCCTAGCTAACTTCTTATTCCTTCTTGCAAATTTCTCTATTTAAGGATTATAAGGCTCAAGCGGTTCCTTCGATTTCCGAGTAACGTACTATAAAATAATAAACAACAATAAAACAATTAATCACTAGTAAAGGATAGGCCTTTAACTAACTAACTAAAACTAAAACAGACTCGTAATAAGTTTGAGAAAAGAAAACATAAATAAAACAGAAGCATAATATTATAAAACTAATACAGAACAGAAACAGAAAAACTAACTCTCGGTCGACCGAGAACTGTGGTTCGGTCGACCGAACTCCTTTTTTTTATTATTTTATTTTTATTTTTTACGACACTGTTTAATATACAGACTCTTATTCACAGAATATTCACGAATCCAGTTCTAACAAAATATGCTATATCTTAATTTAATGACTCGAGTCCCCGGCAACGGCGCCAAAAACTTTATTGCGGTCAAGTTAAATTATTAACTCGATGCCTACTAACACACTAGCAAGAGAACTAGGTTCAATTGTAGTATAGCTAGATAGAGTCGAGGTCGATCCCACAGAGACTCGGCACAAATAAAACACAACCTTATCCTATTAGAACTAAATTGAAAGAGCGGTCTACGACCAACTAAATGCAGAAAATAAAATAGTGACAACCACAAGACACAAAAGACCACAAAGACAGACTAAAGACTACTAAAACACAGATAATACGGTTGATAATATCTAAACAAATAGTATTGATTACGCTAGTAGATTATAACTCCCCCATGTGAATTAGGATGATAACGAGATAAAACAAACGTTAAGGATTAATTATTATGACTACGGGAGTCATCCCCTAAGGTAGATTTAGCTCCGGTTAGGCCCTCTAAATCATCGTGCCTCCATTACGTGACTTCTCTTTTTAATGCCTCCATCTCATATAACTTCTGACACAATTACGAAACTAGGGATGCCGGTATAAACCGTAACCTCATCTAAGCAACATTCCTAGGGTAAGGCGTACTTCTTAGATGCCGATTCAATCTATATCCTAAGTAACAATAAATTTTTGGGTTTCATGTTAAATTATGATGACAAATAATTAAGTTGATCAGTTTAATTACTCGTTTAATTCCAAATCGAGAATCGACGTAGTCGGCCCGATCATAATATTGGCCTACACATCACCACGCCGGTCGATCGACCGAATGACAAGACTCGGGCGACCGAATGACATGTCTCGGTCGACCGAACACGCTACGTGTTGGTACAAATCATGATTACTTCTTAACGTTTCTAACCTAAACACATGGGTTCGTAAATTAATCTACATCACACAATCAATACAAATAAAAACTACTCCATAATAAAATACATCAGATCTACGAATAAAGATTGCATAATTGAATAGTCATACCCTCGAAGACGAGAGTGACTCCCACTCTTTAATGCGCTCCCCAACCGGAGAATCCAATGAATCCACAATGTACGAACATAAAGAAAGAAAAGAAAAACTAAAACTTAAAACTCAAATTGTAGAAATTGTTTTGTGTTGTAGTGGTGTGTCTTTTCAGCATCGTGGCTGCTGTTTATATAGGAGTTGTAGCCGACATAGGATGGATCTAGAAGATAGAGACGCGTTAATCTGATTAGGATCGGGTGATCGAACAGTTACGCTCGGTCGACCGAATGGCATGGCTCGGTCGACCGAGCCTCCCTCTTTACGCGTTTTCAATTTCGGTTCGTCTGAATTGTTCCCCACTCCATTCTTTTGAATTGATCTGATTAATCTTTTCTTCAATGCTCCGATTTTCTTCTCTTTTATCTTGAGATTTCTCGATTGCGTGATAATTATCTTCCCGATTCGTTATGATCTGCAAAATCAGTATTTATCACACAATTAATTGCTCTTTTATAATAAAAATAGCTAAATACCAATTATCACATTAATAATCACTTATCATTAAATAATAAATATAAACGCGTGATTTAAAATGAAATATATATAACTAACTCTGATTTAAGGTTCGAATTGATGACATGAATGGGTATATTTTAACTGTCATCAAGGATTGCCTCTTCACCAGCCCCACCACAAACAACAGTCTTTCACACAACTGTGCTTCACTGTCTTCAGTAGGTTCTTTATAAAAATAAAGATTGAATCAAGTAAATGATTTAGTTGAAGCAGCTAGATTAGGATGATATAATCAGCAGCTTGCAGTCTTCAAGTATGTATGCTTGATATAGCTTGAATGTTGAAAACACTTGAAGAATTTCTCTGGATCAGTAGCTTTAAGTTCAGTGAGTTCAGCAGGGTGTTTTTCAGCTCAAAATTGCCTCTTTAAAGTTTATCAAATTTCATAAATCATCCTCTTGTTTCTGAGTTGAAAGTCCTCTATTTATAGGCAAGAATGCATGTGACTTGTATTTGAAATTCAAATGTAACCGTTCCTTGTTTTTATCCCATCTGATTTGCATTCTGTCACTATTCATAGGACTGACACTGTCAGAATTCATTTTTGATAGTGCAGTCTGTCCACCCTTTGACTTATATCCAATGGTTAAAAATCTGAATCATCCCAACGTCTTTTTGATCTCAGCCTTTGATTTGATTGATAAGTCAGAGGTAGTTGGCTGTCCTTATCCATGGAATCTTCCAATATAATCTTAAATTAACCGAGGTATATCATCAGCAGGTTCATCAGTCTGCTGAGATACCAATCAGTCTGCTGAACTGCAATTTGCTATGTATAAAATACAATGCAGCTGACTTCTTTTATCTAACTTTTATTTGTGAAGTTGGATTAGACCTTTTTAATTATAACCAAGTTCCAAACATCATCCAACTTATGGAACTTAGACCTTCTTCACAAGGTATATGTAATCATTTTAGGTCATCACAAACTTGCCTAAATTCTGATTTCATATCCTTGACTTAAATTACTAAGTTTGATCCCTTAGCCTTCTGTAACTGAGTTTGAGCCCTCAGCCTTCAGTCTTCAGTAGGTTCCTGACTAGTCTACTGACCTATCTACCCTACTGATATGGACCAGTCGGCTGATATAAATTAGATGACCATTACAGTGCTTGTTTGATCAAACCTATTCATAAATCAAACTCTAATAAACCTATACATTTGATCAAGACATCTTTTTGCCTTTGCACTATAACAGCTAGTCTGGCACTCATCATCAAAACATAGAAATAAGTCCAACAATTTCCCCCTTTTTGGTGATGATGCCAATACCCTCACCTAACAGCAAAGCAAAAAGATATAAAACAAAAACAGAACAAAGATAGTCATCTTTCATTATAATAATTTGTTCAAAGATATTACAGTCTAGAATCAACAAAAATATAATGCAGTTAAAGTATGCTGATCTACTGTCTTCTCTCCCTTTCTTGTCTGGCTTTCTCTGCTTGTTCTTGGTATTCTCTGATTTCTTTCACCATTTCTCTCATCCAATCATTTTCAATCAGAGAGAAGTCAATATGAGGATTTACATGTTTCCACCAATGCCATGCTTCAGGTAGAGTAAGGGATATTTGATTTACCCTGAAGCCTAACCTCATATACACTTCTTTAAATTCATTCACTGAGTCCTTTGCCTTTGTGGTAGGTATACCTATTCCACTTCTACCACCTCTGTGTTTGGCCCTCATGGATTTGATTCTTGCTTCCCAAAACTTTAGTCCCAGAAATAAGTTCAGACCTTCATGATAGGGTCTATGTCTGTTATTGTACACCTTCTTGTATTGTTGGAGAAGCTCATCTCAGAGTGGAAGTCCACAGTCTTTGGTTGTCCAAAAGCATTTGTATCGCCTTCCCATCTCTTCTTTGCAAAAACTCTGGCAGCTTCTTTTGCTTCTGTTGTTGCCTCTCCCCCCTTATTGACATCATCAACAAACCGGGACATCAGGCCATGCACACTCTCTTGTGTGATAACTAGGTTGCTCAGTTGTCCTTCAATGATTTCAGTCCTAGTATCAATTGCTGTGATCCTTCCTTGCACTGTTTTCTCCAGCAGGGTTATCCTCTCAGTAAGTTTAGGATCAAACACATCAGGTTGTTGTGCAGCAGCAGGCTCAGCAGGTCTAGGGGTTTCAGCAAGCTTATCAACTTTCTAATTGATGGATAAGAATTGGTCTTTCAAAAACTTTTCTTTCAAAGAATTTCCTTGCTTGATTCCCCTCACATCTAGCATCATATTATTGACAGCATTTTGAGTAGATGTGAAATTTGAAGCAATCAGACAAGCAGATTGTCTGCTTTTTCATTTACCGCCATCACTTCTTCTTCAAATCTTTGTTCCTGTCTATCAAGTTGAGTTCTTAATTGTTGCATATCATGCCTCACAGTCCTCAACTCATTCAACACTTCTACTGGTACCTCACCAGTCATTCTTCCACCAGTAGTTCCATCAGCAGGCTCCTCAACATTGTACTGTGGCCTCTGATTGCTCACAACCATTGCCCAACTCCTATCTAATCCAACAGGATTAGGTCCTTGATATTCATCCAAGATAGGATCAAGGGCAGGTTCTTCAAAAATAGGTACAAATGCCTGTGGGGGATCAACATCAACATTTTCTTCTTCAGGCATCTGGAACTCCTCATCACTAAAGTCATAGTCCAGCAGCTGCTCATCCTCATTAACAGCAGTCTGCTGACCATCTTTCCCTTTAGTTGTCTTGTCTCCAGTAGGCTCCACTACAACAGCCTCTTGAACAACAACAGGGGTTTCCACCAAACCCAAATTAGGTTCCAACCATTGTCCAGGTGATGTTTGATACTCGTGATCTGCACTCTCTGCTCCAACTTTGTGTCTAGGTCTTGCTTTGTAACTCAAAGAACTTTGCACCTCCTCTTCAACTCTCTCAGGATTGAATATGGCCTCATTATCCACTTGGAATCCTTCAGCATGACCAATCTTGGTCAGAATGATGGCAGTTTTAGTAAGAATGCCCTCAAAGTCAAATCCATCTTGATATTCAATAGATGCCTCTGAGCTAGCACTAGGTTCACTGAAATCAGTGATCTTCTCTTCATTCAAAACCTCACTCTGTTCAGCTTCAGCTTGTGCAGTAGGCTCTACAACATGGAATGTAGAAGATTCATCAGCTAGCCTACCAGCACTTAAGTTAACTCCTTCATTGATCAATGCTTCCAGATCATCCATGGTGAGATCTAGTAGATCCTCTACCATCTCTCCAGTCTGCTGCCCCTCAGCAGACTTACTAGTCTCAGTGGGTTCAGCTTCTATGCCATCAATGGCTCATTGACCAGTAGCTTCAATTGTTGTTTCTCTAGCCACTCCACTGGTCTCCCAAGGGAACATGGGGGTATCATCATCAGAATCTGATGAGTCACTGTCTGGTGTGTACTTTGGATCTCTGAACATAATTGCTCCACTTTTCTTTCCTTCATCCAAAAGATCCATCAGCCTGGATTGCAGCATGCTAGTGTCTAACAAATCCATCAGGCTGTCCACACCCAACTGCTCAAATGCCCATTCTTCAAATCCACTCATTGGATCAGCAGCTGGTTTCTGTCTCTTGTAGAATCCAAACTTCCACTGAAAGTAGTTTTAAACCTTTTTGAAGTTAGGATCTACTTTGTCCTTTTTAGATGCCTTCTCATATGGCATAGATGGATTCCTAGTGGCAGGTTCAGTAGCTTGCTGACCTCCAAAAGCTTCCACAAGTAAGTTCATTGTTTCTTCAACAGATGTTTCAAAGTCAGTAGGTTGCTGAGATTGTAAATTTGTACCTACTACTTCCATCCAGCACAACACTTGGTTCCCCGACTTACATGCTCATCGGCAGGGTTAGCGTGATCGCTTCTTCCCCCGAGTTCTTGCGACACTTGCGTGGTCTTCAACCAACTCTTCAACTACCACAAAGAGTTCGAGTTTAGTGGTTTCTTTGTGGTTCTTCAAGAGATACTACAAGAGGCTCGAGGTCGAGAGATCTTCAGTATATCTTCAACAGATTGCTCAACAACAACTGTTCAAACTTCGATGGGACTTAACAACCTCTTACGGTGAGGAGTCGATAATTTCCACGAGGCTTGATGATAGTCAAGGCTCACCTCAATAGCCTCTTCTTCCTCTTCTCATCGATGCTTCTTCTTGGACTCTTTGTGCCTCCAAGTTTTTCAATTCTTTCCCTTTCCATGTTTCTTTTTCTGGATAATTTCTTTTCTTCTCTTGGAAAGTGGTTCATCATCTTTTTCAACCATAGTAGACTCCCTCTTTCTACTAGCTTCCTTGATTGTTCCTCGAATCTCAACAACAGCTTCTTCTTGTAGCAACAAGCAGGTCAAGATTTTTTCAGATTCACTGGACCCTCAAAGCAGACTCAACAATGCATGATGTTTGCTTCTTTGTCTTCTTAGGCTTTAAGATCTCAAAGATCTTCCTTGTATCTACAAATTTTCTTTTCTCGGTTGTCTTCTTTGGTGCAAAGAGTTTAGTAGATTTACTGCTTAATTTGTTTGGACTCCGCTCACCACCAAAGATCACCATCATCTCCATTATCACATCATCATCATCAGCAGCAGGGTCAGCAACATCTTCATCATCATCTAGACTAGGAATAGCATAGTCAATTTCCTTCTTGTATCTAGACTGATTAATCTTCTCAGGTTCAATATCAGGAACCTCCAAATGATTCAGCAGGGTCTGAACCATTAATCCTAAGGGCAAGGCCTTGGACTTCCTTTTTCCCTCTTTGTCTTCCCTGGCTACTTTCTTCATATAATGAATGAAGTATCCAGCCCAATCAAATCTCATGCTCCTGCAGATAATCATCATCAACTCTATCTTGGGTCCAGATAGAGTATCCATACTTCCAACCAGTCCAAGTATGTTCTTTGCAATGAGTTTGCTCAGTAGACTGTACTCATTCCCAATAAGTCTGCAATTGATCCCTGGAACAGATTTGGTGGCTGCATTTGTTTTGATTTGATCAACGAAAGCCATCTTGGATAGTCCCATTGCTTCAGGATTTACTGGACCGTCCACTACTTCTTCAAAACCAAACACTTCCCTCAGCAGACTAGGGGAAACTTCAATCTCCTTAGCATTCACAGTTGTCTTGAATGCTTCAGTTCCTTCTTCCACAACCATGTTCTTCCATAAATCAATAACATTTATGTATGATACTGTTTCCAATCTGATATTCAGTATGTTCTCCAAACCTGCAAACCTCCTTATTCTTCGACCAATATTAATGGCCAATTCAGTTTTGTTTGCATCAACAACAAAGCCTCTAACACTTTGGCTAGATTCAATCTGGACATCAATCTTTTCTGCCATTTCTTAAGAGAAATGAGATGAAGGAGATGGATTGTAAATCTGTGTTCACACAGTGTAAAAATAGAGATAGAGCAGATTTTGCAAGTAGTGAAAATCTGCTAAGTGTAGGTCTGTATATATGGACATACGGTAGTTGTAACTGTCAGTGCACGTACATTGATGTTAACAACGATTAATCTGAGTAAATGCTGTCTTGACACGTGGCCCATAACTCCTCCATAACGTTTGTAACCGTTGGATCGTGGTAACTATGGTAATAAAGGGTAGAATAAATATCCCGCCAAACTGCTATTTGACTTTAGTAAAGTTTGACTGAATAACGTTCCATTCAAAGAGGTTGTCCTCGGCAGGTTGGCTCGCTCAAGATCTGGCGATGAAGGTGCTTCAAAGACCTGACGACAAAGTGACTCTGCTGATCCTAGATTTCTTCTTGTTTTGTTCAATTGATAATACAAGATGAAGTTTAATACCAATGACTGATCTGTCAAATGAGCTCACCCAACATGACAAAGACCAATCCCCTTGGCAACCTCATTTGCTCAATTGTCCAATCATAAGTACATGGAATTGTTGATACCAATGACTAATCTGTTAAGTGAGCTCACCCAACATAGCAAAGAATAATCCCTTTGGTGAATTCCAGTACATTGCTGATTATCAGTCAACTTTTATAATTCCAAGTTCAGTCCTTAATTTGGCAAATCTTTCACTATCAAGTGATTTAGTGAAAATATCGACAAGTTGTTGATTTTCAAGAGGGATATATAGAACCACCACATCTTTCTTCTCAACATGATCTCTTATAAAATGATGTCTCACATCAATATGCTTGGTTCTTGAGTGCAAAACAGGATTTTCAGTGATTGCAATTGCACTTGTGTTGTCACACATAATTGGAATTTCCTTTTCTTCAATTCCATAATCCCTTAATTGTTGTCTTAGCCATAGTACTTGTGCACAACAACTTCCAAAGCTTATATATTCAACCCAAGAAGGAAGTTGATATTGAATTCTATTTCTTCTTTGAACCAGAAACCATCTACTTCCCATCAACCGGCGGTGTTCCAGTGGTGCTTTTTCTATCAATTTTGCATCCAGTATAATCAGAATCTGAGTAGGATATAACTTTGAAGCTTCCATCCTTGGAATACCATATCCTTACTCCCAAAGTCTCCTTTAGATAATTGAGAACTCTCTTGACTGCACCTAAATGACTTTCTTTAGGTTTAGATTGAAATCTTGCACAAACACCTATAGCAAAGGATATATCAGGTCTGCTGGCAGTAAGGTACAACAGACTGCCTATCATCCTTCTGTATAAAGTCTGATCAACATCTTTGCCTTCTTTATCTTCATCCAAGCTGATATTTGTACTCATAGGAGTTGAACTTTTAGTGCTATTTTCCATACCAAACTTCTTCAGCGACTCCTTGGTATACTTGGTTTGATGAATGAAGATTCCATCTTTCATCTGTTTAACTTGCAATCCCAAAAAGTAGTTCATTTCACCCATCATACTCATTTGGAATTTACTCTTCATTAGATTTGCAAACTTTTCACATAACAATTCATTTTCAGAACCAAAGATTATGTCATCAACATATATTTGTACCAACATGGTGCTGTCCTTCTCATTGATTCTGAAAAGAGTTTTATCAATGGTGCCTTTAGTAAAACCATTGTCCACCAAAAATTGAGATAAAGTCTCATACCATGCTCTTGGTGCCTGTTTCAATCCATAAAGTGCTTTATTGAGTCTATACACTTTATCTTCTTGATCTTTAACTTCAAATCTAGGAGGTTGCTGTACATACACTTCCTCCTCTAGAATGCCATTCAGAAATGCACTTTTGACATCCATTTGATAAACCTTGAAGTTCTTATATGCAGCATGTGCCAAGAATAGTCTGATAGCTTCCAATCTTGAGAATAGCCTTTTGCAACTAGTCTGGCCTTGTTCCTTACAATGGTACCAGATTCATCAAGTTTATTTCTGTATACCCACTTAGTACCAATGATATTTGCATGACTTGGCCTTTCAACTAGTGTCCAAACTTGATTTCTTTCAAATTCATTCAATTCTTCTTGCATAGCAATTATCCAATCTGGATCTGGAATTGCTTCTTCAACAACTTTTGGTTCCATTTGAGATAGAAAACAAGTGAACATAGCTTCCAGTTGTCTTCTAGTCCTTACACCTTGCTGTACATTCCCAATAACTTGTTCAGCAGGGTGACTCCTTAACCATTGTGGATTCTGGTTAGTTTGATTATCAGGAACCTCATCTTTAGTAGGGTCTGCTGTAGCTTCTTCAACAATAGGGGTTCAAAGAGATCCTTGAATTGCTTCATTGTTGCATCGAGAATGTCACCAAAGGGTGTTCAAGCAGGGCGATGATCGAAACTTTTAAGTCATTGAATATTTCCAAAACTTCAACACAATCTGGATCAGTGACTTGTTGATTCTCAGCAGGTTCACAATCTTCATCTTCTACACCAGTGAACTTAGGTTCATCAAACACAACATGGATTGTTTCATGCTTCAGTGACCTTTTGTTCAGTACCCTGAATGCCTTGCTGACTGAAGAATATCCCAAGAAAATTCCTTCATCTGACTTTGGTTGAAATGTCTTCAAATGAACCTTGTGATTTAGGATAAAACATTTACTTCCAAATGGATGGAAATAGGATATATTAGGTTTCCTTCCATTCCAAATCTCATAAGGTGTCTTCAGCAGCTTCTTGTTCACTGATGTTCTGTTTTGTGTATAACATGCTGTGTTAACTGCTTCAGCCCAATATCTTTCAGGTAGCAATGCTTCACATATCATTGTCCTTCCTGCTTCCTTTAAAGTCCTGTTTCTTCTTTCAAAGAACCCCATTTTGTTTTGAGGTGTAATGTAACAAGCAGCAAGTTGATGTAGTACACCATTCTGTTCACAATATTCTCTTATAACTTTGTTGAGAAATTCAGTACCCTGATCTGATCTTATCTTTATTACTGTTAAACTTTTCTCATTTTGTAATCTCCTTAAAAGATTAGGCATGCTTTTGAGTGTTTCACTTTTCTTGTTCATAAAAATCACCCAAGTGTACCTTGAATAATCATCCACAACCACTAAAGTGTATTTCTTTCCAGTTACACTTGTTGGAGTTATTGGTCCAAATAGATCCATATGCATAAGCTCCAACACTCTATTAGTTGATTGTTTATTTTTGACTTGAAGCTTGACTTTATCTCTGTTTACCCTCCGACATGCATCGCATATAGCATCCTTTTGAATGTGATCTCGTAAAAACCAATCACCAACTTTCTTCTTCACCAACTAATTGATATCATCAAAGTTTAAATGATTCAACTTCTTGTGCCATAACCAATTGAGTTCAGACTTGGTATGCACAATCAGGCAGGTTTCTGGAACTGCAGTAGGTTAATCCACAACATACATGTTCTGTTGTCTTCTACCAGCCAGTACAACTTGATCACCTCTTTCACTAATGACAATACATTTGTTTTGTCAAAAGTCAATATCAATATCACGAATTGTCCAAAGGCTCGCTCAAAGTTGTAGTCCAGTCCTTCCACATAAGCAACATTCTTGATTGTAAGTCCATTTCTCACAAGTGTGCCATATCCTCTTGTATATCCAGGTGTATTCTTGTTGCCAAATTCACCTTTGGACCATCTTTTCCTACAAAGTTTGATAAACAGTGCTTATTCTTTGTCATATGTCTGGAACTTCCACTGTCAAAGTACCAGACACCCTACAAAACAAAGTTAATACATTTTAGGTACCCAAACCTGTTTGGGTCCATAGTGGTCAGTAGTAAGCATGACTATTGGTAAGTTTCCATAAGGTCTTCTCCTAAAAGTGTCATACTTTGGTTCATACATGTATTCCACACATCCATAAGTTCTAACAGTTGGTTATGTAGGATTCACATAAGTTTTCTGGCCTTTTGGTTTATAATGCTCTTTGAAGTGACTTTTGATGTTAGAAGAATTAGTATAACCATTTGTTTGCGGTCTGTTAGGAACAGCCCTGTAATATGGAGTCTCCTGAGGTCCCTGTTGAGGCCTTCTATAAGTCCTCTGCTGAGTCTTTTGCTGATTCCATTGCTTAGGTTTTACCCTAGCAGCATGGTTATACTGATTGTTTCTATCAGCAGGTACAAGAATGTTCCAATCATCATCAGTAGGGAACAGTCTACCTTTCCCCCTGAGATAAGTATCCCTTGAATGATTAACATTTTTAGATTTAGGATTCTTATCCTTGGAATATTTCTGACCTTTACCCTTTTGTGGTCCAGCAGGCTTGGTAGCAGGTCTACCATCAGTAGGTCTAGGAGGTCCAGCAGTCCTATTTTTGGATTTGTTCTTTTTATTAGGAGCTGTTGACTTCTTAGACTTCTGATTTTGCTTTCTTGAGGCATTCTCAGTAGGTTTTACTGCCTCAGCAACCTTACTTGGAGTTGGATCTTGTGCAGGTAAAAACTTAGGACCAATTCTGGTGCTAGGTTCAGTAACCTTTCTGGATCCACTCTTTTTGGATTGTTGAGTTCCAAATCCAAGCCCTGTTTTATCACCATAAGGCTTTCCTGATTTGTATGCAGTAGTAGAGCAAGATGGTTCAGCAGATTCTGGTCAGCTGGATGATCAATGAGCTTACACCGATTCTCGTCCAACATCTTTTCCTTACCTTTGAGAACTCTTAATTCAAATTTTCAATCTTCCAAATTCTAATTCAAGAGCTTCTTTTCACCTTCACAATCTCATAACCAGATTGTATTATCCTCGATTGATTAAGGATGGCATCCAAAGTCTCATTATTGTCGAAATTTCTAGGATTTGAATCACAAGTTGATTCACAATCACTTCCAAAGAGAGTATTGATGGATACAAGATGTGTATACCTCATCGCTTTCATCCATATTAGCCATCAAAGCATAATCATCCATATCAGCAACCAGTGCTGTGTCATCTGATTCATTTCCTTTTTCAGATTCCACTTCATACCCTGTTCATCTTCAGCAACCATAGCCTTGTTGCCATGTCTTCTTTGTTGACTCTTGGTCTTCAGTAGGTCTGGACAATCAGGTCTAAAGTGTCCAGGCTTCTTGCAGTTGAAGCAAAGATAATCAAGTTCCTTGGTTTGTTTTAACTCAGGACAGTCAGGTTTGAAGTGTCCTGGTTTCTTGTAATGAAAGCACAGATAGTCATTGTCTTTCTTTGATTCTTCTTTCTTTCTTTCAGTAGGCCTCTTTGTGAAATTTCTTGAAGGGGCCTTTCCAGTCTTCATCATCCTGATTTTCTTGCTCAGGAGGGCAATCTGCTCCTGCATTTCATCCAGCAGATCATCTTGTCCTCCAGATGTTTCTTCCTGATGTGAAGCAGCCAATGCAGTGGTCTTTGGCTCTTCTTTTTCAGTCTCAGGTACAAGTTTTTTGATAAATTCATAAGCCTTAAGATCTGAAAATAATTTGAAGGTGTCTTCTTCATGCAACTTTCTCATTTCTTCTATTGCAGTCACCTTCATTTTCCAAACATCTTTTGCAGGTAATGCTTCCAGGATTTTTGTGTTTATTTCCTCTTTTGTATAACTTACACTCAGCAGGGTAAGTTCATCCAGAATAGCATTGAATCTAGATTCCATTTGTTCAATGGTTTCATTAGGTAGCATCTTGAACTTTTGAAACCTCTTTTTGACCACACTGATTTTGTTCTTCTTTATTTCATCAGTGCCTTCACAGATCAACTGTATCTTGTCCCAAAGTTCCTTAGCTGTTTTGCAATCTTTAACCTTCATGTACATATTGCTATCCAAGGTTCTGTAAATGATGTCAATAGCAATATTGTTGAGGTTTGCTCTTTTCTCGCCTTACGCATTCCATTCTCTTTTTGGTTTAGGAATGTACTCAGTTGTATCACCCACTGTTATTGCCTTGGTAATCTCCAGTGGTCCATCGGTTAGTACATCCATCATCTCATCATGAGTTGCAGCAAGGTAAGCCTGCATTCGATGCTTATACTCATCAAATCTATCTAGAGAGCACATCAGCTTAGTTCTAGCATACTGAGTGTTATCCATGATGCAAGTCTTTGAAAATCAGTAACTTGAAAGAAAGTTTCAATGAATTTTCACAAGCACAACAAGTAGGATTTCTTCAGAACAGAAGCACTGCTCCGATACCAATTGTTGATCCCTTGAAAAGGCTTTGGTTAAGTTTAAAGGGGGTGAATAAACTTAACACTTAAGACTTTGGAGTTAACAAATTCTGCAACTTTAGCGATCTGCGATACTTGATGAGTCTGCTGCGATACCTCTCAATAGCTCATTGATTAATGTGAGTCTACTGATAGTTGACTTTGCTGAATTTGTACTGCGGAATAATATCAAAATTAAGCCTTAACACTTGTTGTTAAATATGATACTAAGTATTAGATACTCAGTAGTGTATGTGTGTGATTTCAGTTGCTAGATTCAGTAGGTTGATGTGTAAAATAAACTAAGTGCATAATGTAAATCCTGAAAGTAAATAGGCAGATTTTATAGTGGTTCTAGGTGGTGTAATCCTGTCAGTCCACTCTTCTCCTGTGATGTTGGAGGAAATTCACTAGAGATCTTTGATGTAGCTTTTACAAATATTCCTAAGTTGCTTGTCCTTCACCAATAACTATGGCTTCACAAATCGCCAATCTGGAACAAGTAGGATTGCCGCTCCCGAGTCTTCCACTGTCCTTGAAGGGTAGGATTGCCTCTTCACCACTCCACCACCACAAACAACAGCTTTTTCACACAACTGTGCTTCACTGTCTTCAGCAGGCTCTTTATAAAATAAAGATTGAATCAAGTAAATGATTCAGTTGCAGCAGCTTGATTAGGATGATATAATCAGCAGCTTGCAGTCTTCAAGTGTGTATGCTTGATATAGCTTGAATGTAGAAAACACTTGAAGAATTTCTCTGGATCAGTAGCTTTAAGTTCAGTGAGTTCAGCAGGGTGTTTTTCAGCTCAGAATTGCCTCTTTAATGTTTATCAAATTTCATCAATCATCCTCTTGTTTCTGAGTTGAAAGTCCTCTATTTATAGGCAAGAATGCATGTGACTTGTATTTGAAATTCAAATGTAACCGTTCCTTGTTTTTGTCCCATCTGATTTGCATTCTGTCACTATTCATAGGGGTCGACAATTGTCGAATACCTTTTCACAAGGTATCGGTCTGTCCCACCCTTTGACTTATATCCAATGGTTAAAAATCAATCATCCCAACGCCTTTTTGATCTCACTTTTGATTTGTTTGATAAGTCGAGGTAGTTGGCTATCCTTATCCATGTAATCTTCCAATATAATCTTGAATTAATCGAGGTATATTATCGCAGTTCATTAGTCTCATTGAGATACCTATCATCTATTTGAATAAAGAATTTGTTGTGTATAAAATACAATGCAGCTGACTTCTTTTATCTAACTTTTATTTGTGAAGTTAGATTACACCTTTTTAATTATAACCAAGTTCCAAACATCATCCAACTTATGGAACTTAGACCTTCTTCACAAGGTATATGTAATCAGTTTAGGTCATCACAGACTTGCCTAAATTCTGATTTCATATCCTTGACTTAAATTACTAAGTTTGATCCCTTAGCCTTCTGTAACTGAGTTTGAGCCCTCAGCCTTCAGTCTTCAGCAGGTTCCTGACTAGTCTACTAACCTATCTACCCTACTGATATGGACCAGTCTGCTGATATAAATCAGCTGACCATTACAGTGCTTGTTTGATCAAACCTATTCATAAATCAAATTCTAATAAACCTATACATTTGATCTAGACATATTTTTGCCTTTGCACTATAATAGCTAGTCTGGAACTCATCATCAAAACATATAAATAAGTCCAACAAAGCTGATATAGTAAAATTTTAAAAATACTACTTGAAAGAATCAGACTTACCGAAGTTATTTCTATGGAGAAGATGGAAAGAAGGAAGTCAAGTTGACTACAACAAGACTTTTTCAAAAGAAGACTCCAAGCTAGAAGATGACTATCGTTTGTATGACAAGGAGATGAAGTACATTTAAGTTAAGAAATAGCTTAGTCTTTAGTCACAGTTATTTGGACAAAATGTAACTATTCCAGTTTTTGCTCATTCTAATGAAATCCAGTTTTCCAGTTTTACATTGTTTTGATCTTTAAGCTTTTCTTTTAGGGAGAGTTTTGGCATCATCAAAAAGGGGGAAATTGTTGTAAAAAAAATTTATGTTTTGATGACAATTCATCATATTTAGTCAGAATATTATCTTAACCCCATTGATGAAGTGCTGAAGCCAGCTATTATTGTGAAAAGCTAAAAGATGTCTAGAACTGAATGTTTAGGTTTTACTAGAGTCTGATATTTGTATAGGTTGCATCAGAAAAGCACTGCAATAGTTAGTGTGTCGTAAAATTGAAAAACTGGGAGACCTTTAGAAAATTGGAAACCATCAAACTGACTCAGAATACACCTACTTGAAACTGAAGAAGATAAGTTCGATGAGGGACACAGACTCAGTTGGCTTATATAGAAGATTGAAGAACTGAGGGTTCAAACTCAATAGATGAAGAACTGAGGGACACAGACTCAGTTATTGAAGATTGAAGAACTGAGGGTTCAAGCCCAGTTATGATGATTATAAGTCGAGACTGTAAAGTTATACTTCAGGCAAGATTGTGGTGACCTAAACTGACTTTATGGATCTTGTATGAAGACCTAAGAATCATAAGGACAATGAATTCTTAGAAGATAATGAGTCTTTGTGTACTCTGATTAAGTCAATTATAATCAGATGAAAAACTGGAGTACTGATATTTGAAGAAGAGTAAAATCTCAGTTAACGCTCCAAGACAGTCAAGAAACTGACAAGTGATAAACTCAGTATAAAACTGATAAGGAAACTCAGTTTTATATGTTAGTCATCCAATAAACTGATAGTACAGTGGAACGTTATAAAGGAAGCAATTCTATTGGATGAAATACTGACACAGCAGAACGGTCAGAAATTATATCCGTTACAAGATAGTCGTTGATACAATTCGAATTTAAGCCAAAACGAACGTTGGACCACACACTATAAATAGAGGACATTGCACCAAGGATAAAAGAGACGAATATACGAACTAAGAACAATCTGAATTAACAAGTGCATTAGTCATTCGAATTGCTATCATCTCTACGTTATAACAAGATCATATCAAGTATCTCTTCAAATGTTCAAGCTACAAAGAATTTATGAAGAAACAGACACTTTGCAGAACCACATACAAGAATCAATTCATTGATTCCCAACCCAACCTTGATTCTGTCTCAAAGGTTTAGACTGTGAAGCAAACCGGGAAGGTTTTGCCAAGGACAGTTGTTGCAAGCAGTCGGGTAGACTGTGTTTGTGGTGGTAGCTGGTGAAGAGGCAATTCTACCCTCCAAGGACCAGTGTTTCAAGAAATTGAAGATCAGCAATTCTACCTGTTCTTCAACTATTTAGATAGTGAAGCTAGGGATTAGCCAAGGACTATTGTTTAGGACTTTTTGTAACAGCTCACCTCAAGAAGTTCTAGTGGAATTTTCCTCCGCACCACAGGGGAAGAGAGGACGTACATGATTACACCACCTGGAACCTCTATAATATTCGCGTTATTTACTTTACACATTTATTTATTTACTCAGCATATATCTACATCATTTGATAGTTGATTGTTATACAATTCACAGTTCACAAACTGACATTCATCAGAATTCAGTTTACCACACTCAGCTTTCATAAAAGAATAACAAGATCAAGAAAAAGGCTAGAATTATATCAGCTGCCGGTTGACTCAGTTTTGCTTAAGTCAAATTGACTTAAACTCAATTTAGTCAGCTTAACTCCACACAAGTTTTAACTGAACCATAATTTGTTTTAAACTTTGTTTTGGGAAAGTTTTTAGTGACAAGTTTATTCACCCCCCCTCTAAACTTGTGTTAGCCTTTCCAAGGGACCAACACCGACCATCAGGGTTTGATGCTCGGTTTACATCAAACTCTAAGTCAAAATATTTTTGGTCAATGATGAACCCCGATGTGCTACCTGAAAAAAATACTTTTGGTTCGATATTGGTCAAACACGGTACGGCTTAACTGGTTTAGGGGATAACTTGACCTTGTCATGCTCAAAACTTTTGTGTCGATTTCTGATTGGTTTAAATACTCTGGTTCAACAACTCACAAGCCTAGTACCCAATTAACTGCCGAATGGAAACTGATAACGCTCTAAATTGTACCAATAATTAAACCAATATTCACCCCAAAAGATAGGCTCGTTATTATGTGGAATATGTCTTAAATGCTATGTGAGAGTTTCCAGGATCGTAATTCTGCATCTATGCTATTTTCCAATGTTTTGGTACTGTTTTGTTTCGTTTTGCATGTTTTATAGGATGTACATAATCTGGATCATTGGAGAATGGATCTGGATCAAAAGAAGTATATTGGACCAAGTGATTGAAGTTAAGAAGAAGTCAGCTGAAGAAAAAGGAGACAAGTAGGCCCGGTAACCCGGAGGCTAGGCCCGGTAAACCGGCGACTTGTTCGACACAAAATTGATTATGCCGCATTATCCAGGGCATATTTTAGAAAACCTAAACTGGGATTCACTACACCTACGTTGATCGACAGGTTTAATTAACAGTAGGTTAGATCTGGCCAATCTGCTTATTGTAGTCGTAAACTGGCATGAAATACGAACAGTGAAGTGCTAAGTTTGGACATAGTCTAGAATGGACCATAGGAACGTGCTGGTCAATGTCGACAGCTGTCTAGGCGGGTTAGCGGTATGAGTTAGCGCTCAATATTGGAAGTTCTAGTTCTTTATGCGTATGAGCAATTACGGACCAATTAAGGAGGGTAGCTTGCGTATAGATTGTCTAATGCCATTGTCGGAGTAGATAGGGTTAGGAATTGCACCCATAGCTGATAATGATAATTAAAACGAAAGCTCACGATTAATTTAAGGAAGTTATGTGGGGAAGTAAACATAACGATTAAATAATCCAAGTTAGTAGATCGGTGAGGAGAGGGAGAGGAATACCATGTTTGTTTTTCATTTATGTTATTGTTTGTCAATGACCACGTATATGTTGCTTCTCAATTAGGCTAGAATCGTTTATATTAAAAGTTGCATTGTCTCTGTGGGATCGACCTTGACTCGCATTTACTATACTACGATGTACCTAGTATTCTTGCTAGTAATATCGACGTTAGTAACTTACACGCGATCAAGATTTTTGGTGCCGTTTCCGGTGACAATGGCCAATTTTAAATATAAACATTTTAATTTTGATTAAGAAGTCGTTTTTAATTTATTTTATTTTATTTTGAGTCTTGAGTCGTTCTGCATCAAACCTGCACATGTTAAACTGCCAGAAAAAGAAATTTCAGGGCCGGTTTACCGTGGCTTACCCCCGGGATACCATGGCATGAAAAATAAATTTATGAACAGTCCTGTTATTCTGTGTTATTCCTTGTTGATTTTAGTTAGTAGGTCCGCAACAGTTGGGATAACACCCAACTGAAACGGAAGTTGCTAACTTTTTCCTTGTTTTAGTTTGTCTTTTCGTAGGAAGATCAGAACACTTCAGAAATTCGATCAAACCAGAGTTGAAAAAGAGTAAACAAGTCAAGAAAAATGCCTAGAACTATATTGATCATCACACTGATTTCCATGTACCCCGGATCTGAAGCAAGAGAGCATTATGAAGCTATAATGAAACGGTTGGAAAAAGAAAATGAAGCAATCAAGCAAGAGCCTGAAGAGAATTTGAAGAAGTATAGCACGTATCATCCAGGTGAGTTCCCTTGCGAGTTAATTGATATATCATCTTTGGATTATGATTCCGATGATCCTGAAGAGGATCCTGACACGATGTTTTCTGAGCCTGACCATTACCCAGACTCAGACACCGTGGTGAAGTTATGAGACCCTGGCATGTTCCATATCCCTATTTCTGTTAATGGTGTCTCACTAGGACTAGGTCTCTACAACTCTGGCTCGAGTTGCAACATTCTACCTTTTTCCTTCTACCAAAGATCAAGCTTCTGGTCGTAATGAATCAAACCAGGACCATGAATTTTGTAGATGGAACTAGAGATATGCCTGCCGGTCTGCTCAGGAAGTGCACGATTAAGGCATGAGGGTTCAGTTATCCAATTGATTTTACGGTGATAGACGCATTGAAGGACACAAGTGCCCCAGCTCTTTTAGGAAGACCTTTCTTAGTGATAAGCAGGGCGGTTATGGATTTTGATAAGGGGGAGATAACTTTGAGGTTGAATAATGATGATGTATCCTTTAAGATCTTAGAACCCCTAGAAAACCGACCGGAAAGTTGCAAGATGACGTATGCTTCAGGAAAGGTGGAAATTATGGAGATCAAAGGGCATAAGCATAGAGAGGTTGTAGTAGAAACCGTTGAGCAGGAATTCATGAGACTAATGCAGATAGAGAGAGAGAGAGAGAGAGAGAGAGAGAGAGAGAGAGAGAAAGAAAAGGACCACAACAAGATGCTCACGGAAGCTAGTCCTTCCGTGTTGAGTTGTGAACCCTTTGAGCTTAAAATGGAAAATATGGAGTCCTTGGATCTAAAGTCTAAATCTCGACGTAGAGGCAGACATAGTACACAAGCTAAGAGAGAGAGGCATGCTAGGAAGAGAGCTCAAAAAGGTTCTGTGAAGGTACAAACCTCAGGAGCGAAAGTTTGGCGAGTTAATGCTCCAACCCTTGAATGATCGGAGATCTAAAGAAAGTCGAGCTAGTGACTGTAAACTCAGAACTACTTTTTTAAACCCTTAGGTAGATTAGGAATGAATAAAAGTAGCCAGATGAAGGGACGAGCTTTTTTTTATCCTACTGCACCCTTAGGCTTGAAACCGATAGTTGTGCAAAGGTTTTTTATACTTGTTGTGGATTCTAGTGAAATAGGTTAGGTTTGAGTCGGAAATAACAATTAAAGAGTAAAAGTCTAATCAATTTTGAGGTTAGAAGTGAGCAGAGAGGTTGAGTCAATTGTGCAGAGAAGGCAGACAAAGAAATTCTGGGGAAAAGTACCCCCGGTAAACCCTAGGTTACCCCCTGGTTACCGAGGCTTGATTTTTGGATTTCTAAACGCCAGCTTATCAAGATAAATTTTTAGAGAAACATGGAGGACACACGTTGCACCAGATACGGTCAGTCAGCAGAAACACCACCCTTCTTCCCACTTTTTAAATCTTTCATCCTTTCCCACACTCCACCATAACTCCACCTCAATCCCATCAATCACCTCCTCAAATCCCTCACCCTAATAACTTCTCTCCCATTATCCCACCAAATCCTTCCACATTCACTCATTTTCCCTATTTAAACCACCCATTCACGACCATTATCATCATTCCATCTACCATCATCTCTTCAAATCACCAAACTTCTTCAATTTCTTCCTCTTCCACATACTCGGCCACCATCACCATCACTATTACCACCAAACCTCCATCAAAATCAAACCTTTCTCCCATTTTTACCAACCAAAACAACCATTTCCTTCAACCCTGTTGTTGTCTAGTGCTGCTGTGCAAAAAAAGTGCTGCAGTACTACTTTTTCCATTGACAGAGGCACACTCCAGAAAAAAAAATCAGAAAAAATCAGGCCGGTAAATCGGACATACTTGCCGGTTTACCGAGGGTCAATTTTCCAGAAAAAAGCTTCAGCAATAGTTCCTTTTATCATCCAGGATGGGTCCAAAGCGTAGCCGATCTTCTGTCCGTCCCAGTGGTTATCAGAGCATATATGGTATGCCAACCCTTTGATAGATGGGGTTGAGCAATTCCATTCCTTAGAGATCTACGAGTCGTTCCGAGGGCATTGGAATGGAAGCCTAGTGGCTCGAGAACGAGGGGTAGAATTGGACGATTGCGGATCGATCTTGCCCCGAGCCCTACAAGAGCAAGACATTTTGGATATGGCGGATTCTCCGACTCGGTTCAACTCCACGGTGGTAAAGGAATTCTACGCTTATGTTTCGCCCAACCCCGGAGTTACATATGCTATGGTCCAAGGTATTAAAGTTGATTTTTCCATTGAGCGAATCAACGAGTATTATGGGGTTCGCAATCCACCGGTAGGCCCGGATGAGTACACGTCCTCGAGTAACATTGAAGATCTCGAGAGGGTGGACATGATAGCTGACTATTTTGGGGTGCAATGGAAGCGCAATCTTGTTGGAGCCCCCACCATCTTCCTAGATAACGAGTTATTTGGGACCGGAAGATGGTCAATAGATTTGTTTGTGCCCGCCTTCTACCGACAAAGCACACGGTATCTGTCACCACCAAAAGGGTGGAGTTGATGTTTTATCTGGAGCAGGGATCTCCGGTCTACATCGGCCTTCTGATGCATAGCCGTATTCATGAGCTTGCTGCCGTTTCTGAGCATGAGCTGTTACTATACGGGCCGATGATTTATATGTTTGCTTTTGATGACGAGGTAAAGATGCTCGTCAGTGATGATTGGGATGACCCTGAGCCGAAGCTTAGTTCACAGTCAGTTTCGGGAGTACAAAGATGGGTCAGAGCAGAGAGGGTGCGTACCGAGGACTCAGAGAGCCTTGCTTGTGGAGTACTCGCTAGAGATTGCGACTCTACATCGCAAGATGGATCAGATTATTGACTTTCTAGGAGTTCCACCTGCTACCCCACCACCTAGGACTACCCCTCGTCATAGAGCTTCCTCTTCATGTTCTACACCTCCTCCCGGTTTTGAGCCTAGAGATGACTGTGAGGGTTATTCTGATGAGGACGATTAGCTTTTCTTTCTTTTTATTGTTGTTTTCCATTTTCTTGTTTTTCTTTTTGTTTTTTCTTTTCCTATCTAGTTGATGTTGCAGAATATTCATAATATAATGATTTTGTCGGCTTAATTTGTTTTAGAGTTAATTAGTTTCTCTTTTATTGCCGTGCTTTTATTAGACGGTTTCTTGTCACCGCTGTTCTTCTTGGATTGTTTGAGTTACTTTGCACAGATTCTTCAAGACTTAATTACATGAGCCCGTTGATTTATGCGATGATCCGTTTCTTCTTTGGTTCCACCCTTAACCGAAGCTAAGTTCCTTTTCATTTTTCATTTCTCATCTTACACATTAGGGACAATGTTTCAATTAAGTGGGGGGGGGGTAGAGGAACGTAACTTAGCTTCTTAGCACTATATTCTGTAAATTGCGTGATTATCTTGATTCTATTTGATGCACGATTCACCACTTAGACTTTGATTCATTTTGACAGAATTTCAAAAAATTATGACATCTTTGATCTTTTCAAGTTAATTGAATTCATCTTTGTTTTACTTTGTATGAGTAAAAGTGAATGCCCATTTCTGAAGTAGTGGTATATTAAGCGCATATTCTGTTATGAGCCACCATTTTAAGCACGTATAACTCACTTCTCTTAGTGTGTAGTCGATAGCATGTTGCTTGGACTAGAGTTGACCTTGGCTTTATCACGAATCATGTTTCACCTACGCTTATAAAGGCAAAGGAAATTCGGATTCGGTAGTTTATCAAGAGTGAGACCGTGAGGATAGTTAAATCAATGAGAGTTCACACACCAAGAAAGAGAAGTGCATTGAAATATATACATCTGTATTCTCTTTGGCAATATCTTAGTCGATGGAGCGTAAGACGCACGACTTTTGCATAGA
Source organism: Gentiana macrophylla (assembly GCA_026214975.1). NCBI lineage: Eukaryota > Viridiplantae > Streptophyta > Magnoliopsida > Gentianales > Gentianaceae > Gentiana > Gentiana macrophylla. Next base: position 72,055,132 of record CM047805.1, read on the forward strand.
GCGATAAACGTGAGCCTAAGAGTAACCTATACTCGGTTCTCGATCCGCCTTGCCAGCTCAATTAATTAATAAATACATGTTCGAGACTTGTTAGTTTGACTGCGGGTTGATGTAATATGAAATTGTCTGCATTTCTAAGAGGATATGAAAGTTATTGCACACACACATTGGCTCATGATGTGAATAGTGTTTAATGCGTTACTCATCGATATGAGTGGCATGATCTTGATCTTGACTTAGTGAGGCAAAGTTGTTTTTAATTAACTTGTGTACTGATCAGAGTGTTGTTTCCTTTTCACCTTTTTGCTCGGGACGTTCAAAAGCTAGTGGGGGGTAGTTGATAACGCTTTAAATGGTACCAATAATTATACCTATATTCACCCTGAATTCTGCTCAAGAGAGGATAGATAGGCTGGTTATTATGTGGAATATGTGTTAAATGTTATGTGAGAGTTTCCAGGATCGTAATTCTGCATCTATGCTATTTTCCCGAGGTTTTGGTACTGTTTTGTCTCGTTTTGCGTGATTTATAGGATGTACCAAATCTCGTGCATTGGAGAATGGATCTGGATCAAAAGAAGTATATTGGGCCAATTGATTGAAGTCCAAGAAGAAGTCTGCTGAAGAAAAAGGAGACAAGTAGGCCCGGTAATCCGAAGGCTAGGCCCGGTAAACCAGCGACTTGTTCGACACGAAATTGATTTTGTCGCATTATCTAGGTCAGTTAGGGTTTTAGAGACTCATAAGTCGGCCATTGTATCTATATAAGGCCGCATCAACTGATTATTACATACATCTTGAATATCTTTGAATATATTACAATTATTATTATGCAATAAAGATTTCTTGAGCTTTTGAGAGTTATTTCTGATTTCCTTCGTTCTTCCATCATCTCTAGCTTGAGTAGATCGAGCTAGATCTCCATTGTTGAAGGTATGAAGCTTTGAACGTTCCTTTTTGTCTTCAATATGGTAGATCTGTTCGTATTTATGTGTTTTAGTTAATCTGCATGTTTAACAACCCCATAACTTACTTATTGTAATCGTATCAGAGCAATGTAGATCCAGAAATTAGGTAAAGGAGCCCCCGGTAACCCGGCGGTCTATACCGGTTTACCGGGGCATATTTTAGAAAACCTAAACCGGGATTCACTACAGCTACGTTGATCGATAGGTTTAATTAACAGTAGGTTAGATCTGGCCAATCTGCTTATTGTAATCATAAACTGGCATGCAATACGAATAGTGAAGCGCTAAGTTTTGACATAGTCTAGAATGGACCCTAGGAACGTGCTGGTCAATGTCGACAGCTGTCTAGCTAGGTGGGTTAGCATCATGAGTTAGCGCTCAATATCGGCAGTTCTAGTTCTTTATGCGTATGAGCTATTACGGACCAATTAAGGAGGGTAGCTTGCGTATAGATTGACTACTGCAATTGTCGGAATAGATAGGGTTAGGAATTGCACCCGTAGCTGATAATGATAATTAAAATGAAAGCTCACGATTAATTTAAGGAAGTTATGTAGGGAAGTAAACATAACGATTAACTAATCCAAGTTAGTAGATCGTTGAGGAGAGGGAGAGGAATACCATGTTTGGTTTTATTTTATGTTATTGTTGGTCAATGACCACGTATATGTTGCTTCTCAATTAGGTTAGAATCAATTATATTAAAAGTTGCATTGTCTCTGTGGGATCTACCTTGACTCAAATTTACTATACTACGATGTACCTAGTATTCTTGCTTGTAATATCGACGTTAGTGACTTACACGCGATCAACAACCCGGGTGGCAAATGTGTAATTGTTAACAAACCTCTTAAACTAACCATTTCAGAAATTTAGCAAAGAATGTGCCATAGTTAAGATATATTTCAAACTCAAATTCAAATTATCAAATTATTGAGCTGACTTGGTGAAAGAGTCATGTTGCTTAAGGGTTTTTACATGCCCTCTAGGCTGTGAATAGGCCAGGATAGTAATGTGATATCAACAACTCAAAATACAATTTCTTGAGCAATCCTACATTCCTATATACATTCAAAACTCTTTTCTTGTTGTAGCTTAGAATTTTCAGAAGTTGAGTTTAATATTTTTTGGTTGGCTGTGGTAATCAAAGCTTGATTCTGGTCTTGATTATTGAAAAGTGTGGTATTGCTCAATAGTCTTGATAGAATCATAGGACTGAGGTCTTTGGTGTTCTTCTCTTTGAGGTAACACATTGACTCAATCCTATTTTCTATTTGTGGATTGAACGTGTTATGTGCTCGAGTTGTGCTTGATAGTAGTCTTTGGGATACTAGTCTTGCTTGCTTTTCTGAGTCTGTTTATAGTTTTGAAGTCTTGATTTTGGACATTGATCATCTTCAGTCAGATTAGGGGTCACAAGGTTGCTTGGATTGACATGCTAAGGCATCCTGCCTAGTGAGGCTTCTATGGACTATTTTCTGACTGCTCAAGAAGGATCAACATCCTTAAGTCTTGACCTCTAATTTCAGACTGAAGTCTTCTTGATTCAGGTCTGTTTTGTTGTTTGTGACTCCTTGTTGACTGATAAGTCTGATTCATCAAGGCCCAAGTAAGTGGTGGTTACAGGACACACCAGTCTGAAGTGCTAGTGGTGTCTGCCTTGTGTTGAAAGAGGATATAGACCTGCACTTACTATAAGTGGTTTGACCTACAGATTATCACGTCTTCATTGATTATGTTTGTCTATTGATCCCCTATAACCTGTTAGAGTGTGTCTGCGTCCACCATAGCACCCTGGTTGAAACTTTGACTTATTTACACTAAGGGAAGTTCAAAGCCGAAAGCTACTTTCATTTATGTACGATTTGCTATGATGATGCTTAGTCAGTGTCTGCATGAACTACAATGGCTTAATCACATTAGGTGATGCAGCCGCTTCATTTGTTTTTTACATACAAAATATTTTTCTGAAAAAATAAGGGGATATTGTCAGACATTTTTTCATAAAGTAAATATTTTATCATTGTTTGTATACGAGTTGCCGTACGAATTAATGTTATTGCAACAAAACGGTGTTCGACCAAAGGGATATGCATTTTCGGATTAATACATGCATCAGTACATGAAGGGATATTCATTTTCGGATTTTCAGATTCATGAATTTTTTGAATTCATGCATCTAATCAGGTTCATGAATCTACGAATGAATGCAACTCAAAAATCCAAGCGTTGCATGTTTTTGTCCGAACTGATATGAACTTACCATTTCGTGTAAGGAGTACCTTCATTCGTTTATGGGGTACTTTTAGCCTATAAAAGGAACAACGCATGCAAACAATTTCCTATACACAATACACAACATCATCAAATTTTTCCAGACTGTCCTCAGGTTTGATTCAAACAAGTCACTGTTTGAATCAAACACCCTCTATTTTATCTTGGGCGAGATTTTCGTTTGATCCCTAGTGAAGTATGCGTGGGACGAAACATCTCTTAAAATACAACGTTTTGCGTGCTTTGGAGTTTCTACATTTTCTGTCAAATTCTTAAGTACTAAATTTTTCCAATAAATATCTGAAAATATTTTCACAATTCTCTATGATTAATGTATTATGTTCTAAAAATAATGATAGTAATTATTATATAATAATGATAGTAACGATGTCAGTATCAAAACTTAATGAATAATTTTAATAATAATAATAATGTCAATATATGAACTAAGTGAATAATTGTAATGAAAATAATGTCAATATTTTAACTGGCAGAATAAATGCAATAAACTGAATGGAGACTAGTCTCGAGTACTATGCCTTCGTATGGCCCATGAAGGATGGTCCACTCCTATGACCCGTGGATGTTGAGGGAATGAATAGATAATCTCCTCAAAATGTTTGCCCTGCAGAAGTAGACATTTCTCTTGTAATCCCGTCAATGATAGGAAATAATTGGACAATGTCCTCAAAATGTAAGCTTTAGAGGAATAGGTCTTTCTCATGTAATTCCCAAAGGGCGAGGAAATGATTGAAGTGTAAAGTATACTAACCGACCTGCTATTATTTGACACGCTTATGGGTAGATCTAACGGCCCATCACGCAGCTAAAATTACCGAATGTCCCATTAGAAATTGGGTACAGATATTGGATGTTGAGAATTCAAAGTATCTAGTGTTATACCAGTACCTAACCAAAGATCAACCGAATGCACATGCACAAGCAATTCATAATGGCGTAATTTCTATGTGCAAAATATATATATATATATATATATATATATATATATATATATATATATATATATATATAAAGCATAGTTAAAACTACAATAAATTCATTATTGAAACTAATGCCCTAAATCTACATGACCATTACAAACTGAATGATTACAAGATTTCCGGTGTCTCAATAGGCTCAAAATTCTCAACATTTATGCAAAAAATTGCTAAAATACTAAAACGAAACAAATAAAAAGAGTTCAGTTCCATTTTTTGCGATGACCATGATGAATCTAGCATTGGCCAGAAGTCTGAAAGAAAACCGATTCTTCCATTTGCTATTCTGGAGAAGACCATCATGTGTTTGGTCTTTGTTAATAACCTTGAAAGTGTAATAGAATGCTCTATGTCCAAATTTGCCCAAGGCCGGCCAACCTGAGTTTTGTTTTTGTTATGTAAATCAACTTCATGATGCATTACATTGTTATATCCTCATTACCGATGCATTTCTTAGAAATTTGTATCATTTCAAGCCTTTCTTTGTTTAGTATAAAATGAATCTTGTAATTACTAATTATTGTATAAATTTCATATTTTTTTATAGGACTTATACCGATTATCGTAACCGGAGTTTTATTTCAGGTTTATACGCAATATTCATGTGTTTTTGTCTACAGTATACATGGACCAACGCCCGGAAACCTTGTTTGAAGTTGACTCAAGCTTTTGCTCAACCCTTGTTAACCTCAAATATGAAGATGGCGCACCCAAGAAGTCTGGAGCACGCTATTTTGTGCCCTTCTGCAATTTAATCGCTTCCTCATTAGCTTCTCCTGCTTCTGACATATGTGGATGCCCAGAACCTGCAGGAATATCATTGAGAGCGTTACATCTCCAGAAAAGCATACATAAATGACGTGGATCACACATTTTATATTAAAAATGTAGACAAAAAAATATATTTAATTGATGATTTTGACATTTTTTTTTGTAAATATTTAGTGTAAACCTACTATCTTTTGGAGACATCATCAATATCTCTTTCAAAAAAATCTGTGAAACAAACGTTAATAAGAACATTTGTTTTGGTGATATTTGCCTCAATGTTTTTTATTTTATTTTATAAATATCGAAGATAAAATTTCTTCTAAGCTATTAAAAAATACCATCACAATTTTACCACACATGAGTCATGTCTAACATCCAAAATCTTAAGTGGGATACAAAATAAGTCTTCATAGATGGGAATGTTTATTAAAGCAACAACATGTTTAATTAGCAATATATTTCATTCTGCATTCTGCACTTCTAGAGGCAAAATGTATTGTTATGATTTTATTGCTCATATAAACGAAAAGATAAAAAGAAACACTAACTGTATATGATGACAATACAAAGAAGAAGCACGTATTGCAGTTTGGCCATTGCAAGATTGTGTGGGATTGCTCGGTTGATCAGGTTTTTCTATTGTCCCCTTGAATCAACGGAGCTAAAGTTATAAATTTTTACTTGATAATTTTTTTCTTTTATAACACTAATTGCATGAAGCAGTTTACTTCAGATAAGATTGTGTTATTAATTGGTAATGGATGATCATATCTTTTGCACAAGTTTTTTCCCAGATTCTTTATTGCTATGTTTCATTATCTTCTGATTTAAATGCAATGAGTTACAAAAAAAAACCTATCTATATGGCATGTTTAGTTTGTTATAAGTTTGATATATTTGTTATGTATGTCGAGGTCTACAATTTTTATTATCTTATCTTATGTCATCTGGTTGTTAGAATATATAAAGTCTATATGGAACATTTAAATAGATTTATTAAAAAAAATAGCGAGGTGCTGACAAAATACACCAACCAACATCAAATCGAGTTTCCACTAACTTATCCAAGACATACACACCTGTCTACAATAGAAACAAAAACCGGCTTCCGACCGGAAATCACCATCCCCAACCACGCCTCGACGAGCACAAAAACTACACGTGAAATTTCCAAACAACTACTAATGTTGCTATTAGTAGTGCGAACCATCGGGTGGTTTATAGTAAGGCTTGTATTTTGATGTTTTCTGGTTTAATAAAAATAAGTAATTGATGTATATGTTCTCGTTTCTTATGTGAAAGCTTCTTAGCTCAAATTACAAAAATAATTCATTTATTTAGTAAAAAACTAAATTGGTATCCGAGCTGGAATGTACTAGGTGAATAACTTTTTCAACATATAATTTAAATCTTGAAAGGAGTAGAATAATTCTCTAACCATCGGTTGTCAATGTTAGATTATTAAACCAACATTGAGTTTATATGTGAAATTCTTATTTAATATGGACAACCAAAAAGAATATCCTGTTTCTCAAGCTATACAAATATATATATATATATATATATCTATATATAATACTAGTCAAAAACCCGTGCATTATGCACGGGTGATATCATAACCTGTTCATAGTATCATGATGAGATTAGTGGAAAATTACTTGAAGCGCCAATTCCCCGTAATGAGATATACTTCGATTCTTCCTTACACGATGAAGTTAGTTTTGTTTTCTTTCAGAAACAAAAGGTACACGATGAAGTTAGTAAAATGAAAAAAATACCAAACTATGCATTATATGTAAACTGTGGTAATGTCCATTGCACTTCCCGGTATTGATCGGATTCGAATCCCCGTCCCCGCCCTGACAAAAAATTCCCCTCCCCCACCCCCACAAAAATAATAATAAAATAAACTATGCACAAAAATATGAAAAAAATGAAAACATGGTATATCAATCAACCATATTGCCAAAATAATTCTTAGGGGGAATGAGGGAGAAGGACAAAAATATTTCATCAATTAAGTAGAAGGACAGTCTTTTGAAACTTTTGCATAAAGGACAAAACTATTTATCCACTATCGAAATTCACTTGTGTTCAAATTCATTTATTTAAATTCACTTTGAAATTCACTGTCGAAATTCACTAATTTTCAAAATTCATTGTCGGGATTCACTGATTTTCGGGATTCACTGTCAAAATTCACTGTCGAAATTCACTGTCGAAATTCACTGATTTCAGGATTCACTAGGGAGATTCACTGATTTTCGGGATTCACTGTTTGTCCTTCTCGCTATAAAAATTATGCAGTTGTCCTTCTCACTATAAAAAATATGTAGTTGTCCTGTTGCTTAATAATATTTCAGATTGTGTCCTTATCCCTAATTTCCCATAATTCTTAATGCGGAAATGTGTAATTCAGAAAAGAGGTTTTGGAACCAAAACAATGCAAAAGAAAATTTCACACTTTGCCTGAGATTTGCTAATGTACCCCGTAACATCGATCTACAATTGAGAAATGATAAATTTTATAATACAACTGTTGTATGAATGTCGTATCAAGTGACATTACCACCTTTCAATTGTTATACATATCGCATACGATAAAAATGTATTATGTAAAAGTGAGTAAAAATGAAAAGCTAGAATATATACCACTTAATACAACTACAAACGTTAAACCATAAAATCTCTCGAAAAAATATATACAATTGTCACTCAACTTCCCGGTTCAACTTAATTCCACAAATGACCAATACTTATCCTCTTCAAATTTGAATCACAATTATAGATTTAATCAAATCTTAATGTTTGTAACCATATAATCTCAAACTTTGACGTCATTCCTAGATGAATTCTTATTGTCTGCTGGATCCCAATACCATATACCTTGAATATTGGTTCCCACATTCTTCGGCCAAAGGGTTTGATTACATGGCAACATACACAAATTAGCAAATTTTGGGTTAGGCACAAATAGGAGAATAAATAAACCGAATGAGCCAAATTTCAATCCCAATTACATTCTTTATTTTTCAACTTCCATTTACATTCTTAAGTGTACATAACTTCGCACTTACCTATATGATGCACATTTTTCTCACAATTTGGTGAAATGGAACTCTAAACAATTCGTTACAAAAGTACAAATGCTAAAACGAAAAATTGACTTAAACTTTAATTAAGCGTCTTTAAGTTTGATGCAAGTCTTGGGCATATATTGTAAGGACAAAAGTAGGATTCCAGGTTTTTAAAAATATGCATCAAACATATGTCCATAAACGAATATTAGCCAACCGATCCATCTAGATATGTGTAATGTGTCATAATTTTTTTTTTTTTTTTTGCATCTCTCGGAAGCAACCGAATTTTTTTATTGGAAATTAGGGATAAGGACACAATCTGAATATTTTTAAGTACCAGACAGCTACATATTTTTTAGGAGGAATGAGGGAGAAGGACAAAAATATTTCATCAATTAAGTAGAAGGACAGTCTTTTGAAACTTTTGCATAAAGGACAAAACTATTTATCCACTATCGAAATTCTCTTGTGTTCGAAATTCACTGTCGAAATTCACTGTCGAAATTCACTAATTTTCAAAATTCATTGTCGGGATTCACTGTCAAAATTCACTGTCGAAATTCACTGATTTCGGGATTCATTAGGGAGATTCAATGATTTTCGGGATTCACTGTTTGTCCTTCTCGCTATAAAAATTATGCAGTTGTCCTTCTCCCTATAAAAAATATGTAGCTGTCCTGTTGCTTAATAATATTTCAGATTGTGTCCTTATCCCTAATTTCCCATATTTTTTATAGGGGAAGGACAACTGCATAATTTTTATAGCGAGAAGGACAAACAGTGAATCCCGAAAATCAGTGAATCCCGAAATCAGTGAATTTGGTCAGTGAATTTTGACAGTGAATCCCAAAAATCAGTGAATTTCGACAATAAATTTTGAAAATTAGTGAATTTCGACAGTGAATTTCGGTAGTGAATTTAAACAGTGAATTTTGAACACAAGTGAATTTCAACAGTGAATAAATAGTTTTGTCCTTTATGCAAAGTTTCAAAAGATTGTCCTTCTACTCAATTGATGAAATATTTTTGTCCTTCTCCCTCATTCCCCCATTTTTTTAACTGGATGATGATTATATCAATTGGAATTTCAAATCTAAACGAATAAACAAAAAGGAGGAAAGGGGAGAAAATGCATATTAATAGAGTGAAGATCTTTACTTTCGGTGCCATGAAGTTCAATTTTCTCTCTTAATATATCAACCTCATATAAAACCTAGAAAAATCCCTTCCTCTATATCTTTAACCCAATTATTCAATTGACCGCTATTGATCCACTTCATACCCTATAACCCATTTGTTTGAAAACTAACGTACGACTTGCTTCCACTTTTCTTTGAAAATAATAATATTAATTGTTTCAGTTACCTAAAATGCTGGACAAAAGTTAATTCGCCATAACTTGCGTATTATCCTTCAAATCATTTTGGATTTTTACTTTATCTCACCAAATATGCATACATATTTCGAAAAAACACACCCACAACCCTAAATCAAAGGTCCGCCGCCCAACCGATCTTCCAAGTCGTCTGTGTGACGGAATCTTCAAAATTGTTTCCAGGTACTTTTATTGCCTTCTTCATTTTCACTTATAATTTCACTCCATAATTGATTTTGAATTTCTCAAAAGATGCTCATGCACGGCGATGCTATATGTATATGGAGAACGGAATCGTATTGAAGACTGTTGGTCCCTTGAAAAGGCTTTGGTTAAGTTTATGGGGGGTGAATAAACTTAACCCTTAAAACTTTGGAGTTAACAAATTCAGCAATTTCAATGATCTGATGCTTGATAGTCTCTTGACACCTCGAGAGCTCTTTGATATAAAATGTGAGTCTTGACAGATTCGATTCTTCGAATTTGTGCGCAGAATTATATCAAAATTAAGCCTTGTTACTTGTTGTTAAATATGATACTAAGTATTGGATACTCAGTAGTGTATGTGTGTGATTTCAGTTGCTAGATTCAGTGGATTGATGTGTATAATAAACTTAGTGCAGAATGTAAATGCAGAAAGTAAGTAGGCAGATTTTATAGTGCTTCCAGGTGGTGTAATCCTGTCACTCCACTCTTCTCCTGTGATGTTGGAGGTAATTCAAGAGATCTTTGAAGTTGCAGTTACAAAGATTCCTAAGTCGCTTGTCCTTCACCAATAACTATGGCTTCACAAATCGCTGGCGGGAACATGTAGGATTGTCTTTGCTCCCGAGTCTTCCACTGTCCTTGAAGGGTAGGATTGCCTCTTCACCACTCCACCACAAACAACGATCTTTCACACAACTGCTTCACTGCTTTTCTTTAGCAGTTGTTCTTTATAAAATAAAGATTGAATCAAATAAATGATTCGATTCAAAGAGCTTGATTAGGATGATATAATCAAGCAGCTTGCGCCTTCAAGTGTGTATATTTGATGTAGCTTGAATACGTAATACACTTGAAGAATCTTTCTCGGATCATGAGCTTTAAGTTCATAAGTTCAAAGCAGGTGTTTTTTAGCTCGTAATTGTCTCTTATATTTTTCTCTTAAAGTTTATCAATCATCATCTTTTTCTGAGTTGAAAGACCTCTATTTATAGGTAGGAATGCATGTGGCTGGTATTTGAAATTCAAATGTAACCTTTCCTGGTTTTTGTCCCATCAGATTTGCTTTCATCACTATTCATAGGATCGACAATCGCCGTAATTCCTTTTGACAAGTGTAGTCACATCCACCCTGACTTATAACCATTGGATAAAAATCAATCATCCCAATGTTCTTTTAATCTCACCTTTGATTTGTTTGATAAGTCGAGGTAGTTAGTCGTCCTTATCCATGTAATCTTCCAATATAATCTTGAATTAATCGAGGTATATTATCAAAGAGTTCATCAGGTGTCTTTGAGATACCTATCGATCTATTTGAATAACAATTTGTTTGTGTATAAAATACAATGCAACTGATTTCTTTTATCTAACTTTTATTTGTGAAGTTAGATTACACCTTTTTAAATATAACCAAGTTCCAAACATCATCCAACTTATGGAACTTAGACCTTGTACACAAGGTATATGTAATCAGTTTAGGTCATCACAGACTTTGCCTAAATTCTAATTCCATATCCTTGACTTAAATTACTAAGTTAGATCCCTTAGCCTTCAGAATCGAGTTTGAGCCCTCACCTTCTCCGAGTCTTCAAAGAGAGTTCCTGACTAGTCTACTGGCCTATCTACCCTACTGATATTGACCAGTCTGCTGATATAAATCAACTGACCATTACAGTGCTTGTTTGATCAAACCTATACATAAATCAAACTCTAATAAACCTATACTTTTGATCTAGACATCTTTTTGCCTTGCACTATAACAGCTAGTCTGGCACTCATCATCAAAACATAGAAATAAGTCCAACAATTTCCCCCTTTTTGGTGATGATGCCACTACCCTCACCTAACAGCAAAGAAAAAAAATTAAAACAAAAATATAACAAATTTCAGTCAATTCTCATTATAATCAATTGTTCACAGTTATTACAGTCTAGATGCAGCAAAGATAAAATATAGTAAGTGTGCTGATCTACTGTCTTCTTTCTCTTTCCTGTCTAGCCTTCTCCACTTATTCTTGGTAGGCTCTGATTTCTTCTATCATACCCCTCATCCATTCATTTTCAATCAATGTAAAGTCAATATAGGGTTTTACTTCTTTCCACCACTTCCATGCTTCAGGCAGGAGAAGATTAATTTGATTCACTCTGAATCCAAACTTCATGTACAATTCCTTGAATTCAGCAAGTGAGTCCTTTGCTTTTGTGATAGGCAAAATCCTATCACCTCTGCCACTTCTTCCACCTCTTCCAGCTCCGTATGTTGCCCTTAAGGCTTTAACTCTTGCCTCCCAAAACTTCAATCCCAAGAAAGAGTTTAGTCCTTCATGAAATCCCTTGTCATGATAGGGTTTGCTTCTGTTATAGTACTCCTTCTTGTAATGTCTAAGAAGATCATCAGTAAGTTGAACTCTGCCAGGTGCAGGTTGCCTGTAAGCATTAGTCTCATTCTCCCATCTTTTCTATGCAAAAAGTCTGGCAGCTTCTTTTGCTTCTGCTGATTGGCCTTCTTCCCCCTTAGTGACTTCATCAACAAACCGGGATAACTTGCCATGAACACTCTCCTGTGTCATTACCGGATTATTCAGTTGTCCTTCCATAATCTCAGTTCTGGTATCAACTGCAGTAATCCTTGATTGCAATGTTTCCTCCAGCCGGGTTAGCCTCTCAGTAAGTTTGGGATCAAGTACAGCAGCTTGTTGTGCATGAGCAGGTTCAGCAGGTCTAGGAGTTTCAGCAAGTTTGTCAAGTTTTTGATGAATGGAAGTAAGTTGGTCTTTCAAAAACTTTTCTTTCATTGTATTCCCTTGCTTGATTCCCCTCACATCTAGCATCATATCATTAACTGCATTTTGAGTAGATGTGAATTTTGAAGCAACTGTGTCAGTAGATTGTCTGTTGTCATTCACCAGCTTCATCAGTTCTTCAAATCTCTGTTCTTGTCTATCCAGTTGAGTCCTTAACTGTTTCATGTCATTCCTCACAGTCCTTAACTCATTCAAGACCTCCTCAGGTACTCCTCCAGTCATTCTTCCATCAGTACCATCAGCAGGCTCTTCCACATTATATTGTTGCCTCTGATTGCTCACCACCACAGCATAACTCATATCCCTTCTAGCAATGTGTGGTTCTTGGTACTCTTCTAGAATAGGATCAATGGCAGGTGCTTCATTCACTGGTTCATCATCAGTTGATCCTTCAATCTGAAATTCCTCATCACTGTAATCATAGTCCAGCAGCTGTTCCTTCTCATCAACAACAGCAGCCTGCTGACTATCTTTGCCTACATTGGCCTTTTCTCCAGTAGGCTCCACTACAGCAGCCTCATGAACAACATGAGTTTCCTCCAAACCCAAAACTGGTTCTAACCTTTGTCCAGGTGCTGTTTGTAACTCAGCAGCCTGTACCTCCTGTTCCAACCGGTGTCCAGGTGCTATTTGATCCTCAGCAACCTGTACCTCCTCTTCAACTCTTTGAACTGGTGCAATAAATGCCACAACAACTTGATCAGGGAATATATCCATGTTTTCTTTTTGAAATTACCCAAGATCACCAATCCTTCTTAGTAGATTTGCAGTGTTGGACAGGGTGCCATCAGTGTCAACCCAGTTTTGATATTGAATGGAGTCCTCAGAACTGACACTTGGCTCATCATGATCAGTGACTCTTTCTTCACTTGAATCCACAGTCTGCTGGTCATCAACATGCTCAGCAGGTTCTTCAACAAATAGTGGATCTATCTCACCAACCATTTTGTTTGCACCAATATCTATCCCTTCATTGATTTGTGCCTCAATATCTTCAATGGTGAGATTTTACTCATCCTCATTCATCTGTCCAGTTGGCTCTCTCTCAGTGGACTGTCCAGCACCAGTAGACTGTTCTACTCTTGGTTCAATAGTCATAGCACATCCACTGACTTCACCTGGACCAGTGGGGTGATTATCATCAGAATCAGATGATGAAGAGTCATCATCACCACCTCTTGGATTCCTGATTTGATACCCTCCTATTTTTGTTGATCATCAAACAGATCCATCAGCCTTGATTGTAACAAGGAGGTATCAATCAGATCCAGCAAGCTCTCTACTCCCAATTTCTCAAAAACCCATTCCTCAAAGTCTGACATAGGTTCTGCAGCAGGTTTTTGTTTCTTATAGAATCCAAACTTCCATTGGAAGTAATCAGCCACCAGCAGGAGTTTTGGATCAACATACCCCTCTTTCCTCTTTTTCTCATGTTTTTCATAGGGCAGGAATGATCCTTTGGGAGCTTGTGCACTACCTTGCTGACCTCCAAAGGTCTCAACAAGTAGATTCAAAGTCTCTTCTACAGATGCTTCAAGGCTAGTAGGTTGCTCAGGTTGGATATTATTACCTACTACCTCCATCTGTACTACACTTGGTCCCCCCTGACTTATATTCTCATCAGCAGGGTTAGCAGCAGACTGCTCTTCCCCCTGAACTATTGCAAGAATTGCAGGGTCTTGAACATTTGTTTCCATCTCCACAGCAGGTGTAGTCTCATTGGTTTGCTGTGGTTCTTCAGTAGATACTACAGCAGGCTCAGGATCAGTAGACTGCTGTATATCTCCAACCGATTGTTCAACAACAACTGCTCGATTTTGATGATTGAACAGTTTCTACAAGAGAGCTCTCGTGCAATGAGATCGCTGTGATTCTTCAACAGATTGTTCAACAACAACCTGTTCACTTCCAGTAGGCTTAGCAACCTCTTTTGGTGAGGAGTCAGTAATTTCCAAAGGCTTGATGATAGTTAAGGGCTCAGCCTCAATAGCCTCATATACTGCTTCTTCTACTGCTTCTTCTTCTTCTTGTGCCCTTAGAGCCTCTAGATTTTTCAATTGTTTCCCTTTTCCATGTTTCTTCTTATAAACAATCTCCATCTTCCTCTTGGAAAGTGGCTCATCTTCTGTTTCAACCACTGTGGACTTCCTTTTTCTCTTTGCTTCCTTCTGTTGTTCCCTCATAATCTCAACAACAGTTTTTCTAGCAGCTACAGTAGGGTCAGTAATCTCATCTTCAGCTGGACCCTCAGTAGACTCAGCAGTCTGTGTTGTTTGCTTCCTTGTCTTTTAGGCTTTAACATCTCAGTTATCTTCCTTGTATCTGCAACATTTCTTTTCTCAGTAGTTTTCTTTGGTGCAGCAGACTTAACAGATTTCTTAATCTGCTCACCACCAACATCACCATCATCTCCATCACTTCCATTATCACTTTCAGCAGCCTCTGCAACATCTTCTTCATCATCATCCAGACCAGGGATAGCATAATCAATCTCTTTCTTGTATCTGGACTGATTGATCTTCTCAGGTGCAACATCAGGAATCTCCAAATGATTCAGCAGGGTCTGAACCATCAATCCTAAGGGTAAGGCCTTGGATTTCCTTTTCCCTTCTCTTTCTTCCTTGGCTACTTTCTTCAAGTATTGATAAATGCCACTTTGCTTTATTGGTTGTACATGGGATGGCCTGTGAATGTGGGGGCATTGATACGTAAGGAAAGCCTCGGCACACCTTACCTTTTGGTTCACTGATCACTACATTCTGTGAGGGAGCCGAGTGCCCGGTGTTAGGCGGCGATTCCTATGTGTAACCAATGCCTATCCTATCTTTGAGTTCTGTCCCACCGCCTATCGTTCACGGCCACGACCAAGAAGGGGAACCCGAGGATGATGCTGACGAAGCCGGCCCGAACAATTTGCAACTAGCACCATTCAATCCAGGATGGGATTAAGTATTTTAATCTGAGTGTTTGCATTTCCTATAATTAACGAGTTTTTATTTTGACTCAATTCTACTAGTATGTCGTGTTATATAGAGCAAGTTTCTCTGTTTCCTAGATTCGAACTCATGTAATGTTTTGGACTTGCTGAAATATATTGAAATGTAATCATTAAATTATGGACTTAAACATGTTTAAGGAAGTTGTTATCCCTTTCACGGTCCCTTTTATTGATTATTACTGTTTGGACTAATCCTGTAACGAATGTCGAGCTTTGTTTAAGATGTGTATTGCAGTGATTATTCTTCTGCCCTGTTATGCGGCCAATGCCTGTGCCGTTGAACTTGGCCGAATTTCCAAGACTTGTTCAACGTCCACCCTTATCCAGAGCTAAGTTCCTTTTCTGAGCTTGTAATTTCGGTTTTTATACATTGGGGACAATGCATGGTTTAAGTGAGGGGTACAAGTCACTTAGCTCAAATGAGTAATCCCATATATCAAATAATAAATAAAATAAAAAAATTAAAACTTTTAAACTTAGAATCACATTTACTTTTGTGAGTCCCTGATAATTATATCTAATAAGAAATAAACCATACTTCATGAGTACGTGATCACTTTATACTTCTGCGATTTATTGATTAGTAAACTTAATGATATTCATGTTGTCCGTTGCGAGTAGTTGTTTATTATTCAATTATTCAATAATTGAATCGAGTTGTACTACGCTTGTCATAAAAGGTAAAATTATAATGTGTACATTGCATAGATACTTGATTATGCTTACCTAGTGTCAAATTTATCGTCTGATGTGTTCCTAAAGATTCTAGCCACAAAAGCTGAGTAATAAGCTTGAGACGTACCTGTGTTTGACAATGTTAAAACACTGGGCTTGTAGTAAGTTACCAAAGTAGCCTCGCGCTTGTGGTAATATTCGATGCTAATATTTGATCTAAGATAGAGGGATGCTCTAAAAATTTTTCCTTCTTGAGATTGATAGTATCTGAAAAATATGAAGATATGAAAATAATATTCAACTCTTTAAGAGGCTTTGAGTAGTACTCGGTCTCCAAGTCCAAAAACCCTATAGATACGCTCTTGCTTATTATTCTAGTGCTTGAAAAATTAAAAGGCTTAAGAAGTGGGAATACTGAAGTTGGTAGGTTAAGACTACGAAGTTTGCATAAGCTCTAATCTTGCTACGAATGTTTAAAACTCAATGCACATGCACACAACACACCGATTCATGATGAATAGTGAATAATGGATATCTGATGAGCATAGAGAATATGAGTTGATTCGAGTTTCTTGTGTCAGTATACTGTGACCACTGGAAATTAGTGCATGGGGAATAACTTATTGATATTTTGATCGGGACGATCAAAGGCTAAGTGGGGGGTAGTTGATAACGGTCATTTTATGCCCGTTATTCTATGACCTTTATCCCCGATTCTAGTTTAAAGGAGCTATAATAGAGTAATAATAAGTCGTAATACGCTTAATTTGCATATGCCGAGAGTTACGATTCATTATTATGTATTAAGAGGTTTTATTATATTATTTGATATTACTGACTGTACTTCATGTTATATTTGTAGTAACTCACTTGGGAGCACAAGGATGGACTTCGGAGAAGCTTAGATGGATCACGGACGAGTTAAGAAAGCCCAAGATAAAAGAGGAAGAAAGCCCAGGAGCGTGTAAGGCTCGGTCGACCGAGCCTATGCATTCGGTCGACCGAGTGGGCCTATAATCCAGAAGAAGTTCGGCACATTATTTGAGTCGGTTAGGGTTCAGTAGTGTCGGCATTTTAAGTCGGTTTCCTATGTCGGCTGAGGCTCTATATAAACATAATTCCTTTGTATTTTTCATTATGCATTCACCAATATTCATTCATAAAAACATATAAGCAAATAAGGCTTGTGGAGGAGCTGAGGGTGAAAACATGTAAGCCCTAGTTCTTCATCTTGTTTTCTTTTAAGTAATCAATTTCCCAATTATGCTTTGATTGTTCGAGTAGTTATTCATATCTAGATGATGTAGATCTAGGATATGACGTTAGGGCAGTGGTGATACCTTGTCTATGAGGATCCCATACCCTACGTCCTCTACCTAATATCTACGGATGAATCTATGTGTTTAATTTACGTGTATTTAGATTAGTTTATATGATGTCCTGATGATTCGCTATATAATCCGATTCGTATATGAAATGCTGAGAAATATATTCGGGGATGTAAATCTGGGGAGTTTAGCACTCGGGTGACCGAGAGGTGTCACTCGGTCGACCGAGAGCACCTATTCGGTCGACCGAGAGCTGTCAACCCTATTTCATCCGTTAATCAGTCATGTCTTTATGATTAGGTTAGCTTAATTGAATCTGTTATCTCAGTAGGTATGGCTATGGCTACGTTACTCGCTTAATTTAATTAAAACGTGTAAAAAGGAAATACCGATATAAAACTCTTAGGTAGGCTTAGGAATTGATCTTCGGACGTTCAGTGTTATCTAGGTAGGTTTATATTAGGGAATTGCGCGCACCTTGTTACACGTAGATCGTAAACTAGCATGAGACTATAACTTGGTAATTGTTAGTTGGACGAGAGTTGAGTAATCGTCTAGGAAGTACGCCTAACCAAAGGAATGTCGCCTGGACGAGGTGTACGGTTAATATCGGCATCCTTAGAGTAGTAAGCGTGTGAGTTATATGAGATGGAGGCACCAAAAGGCGAAGTCGCGTAACAATACCACAGTGATATAGTGACCTACCGGTGCTACATCAAGCCTAGAGGATGACTCCCGTAGCCAATATAAATAAGTATGAACGGATTAATAGTTTATGAGTCTTGTTGTTATATAAATTGTCTAGATCCAAATAATTACGGTTATAATTGGGCAGTTGATTACGTTATCTGTTTACATGTTGTTTATATGTTTGAGTGTGTCTTTCTTTTCTCGTATTCTATGTTGGTCGTAGACCGTCTTTGTCAAACGAAATAAATACGTTGACTATTTAAGTTAGGATCCACAAATTGATTCTCTGTGGGATCGACCTCGACTCTATCTAGCTATACTGCGATTGAACCTAGTTCACTTGCTAGTGGTTATTTAGGCATCGAGTTAATAATTTAACTTGACCTCAATCACTTGGTAATCTCCAGTGGTCCATCAGTTAGTACATCCATCATCTCATCATGAGTTGCAGCAAGGTATGCCTGCATTCGATGTTTATATTCATCAAATCTATCTAGAGAACACATCAGCATAGTTCTAGCATACTGGGTGTTATCCATGATGCAAGTTTTGAAAAACCAGTAACTTGAAAGAGTTTCAAAGTATTTTCACAAGCACAACAAGTAGGATTTCTTCAGAACAGAAGCACTGCTCCGATACCAATTGTTGGTCCCTTGAAAAGGCTTTGATTAAGTTTAGAGGGGGGGGGGTGAATAAACTTAACCCTTAAAACTTTGGAGTTAACAAATTCAGCAATTTTGAGAATTACGATATTTCAGAGTCTGCTGACACCTCGAGAGCCTCTTGATAAATGCGAGTCTCACGATAGTTCATTCATCAATTTGTGCAAATGGAATTATATCAAAATTAAGCCTTGTTACTTGTTGTTAAATATGATACTAAGTATTGGATACTCAGTAGTGTGTATGTGTGTGATTTCAGTTGCTAGATTCAGTGGATTGATGTGTATAATAAACTTAGTGCAGAATGTAAATGCAGAAAGTAAGTAGGCAGAATTTATAGTGGTTCCACGTGGTGTAATCCTGTCAGTCCACTCTTCTCCTGTGATGTTGGAGGTAATTCAAGAGATCTTTGAAGTTGCAGTTACAAAGATTCCTAAGTCGCTTGTCCTTCACCAATAACTATGGCTTCACAAACTGAAAACTGGGAACAGGTAGGATTGCTGCTCCTGAGTCTTCCACTGGTCCTTCAAGGGTAGGATTGCCTCTTCACCAGCTCCACCACAAACAACAGTCTTTCACACAACTGTGCTTCACTGTCTTCAGCAGGTTCTTTATAAAATAAAGATTGAATCAAATAAATGATTCAGTTGCAGCAGTTTGATTAGGATGATATAATCAGCAGCTTGCAGTCTTCAAGTGTGTATATTTGATGTAGCTTGAATACATAATACACTTTTCTGGATCAGTAGCTTTAAGTTCAGTAAGTTCAGCAGGGTGTTTTTTTAGCTCAGAATTGTCTCTTATATTTTTCTCTTAAAGTTTATCAATCATCATCTTTTTCTGAGTTGAAAGACCTCTATTTATAGGTAGGAATGCATGTGACTGGTATTTGAAATTCAAATGTAACCGTTCCTGGTTTTTGTCCCATCTGATTTGCTTTCTGTCACTATTCATAGGACTGACACTGTCAGAATTCCTTTTTGACAGTGCAGTCTGTCCACCCTTTGACTTATAACCATTGGATAAAAATCTGAATCATCCCAACGTTCTTTTAATCTCAGCCTTTGATTTGTTTGATAAGTCAGAGGTAGTTAGCTGTCCTTATCCATGTAATCTTCCAATATAATCTTGAATTAATCGAGGTATATTATCAGCAGGTTCATCAGTCTGCTGAGATACCTATCAGTCTGCTGAACAGCAATTTGCTGTGTATAAAATACAATGCAGCTGATTTCTTTTATCTAACTTTTATTTGTGAAGTTAGATTACACCTTTTTAAATATAACCAAGTTCCAAACATCATCCAACTTATGGAACTTAGACCTTGTACACAAGGTATATGTAATCAGTTTAGGTCATCACAGACTTGTCTAAATTCTGATTCCATATCCTTGACTTAAATTACTAAGTTTGATCCCTTAGCCTTCAGAATCGAGTTTGAGCCCACACCTTTTCGCCTTCAAGGTTCTGACTAGTCTCATCGGCCTATCAACCCTATCGATATTGACTCGTCTGATATAATCAACCGGTGACAATTCTGATTTGTTTGATCAAACCTATTCATAAATCAAACTCTAATAAACCTATACATTTGATCTAGACATCTTTTTGCCTTGCACTATAACAGCTAGTCTGGCACTCATCATCAAAACATAGAAATAAGTCTGATGTGATCCGTCCCGAGGTCCCGATACATTTTATTTGTTTTGTAATTTATTTTATTTATCAGTGTTTTAATTAATAAAACGGCCTTAGGCCCGTGTCAAAAGTTGCCCATATGTTAGTATATTGGGCCAGGTGTTTATTTTTAGCAAATAATAGCCGTTTGGGCTTATTAGGGTTGAGTTAGGATTGTTACAAAATAAAGTGGCGAAAATTACTATGTAATTTATCCCACATTGTTTAGGAGATGGAAATGTCTTTTATTTGTAGCCTATATATAGGCATGCTAGTATCATAATAAAACAACAACATTATTATTGAAATTAAGTTGAAACATTTGCTTAAGTCGAGCCGGCTTAGTCAATCACTTGCGAGTGAGTTTTCTCTTTGTCGTAGAGAAGACACCCCTTTCAAGAACGAATCAGCGTCGCGAGCGAGACGTTGTTTATTCTTGGCCTCAGTCCTAGGTCGGAGATGCTAGGTCTAGGTTTCCTTAGCTCGTCATTGATCCTTTAGTCAATTCCTGGGATCGTATCGCATCAGTTGGTAGCAGAGCTCAGCGACTAAGGTATCAAATATCCCTGTTTGATTTTTCTTGTTTCAATTTCGTTCTTATATCAAAAAAAAAAAAAAAAATCCTGCGTCTTTTTTTCTTGTTCATCCATTGCCTGTTTCGTTGCTTAATAATAATAAATAAAAAAATTAAAAAAAAAAAAAAAAATTAAAATATTCCCAACCTTCATTCGGCCTTTACGCTCCACTTGTTCTTAATTACTTCCTTCGTGCTGTTTGGTTGTTAGATTTTCTTGCCAAATGCCCTTGTTTCAATAGCCGTATAAAAAAAAAAAAAAAAAAAAAAGGTTTTGACCTAATTCTATTTTATTTTATCTTATTTAATTTTTCTTACCTAGACAAGTTTCGGCCTATTAAAAAAAAAAAAAAAAAAAAAAAGGTCGTCCAAGTCACAAAAAAAAATATATATTTTGAATTTTCTTGCTAGGATCCCGACTTCACCAAAAAGTGAAATCCTACATCCTTTACTTAACTACAAAAATCCTAGGATCCCGACTTTCCCAAAAAGTGAAATCTTCCATCCTTAATTACCTTTTTCCATATCTCGCGACTCTACTTCACCTCCTCACCCATTCCACACGCCCTTCACCCTTTGTTTCTGTCACCAAAATTTTCAAACCGAACCCTAATCATCTAGTCTAGGTTGTTGGTTTTTGAATTACTACTCGTGTTGCTCGTTATGCTGATTTGTTTGCAAGGGTATTCCTACGACTAAGAGAGCGAGGGTGAGCGCAAACACGAGAGTTGTGAAGTACAAATGGCATTGCCACCATTTCGTGGTACACGTGATGGCGATGTATATTTTGAGTGGGAAGCTAAGTTGGAGCGGGATTTTGCATGCCATACATATTCGGACAAGAAGAAGTGCGATCTTGCACAATGTGCTTTCACTGGAAATGCTGTGATATGGTGGAAACAATTAAATTTTTTGAGGCGTATGCATGGGGAACCAGAGGTTAGTACTTGGACAGAAATGAAAAGAGAAATGAAGCAACGTTTTGTGCCCCGTCATTACTTGAATAAGGTTGAAGCGTCCAAAAATGTGGAAAATGAGTTAGTTGATCGAAATGAAACTCACAAAGAGTTAGAAGAGATGGGTAGGACTCTTGAGAAGTTGATGCGAAAACTAGAGGAATGCGGTGAGCGTTCGGCACAGCAGCTGCGGGAAAGTGAACTGTTTTGGGAGAATTATCTGGCTGATGAGGCCAAACGGAAGGCTAAACGTAAGAAAGCCCAAGCATTAGGTGCAGAGAAAACCGTAGAGGTTGTTAGTTCTAGTGAGGCGGAGTTGAAAAATGAGGAGGGTGCGCTTGTGGCAGAAGTGGTTACCGGTGATGAGGTATTAGTTGAGGACATGCTAGTTCACATTGATGAGGCAATTGCCGAGGTACATGAGCATGTGGCGGAACCTGATATTGTGGAAGAGAAAATAGAGATGTCAGAGGTGTCTATTGTGGAGGAAGAACGCAAAGAGTTGATTGTGGTTGAGGCACAAGCGGATACTATGCTATTGAATTCTTGTTCCAGCTGTGTTTTGTCTTCTGTGCAGGTACATGAGAATCATCCATGCGAGGAGAAAGCCGGGCTGTTGGATAAATCCAATGCAGCCCCTATATTGCCTTTGGGTTCTCGTGATCTAGTTCATATTGATGGGAAGCCGGAGCATATTTTTATTGATCCATTTGTGGCACATGATGATTCATATCCTAGTCCGAGTTGCTATGATTATCTTGCTACTTTTCCTAGCTTCATCGTCAATATCCAGCCACGGGTTTGTTCTTTTGTTCAAATGGTGAAGTTTGGCGCTTCTTGTCAATGGTCAATTGGTTTGCAGTCGTGTATCAACTTTGTATTTGACCCTGGCATTTCATTGCGGCTTTTTGTGGTTTGTTCAAGTTTTGTGTGTGTTGATGAGTTGTACGACATCCTTCTGATTCGAGGACGAATCCTTTCGAACAGGGAGGGAATGATGTGATCCGTCCCGAGGTCCCGATACATTTTATTTGTTTTGTAATTTATTTTATTTATCGGTGTTTTAATTAATAAAACGGCCTTAGGCCCGTGTCAAAAGTTGCCCATATGTTAGTATATTGGGCCAGGTGTTTATTTTTAGCAAATAATAGCCGTTTGGGCTTATTAGGGTTGAGTTAGGATTGTTACAAAATAAAGTGGCGAAAATTACTATGTAATTTATCCCACATTGCTTAGGAGATGGAAATGTCTTTTATTTGTATCCTATATATAGGCATGCTAGTATCATAATAAAACAACAACATTATTATTGAAATTAAGTTGAAACTTTTGCTTAAGTCGAGCCGGCTTAGTCAATCACTTGCGAGTGAGTTTTCTCTTTGTCGTAGAGAAGACACCCCTTTCAAGAACGAATCAGCGTTGCGAGCGAGACGTTGTTTATTCTTCGCCTCAGTCCTAGGTCGGAGACGCTAGGTCTAGGTTTCCTTAGCTCGTCATTGATCCTTTAATCAATTCCTGGGATCGTATCGTATCAAAGTCCAACAAAGACGCTCATTGGAGAACGGAATCTTCAAAATTGTTTTCAGGTACTTTTATTGCCTTCTGCATTTTCACTTATAATATCACTCCATCATTGATTGAATTTATCAAAGACGCTCATGCACGGCAGTGCTGTATGTATATGGAGAATGGAATCGCATTGAAGAATGAGGAAGAGAAGAACCAGAAAACAACATAGAACTTACAGAAAATTCTGAAGAACGGAGTTGCCTTACCGAGCCGATTCCTCCACCTTCCTAAATGAGTAAGGACTCTATTTGGTTTAGTATTTATTTTATTACTGCATTATAGAATTGCTTAAGCTAAATTTGCTTGATTACATACTTAAATTTGTTTGGTTACATAAGAAATTTTTTTAGGCTCTTAACAATATTACTGGAATTTATCTCCATCATATCTATGTATGTATATTTTGTGGTATTAGATGGTACATATATATATATATATATATATATATATATATATATATATATATATATATATATATATATATATATATATATATATATGTTCTATTTTACACATTTTGACAAATCAGCTAAAGATATCCCAACCACATTGTGATTATGTCCTATTGTTTTTATGGAAAATTATCAGAATTCACTAATTTTCAAAATTCATTGTCGGATTCATCGATTTTCGGAATATTTTTCGAAATTCAGAATATGACTATGAAATTCATCGATTTTTTTTATATAGCTATAGGATGCAATGTTCTTTCTCCCTATAAAATATGTAATGTCCTGCATAATTTTATTGTGTCTCTTATCCCTAATTTCCCATTGATGGAAAATTGCAGATAATCAATCTCAAAATCGGTAAGAATACTCCTTCATATTTTTTATCCCAAATCAACCGCATAATTTTATATAGTGACAAATTTGAATCCCAAAATCGAATCCCTTAAATTAAATCGATGATTTCGATAGATTTCTGATTTCCGAAAAATAGTGAATTTCGATGAATTTTGAAAATAGTGAATTTCGACGAATGATTTCGGTGAATTTAAACAATTGAATTTCGACACAATGAATTTCGACGATGAATAAATAGTTTTGTCCTTTATGCAAAAGTTTCAAAAAACTGTCCTTCTACTCAATTGATGAAATATTTCTGTCCTTCTCCCTCATTCCCCCTTTTTTTTAATTAGTTTGTGGGTTTTGCTACGGTTTATGATTTTTTTTAGCAATTTTTTTGTGGCCGAGAGTTGAACCAGTTTCTATGTATATATATGTAAAAGAAATAATCTTCTGGTCAATTATGCTAAGTTTTTGGGAAATGATTGTCCAGTCGCTTATCGGTTAGAAAGTTTAAGAGTTTTTTGTAATTTTGATGGCTTAAACCACTGTTTATGCCCCTTTTCATAAGCTACTGTTTATTTTTGCATCAAACCAAACGACAATGTTTTCTTTTCGGCACATCGGTAGTGTTTAGTCTTATTTTAGTAGCTCCCTCCTTTGAATGCAAATTTGTTTGTTGTTGGTGAATAACCTTCTGTTATTTTTCCAAATTTAACATTCAAGAACTTTTAGGGAAGAAAGAGTTAGATGAAAGTAAGCTAAGTGGGAACGAAAGGTAGGAGAAGAAGTTATATTTTTCGGCTATGCTTGCCGGTATGGATCCGAAACCTGATACATTTCATTATTGTGAACATAAACAACTTTTGCGGGTTTGTTATTATGCTTTTAAACAAATTTCCTAATCCGTGTATTAATTATGCATATAGGCGATTTCCCTATTCTGGGTGTATTATTGTACTTTTGCAGGTATGATAAACAACTTCCTATTTTGTGTTTGATTATCATGCCTTTGAGATTTTCAATTTTGTGTCAAGTATACACAGCTTATCATCTGGCACTTTATTTAGACGTGCTTTATCAAGTAGGATGTCTGTAGAAATGGACTAAAAGCAAGGCAATATATTACAAGTTCAACAATCATCTTCAATGCATCAATGTGTCTGATAATGAATTGGTCTCTGTGGACACCGAGGAAGATGAAATATATGCTTCACAAAGTGCATCTTCCTGTTAGCTTCACATGACATGATGGTGATTTTCCTGAAATTATATAATGATTTACTTATAAAACTATTTACTTGCCTCCAGCCTACCCAAGATTGTGAATTTTTAAACTATACAATGATTTACTTATGAAACTATTTACTTGCCGGCCTATCCAAATTGTCTTTTGTATGCTTACAATTAGGTAAGAGATTGTGATGTACTTGGGCTGGAAATTGCAGACGAGTCTATATTTGTGTATGAACATCCTTTCAAGGAACTATATCTTACGGGGTACCCTTTAATGTCCCATCATTTTTGTTTTGCTTTGTTATAATCTTTTAGTTTCGTTGCTTAGATTTTTTTATAGTATAAGGGTAAAAAAACCCGTGTATTTTTTAGATGTTGTACCTTGCATGTTTGTAGTATAAGTGTAGCTTTATACATAGTTGAAGCCACTTGGAGTATCTACTTATGCAAAAAATGGAGGTATGTCTCTCTTCAGCTTATTTTCTTTATTGAACAACTCGATAAATCACGTTAAAAGAGGGTATTTGTTGTTGTATATTTCGTATTATAAATTATAAAACGGAGAAATGTTCTTTACTGTTGCTTGGTCTTAGGTGGTTTGTCGTCATTTTTTTTATTGGATCCTTCAAGCTCTCTTGAATCAATTCCGTCATCATTTTTGTTGGATTTTTCTAGGTTTTATATGAGGTTGATATATTAAGAGAGAAAGTTCAACTTCATGGCACCGAAAGTAATGATCTTCACTCTATTAATATGCATTTTCTCCGCTTTCCTCCTTTTTGTTTATTCGTTTAGATTTGAAATTCCAATTGATAAAATCATCATTCAGTTAAAAAAATTCGGTTGCTTCCGAGAGATGCCAAAAAAAATTAAATTATGACACATTACACATATCTAGATGGATTAGTTGGCTAATATTCGATTATGGACATATGTATGATGCATATTTTTAACAACCTGGAATCCTACTTTTGTCCTTACAATATATGCCCAAGACTTGCATCAAACCTAAAGACGCTTAATTAAAGTTTAAGTCAATTTTTCGTTTTAGCATTTGTACTTTTGTAACAAATTGTTAAGAGTTCCATTTCACCAAATTGTGAGAAAAATGTGCATCATATAGGTAAGTGCGAAGTTATGTACACTTAAGAATGTAAATGGAAGTTGAAAAATAAAGAATGTAATTGGGATTGAAATTTGGCTCATTCGGTTTATTTATTCTCCTTTTGTGCCTAACCCAAAATTTGTTAATTTGTGTATGTTGCCATGCAATCCAACCCTTTGGCCGAAGAATGTGGGAACCAATATTCAAGGTATATGGTATTGGGATCCAGCAGACAAGAAGAATTCATCTAGGAATGACGTCAAAGTTTGAGATTATATGGTTACAAATATTAAGATTTGATGAAATCTATAATTGTGATTCAAATTTGAAGAGGATAAGTATTGGTCATTTGTGGAATTACATTGAACCGGGAAGTTGAGTGACAATTGTATATATTTTTTTGAGAGATTTTATGGTTTAACGTTTGTAGTTGTATTAAGTGGTATATATTCTAGTTTTTCATTTTTACTCACTTTCACATAATACATTTTTATCGTATGCGATATGTAAGAGTTGAAAGGTGGTAATGTCACTTGATACGACATTCATACAACGTTTGTATTGTAAAATTTATCATTTCACAATAGTATATCGATGTTACGGGTTCATTAGCAAATCTCGTGCAAAGTGTGAAATTTTCTTTTGCATTGATTTGGTTCCAAACCTCTTTTCGAATTACACATTTCCGCATTAAGAATTTTTTTGGAAATATGGTTGATTGATATACCATGTTTTCATTTTTTTCATATTTTTGTGCATAGTTTATTTTATTATTATTTTTGTGGGGGGAGGGAATTTTTGTCGGGCGGGGGCGGGATTCGAATCCGATCAATACCGGGAAGTGCAATGGACTTTACCACAGTTTACATATAATGCATAGATTGGTATTTTTTTCGTTTTACTAACTTCATCGTGTACCTTTTTGTTTCTGAAGAAAACAAAACTAACTTCATCGTGTCACTTCACGTGTAAGGAAGAATCGAAGTATATCTCATTACGGGGAATTGGCGCTTCAAGTAATTTTCCACTAATCTCATCATGATACTATGAATAGGTTATGATATCACCCGTGCATAATGCACGGGTTTTTGACTAGAATATATATATATATATATATATATATATATATATATATATATATATATATATATATATATATATATATATATATATATATATCAATGTAAAGTGATATTCTATAGTTTCAAGTTTATTGGACCATAATGTATCTATTAGGCTTTGGGCCTTTTAATCACAGATACGACATCACTATACTATATAGATTGGGTTTGAATTATTATGCATGATTTGGTTAACAAAAGGCTTAGCCTAACATTGATTTAGACAAAAAGAAATAAAACATGACATCGAAGTATACGAAAATACTATAATCAAATTAAGAATTGAATGCCTCCCTTATAAATCTTCAACACAAGCAAACACTTCTCGTAGCGAAATAGAAACCACAAGAAATTGCACCAAGCATTGAAAGAAAAGTAATTTGTTTTAAAAAAAAATATAATGAAAACTATATGATACAATGCCCGAAGAAAACCTAAACTGACCTAGTATCTAATTAAGAGGTGCAAAATGTGTTTCGCCGACTAATTGTAACTTTTGGGACATCTAGGCTGGCATCTAGACACCCGAGTTTGCTGCCATTGGGTTGGCTAATCTTCATATTTCTTATATTCAGAACATTCATAATCCACTAAGTATTAAACTTCAGCTCTTGGCTCGAATTCTTTGGATTTAATAAACTTTCGAAGCTTAACTCCATCCGATCTTCACGCCGCTTGGCTTGTTCTCTCGGTCCGAAAAATTCTTTCAATGCTTTGTTATCCTTGAGATCAACTAAGGATCACAATACAACCAATGTACCGGGAAGAATATTCAAGGTATATGGTATTGGGATCCAGCAGACAAGAAGAATTCATCTAGGAATGACGTCAAAGTTTGAGATTATATGGTTACAAATATTAAGATTTGATGAAATCTATAATTGTGATTCAAATTTGAAGAGGATAAGTATTGGTCATTTGTGGAATTACATTGAACCGGGAAGTTGAGTGACAATTGTATATATTTTTTTGAGAGATTTTATGGTTTAACGTTTGTAGTTGTATTAAGTGGTATATATTCTAGCTTTTCATTTTTACTCACTTTCACATAATACATTTTTATCGTATGCGATATGTAAGAGTTGAAAGGTGGTAATGTCACTTGATACGACATTCATACAACGTTTGTATTGTAAAATTTATCATTTCACAATAGTATATCGATGTTACGGGGTTCATTAGCAAATCTCAGGCAAAGTGTGAAATTTTCTTTTGCATTGATTTGGTTCCAAACCTCTTTTCTGAATTACACATTTCCGCATTAAGAATTTTTTTGGCAATATGGTTGATTGATATACCATGTTTTCATTTTTTTCATATTTTTGTGCATAGTTTATTTTATTATTATTTTTGTGGGGGGAGGGGAATTTTTGTCGGGCGGGGGCGGGATTCAATCCGATCAATACCGGGAAGTGCAATGGACTTTACCACAGTTTACATATAATGCATAAATTGGTATTTTTTTCGTTTTACTAACTTCATCGTGTACCTTTTTGTTTCTGAAGAAAACAAAACTAACTTCATCGTGTCACTTCACGTGTAAGGAAGAATCGAAGTATATCTCATTACGGGGAATTGGCGCTTCAAGTAATTTTCCACTAATCTCATCATGATACTATGAACAGGTTATGATATCACCCGTGCATAATGCACGGGTTTTTGACTAGAATATATATATATATATATATATATATCAATGTAGAAGTGATATTCTATAGTTTCGGTTATTGGACCATAATGTATCTATTAGGCTTTGGGCCTTTTAATCACAGATACGACATCACTATACTATATAGATTGGGTTTGAATTATTATGCATGATTTGGTTAACAAAAGGCTTAGCCTAACATTGATTTAGACAAAAAGAAATAAAACATGACATCGAAGTATACGAAAATACTATAATCAAATTAAGAATTGAATGCCTCTCTTATAAATCTTCAACACAAGCAAACACTTCTCGTAGCGAAATAGAAACCACAAGAAATTGCACCAAGCATTGAAAGAAAAGTAATTTGTTTTAAAAAAATATAATGAAAACTATATGATACAATGCCCGAAGAAAACCTAAACTGACCTAGTATCTAATTAAGAGGTGCAAAATGTGTTTCGCCGACTAATTGTAACTTTTGGGACATCTAGGCTGGCATCTAGACACCCGAGTTTGCTGCCATTGGGTTGGCTAATCTTCATATTTCTTATATTCAGAACATTCATAATCCACTAAGTATTAAACTTCAGCTCTTGGCTCGAATTCTTTGGATTTAATAAACTTTCGAAGCTTAACTCCATCCGATCTTCACGCCGCTTGGCTTGTTCTCTCGGTCCGAAAAATTCTTTCAATGCTTTGTTATCCTTGAGATCAACTAAGGATCACAATACAACCAATGTAGACCATTTTCTCGACAAATAACGAATAAAATACAATATCGGACTACGAGCTATGAAATATCATATTAATGCATTTAACTCGTAATTCCAACCAAAGAGCATACATATACACTCATAACACGAAGTAAATCGACGGTGAAAAGATCATAAAGTCTATTCACATCACTAAGATTTTAAGTTACAATGTGCATGTTTGATAAAGCCATAAGCTATGTGTTACTAAAGTATGTAAGTGCAAAGAAATCAGAACTGAGGGTTTTTTTAGGCATCATCAAGATATACAATCAGAATGATATAACACAATTAGTTATTGATAAAGTCTGAATTACCACAAACACATTTTATTGAATGTAAGAGGTGGATTCTAGATTAAACGAGTGATTAGTCTGGCGGATTACGAGGTGGTGCTCAAGAACAAGATAAACAATACAAGTAAAACGCGGGGTGCTTTTTAGAAATTATGGCTACGTCAATGTGACTGCCTACGTCCCTTTGAGTGTAAGGGATGAATCCAAATGATGTAGTTCTGAAGGGAGGGGAGACGCGCTATTTATAGAGACAATAGTCGGCGGTTACAAGTGTTAGGAAAATATCATCGCAACGGAAGCGATTTAAGGATCTAGATCTATATAATACACGTAATAAAACATTAAATCTACATCTACAAGTAAGTTGTAGAACATACCTCTTGGATCTCAAAATCCAAGTTGGAGAACAGCAAGGAGGATGAATGGAAGTAGATGTGATGAGCACCACGATCTTCCGTACGTGTGATCCAAGCAATTCCCGGTGGAAGGAATTCTCGACTCGAACCCCTCCGATATGCTACCCGGAAAAATCACCAAGATTTTTCCCAACCCTTGGCCGAATATTTCTTCCTCTAATTTACTAGAGTAGTCGAAATTATGTGTTATTTTTGGCTTGGGAGAACTCTCTTTATATAGGAGAGTAATCCTTGACCTCCAAGGATTTTATAATTAATACAAAATCAATTATAATAATCCTAGTAAACAAAAGATAATCCCAAAATATTCTAGAACAAATCAAGAATATTCATATCTTTATTATTTACCATAAATATTTATCCAATAAATATTTTATGCACATGTCTTTTTAATACACAAGAAAACTAATTCCTTGCCAAAATTAGACATATGGGGCGCCACTTTCAAATATTGACCTAGTCAATATTAATTTTGCCACTACACAATAATTGGGCCAAGATTATGGAAAATGTCTTTTCCACATATTTAATTATTTAGCCCAACTAATTTAATAGTCCACTAAACAATTAATTCACATATCGTTTTAATAAAGTCCAACATGAACTAAATCAATATTATTAGGATTCGACGTCCGAGAATATACATGCTATATTAGGAGGCACGTCGGGGACCATGGACTAATAATCAGCGGCTCCGATAAATCAAATAAATAATTATCGATGAAACGAGAATAATTATATTCGATAAATCAATCACAGAATATGCCACCATAATCCCGTGGATCGCACTCCTCCGATTATAAGATTATATTTATCTCCTCACGAAAGTAATAAGCGTCCACTTGATATAATCATTTCATATGGATTAATCCTCCATGATTGTTCATTCTAAATCGGGAAGTTACCGTTAACCCTTTTCGTAACATCTTGTCCTTACTTACCATTAACCCCTAGTGATCAATAATTCAAATAACTCACCGTAGCTAATCGATGTAATATGAATCCCATGGATCGATCAATGTCTGGATTAACTCATAAGGAATCGTCTATCTACTTCCATAAATGGAAGGAATGGATTCCGTATCTGTGATAACACAGACTACTCACTCAATCCAGTACAATGCCAAGATGGGGTAATTCAGATCACAGACTCAGTGTAATCCTTAACCGTCAAGTCAAACCTCATACTGATTCAAGCGGTTGGCTCGTGATCACCTCGATTAAGATATATCCATAATATGATCATCTAATGATTCGATAAGACTTCTCAATTACGGAATTATATTGAGAACTCAGATCAAATCGGTCCAAATTTATATGATATATCTATCATATATAAATGCCCCATTAGGTTCCCTTAACCGAAAGTCCGGATAAGGCGATCACACCTATCGTGTTATGGGCGCATTAATAGTGCGTTAAAAGGGAGACCCGATACTCTCGATTAACTTTACTACGGACTAATTGTATTTTAAGTACATCTTCACTAACTCAATCCTCCCGTGTATATCTCATACACTTTGAGTTAAGTGATTACATAAACGATATACTCGGGGTTTTCTTCGTAGTGTAAATACTATTGTCATATCGGTGATTATGAGAATAATAAATATGAATAATAACATCATTTCATTTATTAAATAAAACAATTACAAAAATTGTCTTTCGGCATCACACCTAACAATCTCCCACTTGCACGAAAGCTTGTGATTAATTGTTTTAGAGCACACCTATTATTTAAAACTACAACCAAACTACATCTCCCACTTGCTCTAAAGCAATGGAGACTCATCCCGTATTTTGGTACCCACAAGACTTATCATAACCATTTCAGATTCCAAAGTACACTCCGAGTATGCCGTCGTAGGATAGGTCAGTGACTCGGGGAGCACCTATATCTGAATGTCATGGGTCTTAATGATCAGTCAGGTTGTCGGCTCGAGGCGATCCGTAGAATCGAAACGTCGCCGGTCCATCTAATCATGTGGTACTTTCCCAATATGCTCTTGAACTCAAGTGATTTCGGAAATCCTTATAAGCTACCCCTTCATCGTTTGCACAATGATGTGGTATCGGCTTTCCAAATCTGGAATCACTCCCAGAACTGAAAAGGAAATCCTGAGGCTATATCGCCTCTCTAGCTACTACAAAAGCCGCTAATCACCCAACTAGTTAAAGTCGAGTTGGCGTTGCTGGATTCCTCCAGGCAATAGCTTCAACACAAGAGTAAACACTGAGACCGAGATCGACTTAACGATCATCCTTAATTTGACACAAAGTCAGAACCAGTGTATTCTCACATGCCCGCATATTATTCCTCGTTCTCTCAAGATACTAAAGGACATACTAAACTTGCTTTGTTAACTGCCGAATCTAAGATTCGATCAAAATTGACGTTCAATAACCTGACCATCTCTTGTCACAAAGAGAATCCATCCCATTTCTCTTTATCCGAAGATTTAGAGAGTCATTCCTGAGGCATAGGGTAGAACTTCCTCGTTGAATGTTGCATACACAGATGCATCATCTTAACCAATAAGATGGATGGGAAACCAATGACTGATTCTAATGAATTCGACCGAGTCAAACTCTTCAGAATGTTGTCCAAATCTCTGTTGCAGAGAATTGTGGCATTGTCAGATTCTGACTTCAGATAACACACCCATGTTGAGTCCAACTGGTGCAGCGTTATCCTTCACAAACACTAATATATATGTATATATTCACTACTGTACTAAAATTGATATCCAGTCTACACAAGACTTATCAATATTCTGGTCAAATCCATATATTATAGAAATATATGACTTCCAATGACCAAGAGGTTTGCTTTTTATCCACAATAGGACATAAGCCTTGACAGTCATCCTGTCATAAGTTCATAAGGCAATACCCTTCTATTCCGAATGAATCCAGATTCCGTTTGTTTGGCAAGAAAGTCTCCAGGAAACCACCCCTATTTTCTGCTTTTGAACGAAATCATGAATTACCGAATTCATTCTACTCTTTCCGTGTAGATCCAATTACTCCCACCGGGGCTGAGAGACGCTCGGGTGGTTCTACAAGAGTATGAAACAGAATCGAGATACCAACTCCATTCACAGGGTTATGGCTTGTAAACCAACCTCTATTATCGAGAATCCTATATCGCTCACAAAAGAGCCATAGGTCATCAATCGATCCTCGGACTACAAAGTCCGCGAAAAACCGTAATGGGTAATGGATAAACCATACTCCCACTATTTTCTTGGTGGATCGAAATTACGATTTAGTTCATGAGTATTTAGTGTCATCACCAACAACCGATGTTGGATGTGGTCTGATTTTAATCAGTTAGTAACTACCTTGAGTAAACGTACTTCAAGGTTCAAGGTTTTACTGTTCATAGATTCTATCAGAAAGGATGCAACAGTATAACTGTCCCTTCCCGATGTCAAGAATCTGATAACGAACCTTTTTCTCAATGCTACAAGATATATAACGATTGGTCACTGACCGAACGTGTACGCGAAATTCCCAGTCAAACCATCAAGCATCATGTGCTAAATGCTTATATTGACGGAATTTGGGTGAACCGAATCCACTCATTATCCATTAATTCCTAAGCACATTCTAGGTAGACTTCTCGGTTCTACACTTCAATGTAAACCGTTATTTCACTTCCAATATCTTTATTGAGTTAAGCAGTGTATTGTGGCACATCTACAACTATGTAAAGGCAATTCAGTGGTTTCTTCCTTAGTGAAAGCATTTCACTATGAGGCAGACCGAGCATCAGTCCCTAGGACTATGTGATGGCCCATTTCTGAGTATAGAATACTCCATCTCCGACAAAATCAGAGACACCTTTGAATATTTTGGATAAACTTACCGGAGTGTTTGAGTAGTTGTCAGACTAGAAGTCACTACTCATAAGCCCTTACTAGCTTGTATCTTTCATCAAACCCCGAAGGTCGTCATGAACAAGCTACGTTACTTCTTTATAACCATTATCCTTTCCCGATTGAAAGGAAAATTAGTCATTGAACCTTAAAGACAATCTAATCGGGTCGGAGAAAGGAATCACCTGAGCCGTCTTGAGTCTTGTCTTTTAGGGACTATGCACTAACTATGGAATATGAAGAAGCGTTTATCTAAATATAGAAACCAATTGCTTTTAATAGTTCTTAAGATGGTACATATACGTATTTCAGCATTTCTTAGTGGTTTTGACTTTATCAAACAAAATTCCGAGTCTTAGATTCGTACTACAAATGGTATATTCACTTTCTATAAGACAAACAAATTATCGAATAAAAGGTAAATCCATTCGTTCCAACGAATCTTAAACAGAAAAATAAATCTTCTGCGATATCCAAGGATTGAATCTGAGATTCATTTCCTCATATCACTCCCACTATTTTGCTAAAATTACTGCCCGTTGTCTATTAATCGTTAATGCACAACTATCTCGTTCTTCCAAAGAACATAGCCTAAGAGAAAATCACCAAGGATTCATAGGTTGGTGATCTTAAATCACTATCCTTATCCTATGACTTTCAGTTTGTTAATTTTCGTTTTTAGCCTTAAAATCAACTCAGTTTTAGATGACCAACACTTTTAGACATATTCTCCCATTCTTGACTTTCCGTGAATGGAAACAGTCTTGAACCAGCGGTTCGTTTGAGTAGACACTACTCTTGAACCGTGGGATGTCTATTTCGATTGTTACTTGTTAGGACTTCTTGGATTTTCTATCATACTAGAAAAACAACAAATCATAACATTAAAGCTCCCACTAGTTTATCGGTTCCAAATACCGTCTAACCAGCAATGCTCCATTTTATGATTTTCCAATTTTTCAATTTGAATATCTCTCGTGTAAACACTTACACAGTTCTAATGTTTCCAGAAAAACAACAAATCATAGAACTGCCACTAGTTCATCGATTCCAAATATCGTCCAGCTAGCGACATTTCATGACTTTCCGGTTTTTCAATTAGAACGGTTACGTGTGTAGTCAATTACACTTTTCTAATGTTCTAGAAAAACAATAAATCAGAAAGCTCCCACTAGTTCATCAATTCCAAATATCGTCCAACTAGTAACACTTCATGATTTTCCGATTTTTCAATTAGAAAATTTGCTCGTGTAATTACTACACACTTAAAATTCACTAGAAGAATTTCAAAGTCCGAAATCACCTTTGATCAAACTAAGTTTGTCTCCCGTTTAACACAAATGACACTAGTGACATACCCATATGTCACTCTGGTTTTAAAAGGCTTAAGAGAAAATATCTCTTTCGAAAAATAATTGCATTATCAATTAACTAGTTCAACGTCCTAGTTACTTTCCACTTTTTAACGAAGTCAATACTAGTCAATTATAAATTTTTAAGCAATTTAGTAAGGGATATAATCTCAGAAATAAAATGACATATATTAATTCAAGTTTAACACTACTATATTATTTTATTTTAGGAATTGTAAACTAAAAGTAAGTCTACTCTACCATTCCAAGGTTTTAACCTTGCATCTCGATGCCTCCGTAGGGTAGGTCAAAGAGATCAACGGTTAAATCAATGAATAACTTGTGAGAATCGGACATCCCACGAGAATCGAACATCCCTTTATTCATTGACTACCTTCCTTTTTAGCCTAGGTATTTATCAAAAATACCCTTGATGAGTGTGACCTACTATATCGATCTCTTAGGTGCGCCCCCCGAGTGTGCCGTCGTAGGATAGGTCGGTGACCCGACGAGTACCAAAATCCTATCCTTTCGGAGACCAAGCCATGAATGTTGATAGGGGTGAACACCATCCGTAGGGGACGAAAATCAAAGCGCCCGCGAGGCGTCACCCTTCTCTCACTTACTTGCATCTATAGTAGAGACCGTGGGGTTGGTGTCGCCTTCCCGCTCCCACTCAATATTTTGGAAGTGGTGGTGGGTTAACTAACCACGCCTTTTTGATGTTAACATAAAAGTACATGAAATCAAGGATTCCGAATGGTGTCGGTGACGTAGGCAAGCCTACCCGTCCCTATTCGTTGGAACATATGTGATGATCCGGACGAAATCGGGTCAAGAGAGCCGCGTTTGAGATGGGAAGGAATCACCCCTCCGTTCTCCAAAGTGTGGCTTAGTCTTGCCGGACCCCGTGCATACATCACACTAGGAGGGTTAAGTCGGTCGAGCCAAGCTCGATTGACCACCCAACCTATAAAGCGAACGCTTTTATCCAAGATTTATTGTTCTTTTACCATCACTCAATCTCGTAGACACTACGAATCGAAAACGTGATCTCGTTTGAGCTTTAAGGCGGTTCACCGAGAACACACACCGAAAGGCTAACGATTTCATAACCCGTCCTCGGATCTTTAATTAGTTACTAAATTAATTAATTACCACGTATTAATTAAATTTCAACTAATTACGCGAGTTTGTATACATGCCTATTTTAATTACCAAAATTAAAATTCTACATGTATGCATGGAGTGGATTTATGATATGATGCATGTCATGGCAATTCCGATTTTATATCTATTTTATGATCAAACACATAAAAAATAAATTGCGGAAAATTTAAACACCGAGATGGATCGTTGGTACCCCCGACTAACCTATTTTCTAAGGAAAAGTAAACATTTAATCTAAGTCTTCAAATCTCGATCTTGAAACTTCCGGATCTTCAAAGCTTCGATCTCGACCACGAACCACGAGCAGCGAGGAGAGGAGCCGTAATATACCAATATATTTAAAATATATCTATATTAATAATTGTTTTTATTTTTTATTACATGTTACATGCGGCTGTTACACAAAAAATTATTTTCCAAAAATAATCTTCTTCCTTTTTTTTTTTTTTTTTTTTTTTTTTTTGTCAAACGGCAGTTTTCCAAAAAAATAGGTTAAACAAAAGTTAATGCAGCCGCAAGACTTAAGCCCTAGCCGCATGCAATTTGACAATTTACCGTGATCTAATAAACAAAACAGCCCCTCTCCTTTTACCTTATGTTCCACCAAATTGATGATCTTGAACACAATGATCTTCGTCGTCTCGAACCCGGATCAAAATCAAAAAACAAAAAAAAAGGTACTACCTTTTTACATAAAATTTTTCGCATTACATAAAATAAATTACACATCCTATGCTCAATTGATGCTAATCAAAAGAGCTACAAAATAGATCTACGGGTAAACAATACCAACCCAATCCATCTCTTCAACCAAGACATTCACAAGCATTCATCATAAAATTTTCGAAAATAATAAAAATTAAAACGAAAATAATGCAATCTACACATGCATATTCCACTCCTTAGATCTAATATTTTATACGTATAAATATAGATCACCATGGCGACTGATACCACTGTTAGGAAAATATCATCGCAACGGAAGCGATTTAAGGATCTAGATCTATATAATACACGTAATAAAACATTAAATCTACATCTACAAGTAAGTTGTAGAACATACCTCTTGGATCTCAAAATCCAAGTTGGAGAACAGCAAGGAGGATGAATGGAAGTAGATGTGATGAGCACCACGATCTTCCGTACGTGTGATCCAAGCAATTCCCGGTGGAAGGAATTCTCGACTCGAACCCCTCCGATATGCTACCCGGAAAAATCACCAAGATTTTTCCCAACCCTTGGCCGAATATTTCTTCCTCTAATTTACTAGAGTAGTCGAAATTATGTGTTATTTTTGGCTTGGGAGAACTCTCTTTATATAGGAGAGTAATCCTTGACCTCCAAGGATTTTATAATTAATACAAAATCAATTATAATAATCCTAGTAAACAAAGATAATCCCAAAATATTCTAGAACAAATCAAGAATATTCATATCTTTATTATTTACCATAAATATTTATCCAATAAATATTTTATGCACATGTCTTTTTAATACACAAGAAAACTAATTCCTTGCCAAAATTAGACATATGGGGCGCCACTTTCAAATATTGACCTAGTCAATATTAATTTTGCCACTACACAATAATTGGGCCAAGATTATGGAAAATGTCTTTTCCACATATTTAATTATTTAGCCCAACTAATTTAATAGTCCACTAAACAATTAATTCACATATCGTTTTAATAAAGTCCAACATGAACTAAATCAATATTATTAGGATTCGACGTCCGAGAATATACATGCTATATTAGGAGGCACGTCGGGGACCATGGACTAATAATCAGCGGCTCCGATAAATCAAATAAATAATTATCTCGATGAATGTAATAATTATATTCGATAAATCAATCACAGAATATGCCACCATAATCCCGTGATCGCACTCCTCCGATTATAAGATTATATTTATCTCCTCACGAGAAAGTAATAAGCGCCCACCGATATAATCATTTCATATGGATTAATCCTCCATGATTGCTTCATTCTAAATCGGGAAGTTACCGTTAACCCTTTTCGAACATCTTGTCCTTACTTACCATTAACCCCTAGTGATCAATAATTCAAATAACTCACCGGTAGCTAATCGGTGTAATATGAATCCCATGGATCGATCAATGTCTAGGATTAACTCATAAGGAATCGTCTATCTACTTCCATAAATGGAAGGAATGGATTCCGTATCTGTGATAACACGGACTACTCACTCAATCCAAAGACAATGCCAAGATGGGGTAATTCGGATCACGGACTCGGTGTAATCCTTAACCGTCAAGTCAAACCTCATACCGATTCAAGCGCTTGATCGTGATCACCTCGTGATTAAGATATATCCATAATATGATCATCTAATGATTCGATAAGACTTCTCAATTACGGAATTATATTGAGAACTCGAGATCAAATCGGTCCAAATTTCTATATGATATATCTATCATATATAAATGCCCCATTAGGTTCCCTTAACCGAAAGTCCGGATAAGACGATCACACCTATCGTGTTATGGGCGCATTAATAATGCGTTAAAAGGAGACCCGATACTCTCGATTAACTTTACTACGGACTAATTGTATTTTAAGTACATCTTCACTAACTCAATCCTCCCGTGTATCTCTCATACACTTGAGTTAAGTGATTACATAAACGATATACTCGGGGGTTTTCTCAGTGTAAATACTATTGTCATATCGGTGATTATGAGAATAATAAATATGAATAATAACATCATTTCATTTATTAAATAAATCAATTACAAAAATTGTCTTTCGGGCATCACACCTAACAACAAGGCGGTAGGCAAGGTACACATGATGTTGGGTGAGCTCTACCGGGACAACCTCCGACGGATGTGAGCTTGTACCATAACTGCCGTGGGCTCAATGCCAGTAACCATGTGTAGAATGTAGCGGGCTTGGTCTGAGCTGATGGACTGCGAGCTGGTGGGACGAGCAGATCGGTCTCTTGTGTCTTCAAGTTAAGCTGGATGCTTGGGTTATCGACGCCCGTTGTCTCGGCCAATGACAGATATCTTAGAGGGCCGAGAAAGGATGGATTGTTCCCGGGTTGGATCGGCTTATGATTGGTAAACTATTTGGGTTGAGAACCCTTCATTGCTGGGTCATCGTGTGGGCCTGACCTCGATCCATGGGCTCTTTTACGGGCTTGGCATATCAATGGCCCCTACTCCTTAGTTTATTCATAGGGCACTCATGAATACATCATGGAGTAAGTTCTTTTTGATACACCGTAAGCCGAGCTAAGTGCTTTAGGACGACCAGTCTGGATGTGGGGTCGGGTAGTGCCGTGACAAAGCGACCGGTCTTGAATAAAATTCGCACGAGGGCAAGTTTCAATATGATTTCATGCCAAACAGATCGACCTGACTTATATAAGATTCACATGATGGCGAGTTCTAGTATGATGTCGTGCTGAAGAAACCAGACTTATATTCTTTACGCTCGAGGGCGTGTCTGCATGGTGTTGTGCATATGATGACGGGGATGAAAGTGCTTTATGCTTGAGGGTGTGTCTGTAAGGTTCCGTGCATATAGTGACCGGGCTGGAAAGCTTTACACTTGAGGGCTTGTCCGCAAGGTTTCGTGGATATAGCGACCGGGCTGGAAATGCTTCATGCACAAGTGCGCGTCCGCAAGGTGTCGTGCATATAGTGTCCGGGCTTAAATTCTCTCGAGGACAAGTTCCAATATGATGCCATGCCGAAGCGACCAGACTTACATAATATTACCATGAAGGCGAGTTCCATTATGATTCCGTGACAAAGTGACTGGACTTACGCAAGACTCACGCGAGGGTGAGTTTCATTATAATGCCGTGCCGGAACGACCGGGCTTATTCACAGACCATGATCATAAGTGATCCGCTTGGTGCCGTGCTAGGGCAGGCTTTAGAGTGTGACACGATGTTAAGGTCTGGTGTGAACGTTAGAACCTGACGTAGCCGTTGCAGTATCACTAGCAGTGTCCTCTAATTCTATTACTCCATCTGATAACGGCTATAATCATGACTCCAGATGTTGAAAGGATGCATCATTAACGATTTTGAATTTCAAAAATTGCGTCTTTCATAGTTCTGGACTCTATATAAAGGAGGAGTCTATATTGTTAGAATACTTTCGTGAATTTTAGCTTCGTTGAGCAAAGAAATCTGGCAACTGTAGTCGGA
Organism: Gentiana macrophylla; assembly: GCA_026214975.1. Classification (NCBI taxonomy): domain Eukaryota; kingdom Viridiplantae; phylum Streptophyta; class Magnoliopsida; order Gentianales; family Gentianaceae; genus Gentiana; species Gentiana macrophylla. The sequence continues at coordinate 72,096,691 of CM047805.1, forward strand.
TTCCGGCAAGCATGGGAGGTTTCCGGCCATGTTCCACCTTGGTTTTAAAGCTCCGATCCGAATTTTGAAGCTGTTAAGGTGAGAGCCCTATGTTTTTTTGCTTTGCTTTTTCGACCCCATAACATGTTTTGCTGGCTATGAACACCTGTTTATGCATGGATTTCAGCATTTTTTGTGATGAATGTCGTGGCTGTGATGCCTAGTTGTTTTTGAGCAATAATAGTTTTCTCGATTTCGACAAAGGCGGTGAGCTATTTTATTTTGCTTTTTCTTTTGATGCGATCTATTTTTATTGAAATATAGATGCCACCGAGATGTTGCCTGAGAGGTCTAGACAAGCTCAAGTTACAGGAGAAGAGAAGGATCTTTTGAAAGCTGAAAGCTTACAGACAACCCTGCACGTAATTCAAACTCGGCTTACTTTTGTAAATATGGTGCGGGGGGCGACGGGCATTTCAGAAGAGACTGCACAAACCGTTGGCCAGAAGAGAGATAAGACTCATATGAGTGTCCAAGTCTAGCGGTCAGCCCCCATAGGTGTCAAGGCCTCCGACGATGCAGATCCAAGTGCTTCCAGCAAGAAGAGGCAGAAAACCACTAACGGCGCGGGCTTATCTACTGCCGCGAAAAGTGCTTCGTGTACTGTCGACCCGGCATCCTCCAAGAAAGCTACCATTCAGACTTAGGGGCTGGTGATAGAAGTAGCTCATAGCGAGCTAGGAAGGGAGTTGCTGATGGCATACCACAGATTTCCTGCACTAGTAATGTAGCTCCTATATCCTTTCCGCTCTTAGGGGATGGGCCGATCAGGTTAAGAGATGGTTTCCGTTGTCCCCAAACTCATGGCGAGTGCATCCTAACGAGTGATTCAATCAATGACGTACCTCGGTTGAGGAACTTGCACTGATCGGCCGGATTCCACGAAGTTAGCGGTCGGCGAAGGGATCCTTTTGCGGGTCGTCATGTCGGACCAACTAGATGACTTTCTAGAGAATTCCATTGATATCTTCGGTCTAGAGGGCATCATTGCTAGCCAGGTTAGCTTCTTGTTTTTACTATTATTGATTTTTGTTGACCTGTTCTGATGCTGTTACCGGTGCCAGAAGAAACCCAAAATGACCGGTATTTTTTCCGTTTCATTTTCAGTTGACCACTGCCGCTAAGCATTGTGCAAGGGCTCTCCTTAAGGGGGAGAGATATATGTCTGAGCTGGACAAGAAGGAAAAGAAGTCCTTGGGGGACCTTGAGGAGGCCCGAAATAGAATAGACATTGTTGAAAACTGATCTGATAAGGTTGATCACGAGGCCAAGCTGGCTAGAATAGCGGCCGATACGGAATTCCGTAGTGTCAAGTCTCTCAGTGAGCAGAAGGCCAAGGAGTTTGATGAGGTAGTTTCTCAAATGAAGGGCGAGTTGGAGAAGGTCCAGGCTATTAATAACAAGGACCAGGAGCAGGCCACCAGGGTGGCCCGGCCGCTGGACGAGATGAAGGCCTAGATGCCAACCATGTTGTCATGGGCCGGAGAGCAGGCTGTGGTGGACTTCAAAGGGTCCAAAGAGTTTGAATATGTAGTATCTACGGCTGCCTGACATGTTTTGATTAAGGCTTTTATAACACAGTGAGATGCATGCTGAGGGATCAAGGCGATCATGCTCCTTCTCTAAAACAGTTGTCGAAGTGGGCTACTTTGAGGTTGTTCGACCCGACTATAGAGGGCTATCACACGAGAGTTCCTTATACTAATCGAGGCCGAGTTGGAGGATTTCTCAAAGAAGCATCCTGATTGTACTGATGTATGGTCCCGCTGATGGTCGAGCCGGTTAACATTGCATCTTTAGTGGACGATCAACTTATAGTAGGAAATTGTAAGTATCCCAGTCAACCACATGTGTGAGGCCGGCTACTGGTAGCTCGGTTTCTCCGGTAATGCTTCTTGTGCAAACAGTGGAGTGCACCCATGTGATGGATGAGATGCTCGCTCTGGCCTGTCTATTTTCCACTCAGGTCGATGCTTCTACTGAATATTAATCTACCAACCTCGCCTCGTGATTTATTTCTAAAATTTGATTGTAATCTCTATCAACTTTTGCTGGTATTCCGGAGTTCGATCTGAAATGACTTCAACTTTATTTTGGCCATGCATTTGGGACTTCGATTATTCTGTATAACTTTTGTCTTGATCTTTGCCGAAGTGAATGAATGCTCACTTTTTTTCTTGTGACTCTTCCTGAATTTTTCAAGCTTTGAGTCTGTTGTCTGTTTTGAGATGCTGAGCTTCCGAGCTATCGAGTTAGTAGTATAGTGGCCCCATTGTTTGTGATAAGGTTGAGGGCATTTAGGGCGATCTTGTCAGAAACAATGTGTCGAGTCTGTCCACTTTGTGTTAAAAATGACCAAGCTATAAGTTAGCATGTTGCCCGTGTGTTTGAAGTCGTAATAGGGCGAGTTTGCCTTCTTTTTTCTAGAATATATCTTGGTGGCACAGCCACTCCATTTTTCATGCCTCACCATTGATTTCTCAGGCATTGTGTGGCCGAGTTCAATGGGGAGGAGGTTGTGCATGTCTGTTGTGATTGATGATCTTATTTGTTTCGTGTAAAAATGACTGAAGTGGGACAAGGCTGAATCTTCGTCTCGCATACCAAGTATGATGAGGTTTAATCATCATTTTGCGTACTTCATGTGAAAAATTACCGAAGTGTAGCGACGTTGAAATATGGCTCATCTGCTTTGTGTAAAAAAACGACTAAAGCGTATCGAGGCTTACTGGCAGGCTTGTTTGCCTTGTGTGAAAAACGACCAAAGCGTTACGAGGCTCATGAAAAAGCGTTATCAAACACATTTGAAAGTGAATAAATGCTAACAATGTGGAACTTTAAATGATAAATAAAAGTGAGGTAATCCGAGCTCGTCCTGCCTTGTGTTTGGCGAGTGTGAGCATTTACAATGTAAAATAAAAGAAAGCGTAATTACTCTCAAGGGAGTAAATTACATAACCCATTAAACATGGAGATGTTTAGTGAATCTCTCTTCGTTGTGGCTGAGCTTGGGGATTGCCTTACAGGGCGTTGATTCCCTCTTCCTTATATCTGTCAAGAACTACCCGAGCGACCAACTTTTCTATCTTGTTCCTTATTTGGTGGAAGGAGTTCGTGTCGGGCCCATGATCCTCATGAAACTCACATTACTTAGTCATATCATGATCTCCGTGCTGATCGGACATGATTTCCCCAATAGGAGCCATGAGTAGGATGAACTGTTCTCTTTGAATTTTTTGGGTTTATTCTCACCGAGCCGGGCTTAGCTCTGTCTTTTCGTCGGATGATGATGAGACCTGTAATGACCAGTTTGTGAATTTTCTAGCACGAAACGAAGATGTCTTTGCAAGTTTTACATCCACCTGAGGGCAAACTCGGCCTTGAACGGACCCTTTGATAAGCCGATCTGAAAGCTTTTCATTACTATGATATCTTCAAGGCCTTGGGTCTAACCATAAACTCTGACGACCGTCATAATAACTTTGATTCGATTTGCAGTTCCTTGCCTAACTTCATAGAGATCATCATGTGTTTTCTTTCTCTGACCCACCAACTTGAATTATGCAACGAACTTGTGGCAGATTTGATTGATTTTGGTGGCAGGTTTCTGATCCACAAGCCATCTTATCTTGCATGGGGCCAACGAAGGCAATGCACCATACAGCTTGGCTCCTGGTGGCCATGTGTGCTTTGCTGTGGAATGTTGTAAGACAATCATAGGGGCAAGTCGCTCCAGTGTAACTCTGAAAGTTTGGGTAATGGACCCATATGGAGCTTCTGCTTTGAGCATGTCGGCGAGCACACATGTCCCATCAGGTCGGCGTGTTTTCTTTGCCATTTTTCTCTTTTTAGATCTCGTCGACGTATTTTCTCAGCTTGGCAACCTCATCTAGGAGGGAGGCCGGTGCCTATTGCTCTCAAAGAAGGGTAAATCAAGAGTCCGAGGGGGTGAATGACTCTAATTGGAGTTTAAAACTTTTCCTTTTGAAAAAGCTTTGTGCAACGGAATAACCCTTCCAAAATATATTTTCAAAGTAAAAGCAATCACAAACACAAGAATAATAAATAATAGAAAGTAAATGCGTAATGTAAATGCTGAAAATAAATAACACAAAAAACTTATAGTGGTTTAGGGTGGTGTAATCCCTTAATCCACTATTCTCATGTGATGATTGGAGGAATTCACTAATGCTTTCACCAATACGACAGATTGATTGTCCTTCACTACTCACAATCTTGAGTTATCATTCCCTGGAAACAGATGCTTCGGTGATTGATCTCTTCACACATTGCTCATTTAGACGATTCTTTCATAAGCTATCATAAAAGCCATAACTCCTTCTAAGATTTCCCTAATTCAGTTGCTTTATTCCTTGAAGACAACATATGTCCCTTCACTGACTTAGGAAATCTCAAGGAGAGATAGAATGATGTGAATTAATGGATTCACAAACTGATCAAGTTCAGCCCGGATAAATCTGTTAAGGGTTTGGTATTTCTGAACTTGAATATCTAAAGAAGTATTTTAAGATCAAGAGTATGAAGGCTTGAAATTGCAGAGTATGGGCATATAGAATTCTTAAGATTTCTTGTTGTTTTTGCCCTTTTGTTGATGCCGTCTATTTATAGCCATGGTTCCTTCTGATTTTGAAAACATGTCCATTGGCTAATTAATATGAAGGGAATAATCCTTCATCGTATTTTGATTTGCATGATCCGGATTTTATTCCCAACGTTTATCTCAAAATCCGTCCTTAGATGATTTTGTCATTAATGCTTTGTCTTCCATATTTTTCAAGTGTCTGAACTGCTTCTTCTGCTTGTGTCAGTTTAGTTGCTCAGCTGACTCTTGATCACTGTGATTTGCTGCTTCTTATGCTCTGATTTGTTAGTTCGATTGATCTCTTAGTTAGCTCACTTATTGTTACTCAGATGACTTCACTGTGCTGATCTTGCTCCAGTCAGCTGCTATACTGATTAGTACTTTTCTTGATCTTATGAGCTTATGAGTACTCAGCTGATGCTTTTGTGCTGGTATTCTTCAACCGATTTAGATTAACTTCGCTGACCCTTAATTTGGGTGAGGTCAGTGAACACCAATTTTCAGAAAATTAGATTTCATCAATTATCTGATATCTTAGACTTACACAAGGTCATCACAAACTTCCTTTCTTGTAAGTCAGTCCATAAATCTTCAATTCAACAAGTCTGGATTCATAGCCTTGATACTCAGCAGATCTTCTGTCTTCACTTCACTGAGCTGGCCTACCAGACTACTATTTACAATGCTTAGTCTGATCAACTTGTACAACATCTGACTTCTAATAAAGCCTATACATTCAAGTCTAACTTATAATAGGCTTGCTATAATAACTAGTATGGCCATCATCAAAAGTTAATAAAATGTTCCTAACAGCGCCGAGTGTCTAGTAGTTCAATCAACTGATGATGAGACACAACTTGACGATCTCCCAATCTTGCCTTTACATTGTAGGGAGCCAATTGAACTTCAATGCTCATTTCTCGTCCTGAATATGGAGCATGTAAGAGGAACAGCCCCTCCGCTAAGGACGCCAGCCACAGGAGAACCGGCACTCTGCCCGACCCCATCGGAAGAGTACAATAATTCCTTAACCATGGGTTGTCAATGTTAGATTATTAATCCTACATTGAGTTTATATGTGAAATTATTATTTAACATGGAATATCAAAAAGAATATCCCCTTTCTCAATATATATATATATATATATATATATATATATATATATATATATATATATATATATATCGATGTAAAAGTGATATAGTTTCAGTTATTGGACAATAATGTATCTATTAGGCTTTGGGCCTTTTAATCACACATTCGATCACTATACTATGTAGATTAGGTTCGAATTATTATGCATGATTTGGTTAACAAATGGCTTAGCCTAACATTGATTTAGAAAAAAAGAAATAAAGCATGGCATCGAAGTACACAAAAAATATAATCAAATTAAGAATTGAATGCCTCCATTATAAATCTTCAACACAAGCAAACACTTCACGTAGCGAAATAGAAACCACAAGAAATTTCGCCAATCATTGAAAGAAAAGTAATTTGTTTTGAAAATAAAATAATATAATGACAACTATATGATACAATCCACAACTATATGTTATTGTGGAGTTCAGCATTGAATGCAGCTAGCACTCTGACAAGATTTCTAAACAGCAACCTGCCGGTGAAATGAATCGGATGGCGTTCGTCACTTCTGTTGGTTGAGATATGTTACAATATATGATAAGTTGAAAGAAGTACTAAGTGCAGTTTGATAAGCCTCAGTGGAGTATATTGAAGACTCATCATAGTACTGAGTGAGTCCGGAGAGTAGACAGCTAATACATGTAGTTAGAACGGTTATCTTGTTTTTTTCTTACAACTACTTTGTAACTTCTCTTAACTAATTCAGGAGGTATATGAAGCTATAAATAGCCCATGATCAGTATCATTGTTACTAAACTCTTTGGTTATTCTTTGAATAATAATTCTTCCGCTTTCTTTCCTTCATTTTCGTTGTGTTTACAACATCAACATGGTATCAGAGCAGAAACTTGAGACTGATGCTTTTTTTGTGTTTTCCTCTTATTTCTTGGTGAAACTTAAGAGTTTTCTTCATTATTTTTCTTGTTTCAAAATGTTTATTGAGATAAATATGTGAATATTGTGTGTTCTTGATCACTTTCTGGTCGTTTTCAATTAGAATTTGGTGGATTTTCCAGTTCTTGATAGCCATGGCAACCAAGAAGCAAGAGTTGAGCCCTTCCAGTCCATTCTATGCTCATTTAAATGAGAATCCATCCTTGGAGTTGGTATAGCCATTGATGAATGGAAACAACTAAAATCCATGGAAAATGTCTATGGAAATGGTGATGATTACCAAAAACAAGATTGGCTTTGTAGATGGCACAATCAAGAGTCCTGAAGCAGATTCAAAAAATTTCCATGCATAGAGGCAATTTGATACAATGGTGAGATCTTGGATTTTAAATTCTGTTGAGAACACCATTGCATAAAGTTTAATGTACTTCAAGAGTGCCATGCTATGTGGAAGAATCTTGCAGCTCATTTTTCTAACGTGAAAGCACTAAGACTATCTAATCTTCTTGATGAAATGCATGAAGCAGAGTACTGATTTTGTCAATCAGTATTTTACAAAGCTGATGTTTATTTGGGAGGAAATCAAGAAAATTAGGCCAATGCTAGTCTATTCCTGTGATCCACAGTGCCACAACAATGTAATCCACACTCTGGTGGATCATATGGAAGGAAACATGTCATGAAATTCCTAAAATGTTTGAGAGACGAATTTGAGCCTATGGTTTCCCAGGCTATGTTTAGGGTGCCATTTCCAGAGATTCATGATGTCTTTGCAATGACCATCAAATTTTAAAAGCATAAGTTATATGTGGAAAATAAAGCAAGAATCAAGATTCTATGATTCTGACAAGCTTTTTGAATAGCAAACTGCCAGTGACATAAATCGGGAGGCATTCGTCACTTCTGATGGTGAAGATATGTTACAATATAGGATAATTTCAAAGAAGTGTGAAGTGTAGTCTGTTGAGGCTTATCGGAGTATATTGAAGACTCCTCAGAGTACTGAGTAAGTTAGGAGAGTATACTTATGATACTTGTAGTTAGAACGGTTATATTGTTTTATTTCGTTACAACTACTTTGTAACTTCTCTTAACTAATTCATGAGATATATGAAGCTTTAAATAGCCCATGATCAGTATAATTGTAGCTTAACTCTTTGGTTATTCTTTGAATAATAATTATTCCACTCTCTTACCTTCGTTTTCATTGTGTTTACAACTTCAACATGTTATCTGAGTAGAAACTTGAGACTGATGCTTTTTTGTGTTTTGCCCTGATTTCTTGGTGAAACTTAAGAGTTTTCTTCATTATTTTTCTTGTTTCTCAGTGTTTAATGAGAGAATATGTGAATATTGTGCGTTCTTGATCACTTTATGATCGTTTTCTGTTAGAATTTTGCATATGTTTCTAGTTCTTCATAGCCATGGTAGCCAAGTCTATTCTATGCTCATTTAAATGAGAATCCATCCTTGTTGTTGGTACAGCCATTGATGAATGGCAACAACTAAAATCCCTGGAAAATGTCTATGGAAATGGTGATGATTACCAAAAACAAGATTGGCTATGTAGACGGCACAATCAAGAGGCTTGAAGCAGATTCAGCATATTTCCATGCATGGAGGCAGTGTGATACAGTAGTGAGATCTTGGATTTTAAATTCTGTTGAGCCCCATTGCACAAAATTTAATGTACTTCAAGAGTGCCATGCTGTGTGGAAGAATCTTGCAGCACGTTTTTCTAATGTGAATGCACTAAGACTTTATGATCTTCTTGAAGAAATGCTTCTATTGAAGCAGGATATTGATTTTGTCAACCAGTATTTTACAAAGCTAATGGTTCTTTAGGAGGAAATGAAGACAATTAGGCCAATGTCAGACTGTTTCTGTGATCCACAGTTCCACAACATTGCAATCCCCACTCTGGTGGATCATATAGAAGCAAAACATGTCATAAAATTTATAAACGGTTTAGGAAATGAATTTGAGCCAATGGTTTCCCAGGCTATGTTGATGGTGCCATTCCCAGATGTTAATGATGCCTTTGCAATGGACATCCGATTTTAATGGCATAAATTATACGTGGCAAATAAAGCCAAGAATCAAGATTCTATGATTCTAACAAGATTTCTGAACAACAAACTGCCGGTGACATAAATCAGGTGGCGTTTGTAACTTATATTGGTGGAGGCATGTTACCATATATGATAAGTTGAAAGAAGAGCTGAGTGCCGTCTGTTGAGGCTCAATGGATTATATTCCAGACTCGTCAAAGTACTGAGTAAGTCAGGAGAGTAGACTGTTGATACTTGTAGTTAGAACGGTTAACTTGTTTTATTCTGTTACAACTACTTTGTAACTTCTCTTTACTAATTCATGAGGTATATTAAGCTATAAATAACCCATGGTCAATATAATTGTAACTAAACTCTTTGGTTATTCTTTGAATAAAATTCTTTCGCTCTCTTTCCTTCGTTTTCGTTGTGTTTACAACTTCATCATGGTATCAGAGGAGAATGTTTCGACTGATGCTTTTTAGTGTTTTCTTCATATTTCTTGGTGAAACTTAAGAGTTTTCTTCATTATTTTCTTGTTTCTCAGTGTTTATTGAGAGAAATATATGAATATTGTGTGTTCTTGATCACTTTCTTATCATTTTCTGTTAGTATTTGGCGTATGTTTCTAGTTCATGATAGCCATGGCAGCCAAGAAGCAAGAGCTGAGCCCTTCCAGTCCATTCTATGCTCATTTAAATGAGAATCCATCCTTGGAGTTGGTACAGCCATTGATGAATGGAAACAACTAAATTCCATGGAAAATGTCTATGAAAATGGTGATGATTACCAAAAACAAGATTGGCTTTGTAGACGTCACAATCAAGAGGCCTGAAGCAGATTCAGCATATTTCCATGCACGGAGCAGTGTGATACAATGGTGAGATCTTGGATTTTAAATTCTGTTGAGAACACCATTGCACAAATTTTAATGTACTTCAAGAGTGCCATATTGTGTGGAAGAATCTTGCAGCTTGTTTTTCTAATGTGAATGCACTAAGACATTTTGATCTTCTTGAAGAAATGCATCTGTTAAAGTAGGGTGCTGATTTATTCAATCAGTATTTTACAAAGCTGTTGGTTCTTTGGGAGGAAATCAAGACATTTGGTCAATGCAGTCTGTCCAGTGATCCACAGTGCCAGTGCAATGCAATCCACACTCTGGTGGATCATATGGAAGCAGAACATGTCATGAAATTCCTAAAAGGTTTGAGAGATGAATTTGAGCCTATAGTTTCCTAGGAAATGTTGACGGCACCATTCCCATAGATCCATGATGCCCTTGCAATGGCGATCAAATTTTAAAGGCATAATTTATATGTGGAAAATAAAGCCGAGAAGCAATATTTTATGATTCTATTGTCTAAGAAGAATGGACAAGGCCAGAGTCAAGCAATCAGTAGACTGTTCGGTAAAAACTAGTTTTAAATTTATAAACCGAAACACCCAAAGTATAAGGCTTGTAGTAAAGGGTGTTAACGGGTCGTCCTAAGGGAGTCAAATGTTTATCGGATTAAGATGCAGTTATTATATCGATCATGTCACAAATTATTATCTAAAACTAAGGTTTATATTAATTGTAAAATAGAAACGAAGAACAGTGACATAAAGCAGAAAACAGAAAAATTCAACACTGGACGGCCGTTCACTGAGGATGGACGGGCGTCCGGTGATGTGCTGGAAAACAGAAATATGCAGAAAACAGCGGGTAACAACTAAAGTTCTTGAAATAACTAATCGTGGCAATCACAATTGATACGAACAAATTAGTTTATCAAAGAATTAAAAGAATGGCAAGGCAACCAGAATCCACCAATCAACCAACCAACCCCAACTAGATTGTGAGATAAAGGTACGATTTTTAGTAATGATCAAATCATGAATTCGATTAAATCTCTTTAATCACTTTCTAGGGTTTCGTTATCTTTCTCAAGCAAAACTAAACTAGCATGCATAACACGATCATGAGATTGTCTCCAATACTCTACTCAATTAATCATAAACAATCTCTTGAATCACAATTAATTGCATCAATTGAAAGAAATCACAACTTGAATATTATTCTCATTTAAATTCAATTAGAACGGTAGTTTCATCGATCTCTCGATTCAATAAAACATAAACAATTATTACAAAATTCAATTGATGAAAAACAGTAAATTTAACTGACTAAAGATATAGCTTAAAATCTTCTAGTTGGTGTGGTTGTTGGTTGGTTTCCTCCGTTGTCCCACCGCAAGATGCTTAGCCAACAATCATATTGGTGATCATGATTGTTGAGATGGAAGAATTCATCTCTGTGTTTGCTCTTTGTGGAATATGCGGCTGCTAGGAATTTTTGAATGAATGATATGATGCTCCTTAGGGTTTGATATGCGCTGGTATTTATAAGACTTTGAGGCGGCTAGGGCTAAGTCGGCGTTTGGATGCCAGTCCAGCAAGGTAGACGCCCGTCCAGTCTTCACAAAATTCATCGAGTCGGGCCGAGTCTTCTTGGACGTCCGTTCTATGCAAAAATGGACGCTCGTCCACTGGAATTTTCAAAACTCTGAATCAAGTTTCCTCTCCTGGACGCTCGTCTGGTCCTTCAAACGCCCGTCAACTGGACGGGACTCAGACGCACCAATTCAGCCATTAATGTGTCTTCATGCCAATCTCAATTTTGTATCTCTTTCTTGCCATTAAATCTTCAAGTAAACATCTTTTAAGCTCCTTCTCAGGCATGCAAGCATTCCTACAAGATGGTAAACACGAGCAAAGTGTAAAATCGTACATAAACACATAAAAAAACACATACACAACTCGATTTTGCACTTTTAAACATTTCGAACTTCATTATCTCAATATTTCAATTAAACTCCTACTTTTCTATAAAAAGTAATAAAATACGAAGAATATTGTTATGGAATAAAGCGATAAAAACCATAAAATTCACCGTTAACACAGACCAAGATCTGTTCCTGCCAACAATTTTAGATCTAAGAGTTCCAAAAAAGTTCAGTGCAGTTTCTGTGGTTTTAATGGACATACTAAAGAAACTTGCTATAGAAAAGGCTAATTTGGTAGAAGAAGAACAATGAGTAAAAGAAGATAATGCCCCAAACAGGTCTACTGGAGTAGTGTTCCCTAATCTTACAGCACAACAGGTAGAAACGTTGATGGCTCTACTGAGTTCTGATTCACATAGACATGCAGGATATGTTGTTGGGCAACCTAATGCAGTGAATAGCCATTTCTCACCTACTACAAGAACATGTGACTTAAATTAAAATGATCTATACAATGGATCTTAGACTTTGGTGCCACTGATCACATTGTAGGTTCCTTAAAGTTGTTAAGTAATCCTAAGCCTTCCTGTGGCATAAAAATGGGATTACCTAATGGAAATTATGTTTTTGTTACACATATAATACAAGTGAAAGTCAAATCTTGATTAGTCTTGCATGATGTGTTCTATATTCCTAGTTTCAAATATAATCTATTGTCTCTGCCTTCTTTGATTACCATTCCAAATATGCAGCTGTTTTTTCTGCTAACAAGTGTGTTTTGCAGGATAGGAACATGAAAGTGATTGGTTCAGTTGAGTTGCATAAAGGATTATATGTGCTGGAACAATCAATCAAGATTTCTGCTATTAATAATGTACATAATAATACTTTGTCTGGTAGACTAGATGAAGCTCTTGTATGTCCTTATATATTATAGCATATGCTAGAAAAAAGATTGCAAGTTATTAGTTCTAAATCCACTGATGTCAACTACTGTGAACATGATATGTGCCTTGTTTGTCCTATGGAAAACCGAAAGAAAAATCATTTTCCCTTGAGTACTACTAATGTGAATGGTGTTTTTTATCTTGTTCATATGAATATTTTGGGCCCTTTGAGGCATCATATTGTGCAAGGACAACAATAATTTCTGAATGTTGTAGATGATTTCTCTAGATTTACTTGGATTTTACTTATGAGACATAAGTCTTAAGATTCTGATCTCGTTAAATATTTTATTAAATTTTCATCTACTCGGTTTAACAAGATTATTAAAGTGATTAGATCTGATAATGGAGGATAGTTTTAGCTCACAACTTTGTATGAGCAGCATGGCATTATACATCAGACCTCTTGTATTAGCACATTAGAACAAAATGGTATTATGGAAAGGAAACATCAGCATCTTCTGAATGTCTCCAGAGGTCTAAGATTCCAGAGCAACCTACCAATTGAGTAACGGGTTTCTATCTTTTACATGCTATGAAATTAGTTAATGTAACACCCACATCATTGCTGAAGGAAAGCACACCTCATGAGGTGCTATATGGCACTAAACCAGATTACTATCTGTTCAGAGTGTTTTTTAGGCTTTCCAGCACTCTTCAGCAGTACATGTCAAAGTTTGAATCCAGATGCAGGACTAGTGTCTATCTTGGGAATTCAAGCACTTCCAACTGTGCAATATTCTTGGATATCACCAACAAAGACATCTTTGTTGCTAGAAATACTCAATTTCATGAAACTTCCTTTCCTCTATTCCAACATGTTTTAGGAAAAGCAAGTTATACTTCTGATATGCCAATACTATTGCCAGTCAATGATAGTATTGACGATCAGTAGAGTGAGACTGATGAGTAGTCTCCATCAGGATCAACCATTCAGACTTTCTACTGTTAATGCTGTAGAAAATACACTTTGTATGATAGATTAGATGATGCCCTTTTATGGCCATACGAGATTGCAAGTCACTAGTTCATAGTCTGCTGATGTCAATGTTAGGAACATTATATTAAGTTTTGATGATGGCCATATTAGCTGTTATAGCAAGCCCAAAATAAGTTAGAATTCTCTATATAAGTCTTTACTTAGAGTCTGACATGTTGTATAAGTTGAGTCAGACAAATATTGTACTAGTTGGTAAGACGGCAAAGTAAAAACTGACATTCGGAAGAGTGAAGCCAGCCAAGCACCAGCAGAGAAGCAATGAAGACATTAATGATCTGACTTATAACCAAGGAAGTCTGTGATGACCTTGGATAAGTCCAAGTTACACTTTAAGTGATGAAACTTAACATTCAAATATGGTGTACACTGATCTTACCCCAATCAAGGATCAGGGAAGTACAAAGATTCTCCTTAAACTGAAGCAAAGAAGAGAACATTGAATCGGCAAAGCAAACTGACTTTCAGCTGAGTAAAAACAAAACGGTAAAGGAAGATCTAAAACAGCTAAGTCAGAAGAATCACTCAATCGTTCCAAAAACGGCGAAGTAACACTTTCCAAATCAGATTTGGTATATATTGAAGATACAGAAGATAATGCATTAAATGCACGATCAATAGAGGATCAATCAAGGACGGATTTTCTGCTATGTGTTTGAAAGAAAAATCCGATCACTAAAATCAAGAAGAATGCAATTAAGGGGGAATAAAAAATACAATCAAGGATTATTCCCTCATTAATATAGCCAAAGGATGGAATTTCAAAATCAAGGTTATTCAAGGCTATAAATAGAAGGCACTGACAGACAAAGAAAACCAACGATCTGAAAAGAAAAATTAAGCAGAAACTCTGTCAATTTGAAAAGCCTTCTCTCTGAACTTACAAGGATACATCCAGTGATCAGCTCAGATATAAAAGTTAAAAAGTCATATTCAGCACTGAGATTGATCAAGCTAGTGTGTGAATCACATTCACATCAAACTGAAGCAACTGAATCAGAGGCAATCTGAGAAGGAGTTGAACCTGAGATAGCTGTTGAAGGATTTTGATCTCAAGGAGCAGCAAAAAAGAGATTGAATCACTAAAGTCATGTGCAAATCAAGGAGTGATAGTCTTGTAGATTGTGAAGCTTGAGAAGTTAAGGACAATCATATTATTGTCTCGAAAAACAATAGTGAATTCCTCCGATCATCACAGAGAAAGAGTGGATTAAGGGATTACACCACCCCAAACCACTATAAGCCTTGTGTCAATTTACTTTATGCAATTTACTTTACAGCATTTATTTAAGTTGCCTAGATCATAACCTATATCTGTGATCGTCTGAATTGATTTGAAAACAAATAAGTAAGAAGGGACTTATCCGCTGCCCAAAAGCTTTTAAACAAAAGAAAAGTTTTTGAAACTCCACTATAGTCATTCACCCCCCTGACTATAGTTTCACCTTCTCTGGGACCAACAATTGGTATCGAGCGAAGCGTTGTTCCTAGTATCATAACCTGCTCGAGATCTAATTTACGTAACAAGGAGATCACATATTTTCAAAGCAGTTTTCAAATCTGAGTTTTCTATACATTTATATCTATATCTTCATTTGCACTTATGGATTCCTCAAACTTCTTGTCAAAAGTACCTATTTTTAATGTTAATAATTTTGATGAATATAAAATAAGAATGTTATCTCATCTTGAAGCAACTCATGAAGAGATGCTGGATGTAATTAACGATGGACCAATCATAATCACTACTGTGGTAGGCACAGGAGCAGATCAAGGGAAGGAAATTGATAAACCTAAAAAGGACTGGACCAAGGATGATAGGAGAAGAGCAAATCTGGACTTTGTTGCAAAAGACATGATTTTGAAGACCCTAGATAGCAACATGTTCATGAGAATCAAAGACTGCAAAACAGCGAAGGAAATGTGGGACAAACTATCATTGATAAATGAAGGATCAAGCGCGAGTAAAAAAACAAATTATCTCATTTGCAAAACAGAAATTTGAGAACTTCAAAATGAAGGCTGGTGAATCCATTGATCAAATGGACAACAGATTCTCAAGCATTATCAGTGAATTGCAACAGCTTGGACACACATATCCTCAGAAAGAAGTATGCTTGAAGATCTTGAGAGGACTACCTGAAAGATGGAAGATCATAACATAAGTAATCAGAGGAACAACAAATCTTGCAAGCACTGACACTCTGACACTGATCTCCCAATTAAAAGCTCATGAATTCGAATTGAACGGTGAAGTTGATGCTCCGGCAGAGACACACAAAATCACCGTGACCGGGTTGCACCTCAAAGAAAGTAACTTTGCCGATTGCATCGAAGAAAGAGACACATGAACTCAAAGAACAGGTAGCTTTATTAGTTAAACGCTTTGACAGGTTCAGCAAAAAGAAGCCTTTCAAAGGAAATTCATCATCAAACAAGAGGTCAAGCTCAAATAAAGAAATGAAGAAGAAAGATGATGAATACAGATGCTTCAACTGCAACAAGAAGGGTCACTTCAAGACTGAGTGTCCTGAAGAAAATGACAAAGATGAAGAAAAGAAGAGATACAAAGCATCTAAAAAGAGGAGAAGCAAGAAGGCACTCAAGGCTAAATCCAGCAGTGAAAAGAATGAAGAATCATATGATAATGACACAGATGACAGTGATGAAGAAGATAGCACTAACAATGAAAAAGCATGTCTATGCCTCATGACCAAATAATTAGATGAAGATGAAGGTGATAGTTCAGACTCTGAGGAATCAAGCCTATGTCTAATGGCTAAAGAATCAGATGAAACTGAGGTAACATCTAGTTCATGTTCCTCATCAAATGCATCCACATCTAAAACTGCACAATCTTCTAGTCTCCCATTGGATACAGCAGACCTAGTCCAAAATCTCATGACTAGATTTGATGAAATTGAAATAAATCATGAAATTCTGGAAAAGGAATGCAAGGATCTAAGAAAGGAGAATAAAAGACTAAAGAAAGAACTGGATAAAGCAAGAGCTGAATTAACCAGTAAGGGGACCTACTTAAATGATCAACAAAAAGAAGATGATCATACATCTGTTATTGACAGATCAGTTAAGAAAATCTCCTCACCGGCAAAGGTAACCACTACACCACTAAATGCACCAGCTTACAAACCCTCAAAAAGGTTTGGATCCAGATCTGGTCTTGGCTACAACAGTCAGGATGAGAGTAGGAATAATGGTCAACACAATTCTAAACCTAGGACCAACATTGGACCAAAATTTAGAAAGGGACAGACCATAGTTCCAACAAATCATCCTGCTCCGGTGAAGTCAATGTTAGGTGTAGTGCCCGAAAGACAATTTGTGTAATTGTTTTTAATAATGAATGACAGAATTTATCTCACCTTATTACTTGCTTTGTGCTTGTAAAGTAATACACCTGCTTTGCAACCCTAAGTATATCTCAGATGTAACCACTTAACTCGGTGTATGGATTACACGTGAGGATTGAGTTAGTGGAGATATGCTTAAATCTGTTAGTCCGTGGTGAACTTAATCGAGTTTAGGGTCTCTTGATTAAAACACCAATAATGCGCCTGAACACCTTAGGGTGTGATAGTCTTATCCGGACTGTCGGTAGAGGTACTACGTGGGGCATTTATATATGATGGCATTCATATAGGATCGACCGATTTAATATGTTTTTCTCGATATAATTCCGTAATCGAGGAATCTTATTAAATCATTAGATGATCATATATGGATCAACCTTAATCCTGAGGTGATCACGGGATGCCGCTTGTCCCGGGTAGTGTTTGATGTGTTAGTTACGGTTCACTTAAATATGTGTTCCAAGCCACTTCTCATTGGCACTATCTCCGGATGAGTGAGTAGTTCGATTTTCACGGACATGGAATCCATTCCTTCCTCTGCGGAAGTAGAGAGACAATCCACTTATTTGTTAGCCCTAAGAAAGTGATCGATCCCGGAGTTCACATTTGACTAATTAGCTACTAGTCAGATATGTGTGCTAATTGATCATCAGGGGGTTGATGGTAAATAAGGATAAGATATTCTGAGTCGGGTTCACGGAGACTTCCCACTCAGAATGGACAGTCTATGGAGGGTTAATCCGTATGTAGTGATTATATCAATGGACGCTTATTCACTCAATGGGTTGAGTATAAGTATACATCTATAATCGGTAGAGTTCAATTTCGGGTTTATGGTGGCGTAATCCCGGAATTAATAATTAATGTACTTATTCTGTTCGATGAATAATTAATTATTGGAGCTACTGGTTATAGGTCCATGGTCCCCGATGTGGCTTCTGTAATTCGGACAAATAATCTTGATATTTGGGCCTCAGAAATAATTAATTTGCTGGGCTGATTAATTGATATGCATGGATATTATTTAGTTTGACTAAATAATATTATACACATAAAAGACATTTTATGTGGGCTTTTATACCCTAAAAGTGGCGCCTCTAGGTATTTATTTATCACAAGAATTATTTTTTTGTGATGTGGAAAATAAAAGATATTCTTGTTATATGATTGGTTGGATGACTTGTTATTTGATTTCCTATTGGTCAATACATGTCACAATTAGTCATTAAGGAAAATATCTTTTTATTTTGTTTAATTAATTATTTATTTAATTAATTAAAACTTGAGCCAAAGATTTACTCTCTATAAAAGGAGAGTTATTCCAAGGAAATTGGACAAGAAAATTTCACCATCACTTGAAAAAGGGGAGAAAAAATAGTTTTCTTGCTTAGGGTTTTGTAGAAGAAAAACTATAAGTTTTTCTTGGTGTTGCATATCAAGGAGGCTCGTGTATCAAGTAGGGTGTCCACCAACCACCGTTTGGAGAACACATCGGAAGATCTTGGCATCTCTTCCTACTATTGGTAACTTGATCTTAACCCCCTTGTAGTAACTTAAGTCCTTTAATTATGAGTTGTGTCATATAAATCGTGATCCATCCGCTGCGCGTAGATCTAATTCGTTTAGATCTAAGAACCTGCATTCTTCATGTGGTATCAGAGACAGGTTCCACGATTTATATAATCATAATCGTAGTTAAACGATTTAAAGGAGTGGAATTGCATGTAGGTGATATTTTACTTATTATTATGCATTAATAATTTTTAAATTGCTATGGTTGAAGAGATGGATTGGGGTTGGCACCGTTTTCCCGTTAGATCTATTGTAAACTCATATAAACGATGAAAATTCGTTCATATGAGTATAGGAAATTATGTAATTTATTTATTATTGCAAGTTTAATTTCCTGTAAATAGATCTGTTTAGTAGCTGTATAGTGTTTTCGTTTTTTCCGTTGTTTGAGCCGTTAAAACGAAGATCCCTCCGGTCAGAATTAAGATTAGAAGTTGATGAACAATGCCACAAATTTTAGTGTCGATCAGAGTCCGTTTGGGTTTCCGTTCGTTGCTGCGAAGTGGCTGCTGTAACAGAAAAACGCAGGATTCACAGAAACCCTAACTGTGACTTCTTCGATTTTCTGGGAACAATTGGACCGTTCAAATTAAAATCCGACCGGTCAGATCGATAATCATAGAGTTTTGGACGTGAGATAAAATTGTCAGGACGATCGGGATTTATCTTCATCCCCGATCGATCTCGGGAAGTATATGATGCGCTGCTGTGAGAGTCTGTTTCAGCAGCAAGTTGGGCGGCTCACTGAGGAAGATTGACAAGTCAAATCTCCGATCCGACCGTCCATCTTGAAGTCCGAAGAATGAAGATAAGATCTGGAAAGTTTCGTCCTGATCCAAGTTCGTTTGATATGCCGATCGCCGAAGATTCTTAACAGCTGCAGATTAGGGTTTTAAATTATTTTCGAATAGATTAGTTACGGGGGTGCCAACGGTCCATCTCGGTGTTTATTTTCCACACTAGTATACATGTGTAGATTGTATGAGTAGAATCGGAAAATTGCCATGACATGCATCATATCATGAATTCCACTCCATATGCATACATGTAGAAATTAATTCGAGGAATTAGTTAGGCATGTATAAAACACACGATTAGTTTTAATTAATTGTTTGATATTAATTAGAAACTAATTAGGGTAAAAACCGAGGAACACGGGTTTTTTCAATCGTCGAGGTTGGGTGATGGATTCTCGGTGAATCCCACTCTGCGAAAGAATAAGGAGTAAAATTCTGAAACCTCGTGGTTAAGGTGTTGGATTCTCGGTGAATTCCACCTTACCTAAGACGATATTACGTTTTTGTTCCGTAGTGTCTACGTGAAAGTTTGATGTTTAAGGACTGGATAATCACGGGCAAACAGGTTCGAAAGTGGTTTAACCACGGTTGGGTGGTCAACAGTAGCTACGGCTCAATCGACTTCACCCTCCACGTGTGGCGTTTGCACGGGGGTCTGGCAATACTGAGCCATCCGAAGAGCCACTACGGCTCAACGGAGCTCTCCTAGCCTTGACCCGTCCGACGGCCACATATGTTCTAACGAATAGGTCGGGTGGGCTAGCCCACATAACCGACAACATTCGGGCCTATGATTTATTGTTCCTTAATGTAACATCAAGTCCAAAAACGTGATCAGTAAACCCACCACTTTTTCAAAATATTGAGTGGGAGCGGGAGAGGCGACAGCCGACCCCACGGCCTCTACTGTTGACACAAGCAACGTGAGAGAATGGTGACGCCTCGTGCCGGCTGGGACCGCCTCCTGAGGAAGGCCTTCACCGCTATCAAAATTCAAGGCTTGGTCTCCGAAAGGATAGGATTTTGGGTACTCGTCGGGTCACCGACCGACCTAAAGCGGCATACTCGGGTCTACCTAAAAATGCGAGACAAGAGGGTCACACTCATAAAGGGTATTTTTGGTAGTACCTTGGCTGAAAAAGGAAAGGTGATTGACGATCACAAATGAGATGTTCGATTCTCAATCTGATCTTCAATATTAATCGAAACCTCTTTGACCTACCCTAAGGCACTTTGAGGCGTTAGATTAAATCCTTGGAACGGTAGGATAGACTACAAGTACTTAGTTTATGTTCCTAAAATTTATTAGTAGTGTATGATTTGGATTTATTTTCTGTCAATTTTATTTACGACTATATATATATCTCTCTAGGATGCTAGACTGCTAGTGTAAAATTGACTAGTAATGACTTCGCTGCTAGTGTAAAATTGACTAGTAATGACTTCGTTAAAAAGTGGTAAGTAACTAGAACGTTGTACTTATTGTTCTTGCATGCGACTAATTTTTCGGAAGAGATATTTCTCTTGAGCCTTCAAGACTTAAGTGACGTAAATAAACATGTCACTGCTGTCACTCGTGCAGAACGAGAGACAACCGTAGTTAGTTTGAAAGATGATTGGGACGATAAAATTCTTCTAGTGAATTGTGTAGTGTCTACACGAGAAATTTTCTGATAGAAAAATTGGAGAATCATAAATTAAAGTGTTGCTAGTTAGACGGTATTTGGAACCGATAAACTAGTGGGAGCTTTTATATTATGTTTTTCTAATTTATTAGAAAATCAGTCCCACTAGGTAACACTTTCATTAGACATCCCACAGTTCACGAGTAGTGTCTACTCAAACGAACTGCTAGTTCAAGACTATTTCCTTTTAAGGAAAGTTAAGAATGGGAAAGAATGTCTATAAGTGTTAATCATCTTAACTAAAGTTTTGAGGCTAAACCGAAACATTAATTAAAGAAAGTATAGGATAAGGAAAGTGATTTCGGATCACTAACCAATGAATCCTTAGCGACTTTCTTAACCGAGTAACTTGACTCGGTAGCTTAGTTCTTTGGAAGAACAAGGAAGCTTTGCATTAACGATTAATAGAGTAACAACGGCGCGAATTTTAAACTATAATAGTGGGAGTGATATAAGGAAATGAATTTGATTCTATCCTTGAATATCACGTAAAAATTTATTTACTGATTCGTTGAAACAAATGGATTCACTTTCATCTCGATACTACAGTTGCCTTAAACAAAGTGAAGAAGACATTTGTAGTACGAATCTGTGACTCGGACTTTTGTTTGATAAAGTCAGAACCACTAAGAAAAGCTGAATAGGTATGTGTAACACATCTAAAACTATTAAAGGTAAAAGGTTTCCGTATTAAGATAAGCGACCTTTCAATATCTATTAATTAGTGCATATATCCTAGAGATAAGACCTGACGACTGGCTAAGGGTGATTCCTATCTCCCAGTCTAGGAACACTATCTCAAAGGAAAAATGACTAAGTTTCCTTTCAATCGGGAAAGGGTAATAGATTTGAAGGGGTAACATAGCTTGTTCACCATGACCTTCGGGGTCTAGTGAGAGATACAAGCCAGTGGGAGATTTTGAGTGGTGACATTCTGTCTGATAACTACTCAAAACACTGGTTGGTTTATCGAAAGAATACGAGGAGGTGTCTCTGATTTTAGCAGAGAATAGAGTATTCCATGCTCAGAAATAGGCTATCGCATAGTCTTGGGACTGATGCTCGGCCTGCCTCCTAGTGGAATGTTTCTCACTGAGGAAGAAACCATAGACTTGCCCTATATAGTTATTGATTTACTACAATACACTGCTAGACTCTATTAAGATAATTGGTTGCAAAATAACGGTTAACATTATTATGTAAACCGAGAAGTCTACCTAGAAGATGCCAGTGAATTTATGGATAATGAGTGAATTCGGTTCACACCACTTCCATAAATGTAGGCATTTAGCATTTAATGCTTGAAGGTAGGATCGAGATTTTGCGTGATATGTTCGGGATTGTATTTGTTCGTGAAATATCTTAATGAGACGAGTGAAGGTTGATTACAAGATTCTTGAGATCGAAAAGTGACGTTGAACTGTCACAAGCCTTCGAAAGAATCTATAAGAAACACCTTAAACCTTGAGAGTACGGTTACCCAAAGGTAGTTACTATCTCGATTTAATCGGACCACGCCCAACATCGGTTGTTGGTGATTACAATCGATAAATACTACTAGATCGTAATGTCAATCCACCCAAGACACACGGTGGGAGTATGGTTTAACCGTTGACCCATTGTGATTTTGTGGACTTTATAATCTGGGGTGATTGATAACCTATGGCTCTTGGTGGGTGTATAGGATTACGATTATAGAGGTTGGTTTGAAAACCTTAACCCTGTGAATGGAGTTTTGGTACTCCGGTTACATTCAGCCTCTTGTAGAACCACCCGAGTGTCTCAGCCTAGTGGAGCAATTGGATCTACACGGAAAAGAGTCGAATGAATAGGAAAGTTTAAACTTTCAACAAAGTTGAGTGGTATAGGGGTGATTCCCGACAACTAGAGAGTTAACCGGACCTTGAACTCTCTCACCACTCGGTCTTGCTAGATTTCGTTAAAAGCGAAAAATAGGGGTGATTCCCTGAGACTTTCTTGCCGAACAACGGAATCTGAATTCATTCAGAATAGAAGGGTTTTAGCTGAGAATGAATAACGGTTTCGTTACAAAGCAGAAGATAGGGGTGATTCCTAATACCTTTTTTGCGAGACTAACGATATCTTAATTTATTCAGAAAGAACCATTGGCAGGAGGTGCCATGGCTTATATCCTTTGTGGATTAAGAGAACCTCTCGGTCATTAAAAGTCGCATGTTTTAAAATATGTGGACTTGACCAGAATATTGATAAGTCTTTTGTAGACTGTGTATCAATATTGGTAAAATAGTAGTATTAGTGTTCATGAATGATAACACTGAAACAGTTGGAAACAACATGTGTGTGCTATCTGAAGTCAGAAACTGACACGCTAAGATTCTTTGGATGAGAGAATTGGACTATATTCTAAGAATCTGATTCGGTCAAATTCACAAGAATGAGTCATTGGCTATCCCATCCGTCTTATTGGTTAAGATGATAATGCATATATGGTTGCAGCATTCATCGAGAGTTGTCCTACCCTACCTCTCAGGAATGATTCTCTAAATCTTCGGATAAAGAGAAAATGGGATAGAGTCTCTCTTGGATAACGGCAAGTCAGGTTGTCACAAGTCAATAGTAGTCGAATCTCGGATTCGAGCATAAAATAGCGGTTTGGTACGTCCTCAAGTATCGTTAGAGAACGAGGAATCATATGCTTGTATATTCAGGTGCAAACTTGAATATGGTTGACTACAATGATTCTGACTTGTAGTCAGATTAAGGATGATCATTAAGTTGATCTCGGGCTCAGTGTTTACTCATAGTGCTTAGAATTTCCTTTTTGGTCTGGGAGTAATTCCAGGTCTGATAAGCCGATATCACTTCATTGTGAAAACAGTGAAGAGATAGCTTAGAAGGATCTTCTCGGTCACCAGAGGTCAAAAGCATATTGAGAGAGAGTACCGCCTGATTGGAGGGACCGACAACGTTTCAATCCTAAAGATCGTCTCGAGTCGACAACCTAGCAAATCAGTGTACCAAGTCGAGTGCTTGGAGGGTACGGCATTGATGGATATGTCTCATCTGCTTTTAGAGCAAGTGGGAGAGTGTTGTGAATAAGATGAGAAAGGGTGTGCTCTAAAAACAATCGTTGCTTGTCATTTCGTGCAAGTGGGAGATTGTTAGGTGTAGTGCCCGAAAGACAATTTATGTAATTGTTTTTAATAATGAATGACAGAATTTATCTCACCTTATTACTTGCTTTGTGCTTGTAAAGTAATACACTGCTGCAAACCCTAAGTATATTTGTATGTAACCACTTAACTCAGTGTATGGATTACACGTGAGGATTGAGTTAGTGGAGATATGCTTAAATCATTAGTCCGTGGTGAACTTAATCGAGTTTAGGGTCTCTTGATTAAAACACCAATAATGCGCCTGAACACCTTAGGGTGTGATAGTCTTATCCGGACTGTCGGTAGAGGGTACCTACGTGGGGCATTTATATATGATGGCATTCATATAGGATCGACCGATTTAATATGTTTTTCTCGATATAATTCCGTAATCGAGGAATCTTATTAAATCATTAGATGATCATATATGGATCAACCTTAATCCCGAGGTGATCACGGGATCTTTGCTTGTCCCGGGTAGTGTTTGATGTGTTAGTTACGGTTCACTTAAATATGTGTTCCAAGCCACTTCTCATTGGCACTATCTCCGGATGAGTGAGTAGTTCGATTTTCACAGACATGGAATCCATTCCTTCCTGCGGGAAGTAGAGAGACAGATCCCTTTATTTGTTAGCCCTAAGAAAGTGATCGATCCCGGAGTTCACATTTGACTAATTAGCTACTAGTCGATATGTGTGCTAATTGATCATCGTGGGTTGATGGTAAATAAGGATAAGATATTCTCGAGTCGGGTTCACGGAGACTTCCCACCTCGAAATGGACAAATCTATGGAGGGTTAATCCGTATGTAGTGATTATATCAATGGACGCTTATTCACTCAATGGGTTGAGTATAAGTATACATCTATAATCGGTAGAGTTCAATTTCGGGTTTATGGTGGCGTAATCCCGGAATTAATAATTAATGTACTTATTCTTCGCTCGATGAATAATTAATTATTGAGCTAATGGTTATAGGTCCATGGTCCCCGATGTGGCTTCGTAATTCGGACAAATAATCTTGATATTTGGGCCTCGTAAATAATTAATTTGTCAATGATTAATTGATATGCATGGATATTATTTAGTTTGACTAAATAATATTATACACATAAAAGACATTTTATGTGGGCTTTTATACCCTAAAAGTGGCGCCTCTAGGTATTTATTTATCACAAGAATTATTTTTTTGTGATGTGGAAAATAAAAGATATTCTTGTTATATGATTGGTTGGATGACTTGTTATTTGATTTCCTATTGGTCAATACATGTCACAATTAGTCATTAAGGAAAATATCTTTTTATTTTGTTTAATTAATTATTTATTTAATTAATTAAAACTTGGAGGCCAAGGATTTACTCTCCTATAAAAGGAGAGTTATTCCAAGGGAAATTGGACAAGAAAATTTCGACCATCACTTGAAAAAGGGGAGAAAAAAAAATAGTTTTCTTGCCTAGGGTTTTGTAGAAGAAAAACTATAAGTTTTTCTTGGTGTTGCATATCAAGGAGGCTCGTGTATCAAGTAGGGTGTCCACCAACCACCGTTTGGAGAACACATCGGAAGATCTTGGCATCTCTTCCTACTATTGGTAACTTGATCTTAACCCCCTTGTAGTAACTTAAGTCCTTTAATTATGAGTTGTGTCATATAAATCGTGATCCATCCGCTGCGCGTAGATCTAATTCGTTTAGATCTAAGAACCTGCATTCTTCAGTCAAAACCTAGTGCAGTAAAACAGCAGACCAAATCTTCATTTCAGCCAACCAAGAACATTAGTCTTCTGAGAGGTAAAGGCTGACTAAATCCTTCAGAGGATGATTGGAATGCTGCACCTCCAAAATACAAGAGGAAACCATTCCATAAAATGCATCATGTGTTTAAGAATAACCAATCTAGATATGTTCCTAGACACATGAAGCAAGAAAGGTTTCCTACTGCATATTGGAAAGTGAAAAAGGATGTAAATGCACCGAAAGGTGGAGAAAAGTATCAGAATACCTTCAGTAAAAATATTAGAAGCTATTCTGCCATGCCCTATACATATGAAGTTGATGACTTTAATTATCCAAAAAGGAGAAACTTTGGATATACACTTGGTATGGGAGGCATGACTGCTAACAGGTATGGACCCAAACAGTGTTGGGTACCTAAACATAATTAATTTGTTTTGTAGGATGTCTAGTACATAGACAGTGGATGTTCCAGACACATGACAGGAAACAAGAAATGGCTCACTGACTTCAAAGCTTTTGATGGACCCAAAGTCACACTTGGAGGCAAAGAAAACCCTGGCAAGATTAAGGGGGAAGGCATAATACTCAAGAACAATCTGAAGATACAAAATGTGGCATATGTTAAGGGACTTAATTTCAATCTGATGAGCATCGACCAATTCTCATGACAAAGGCTACAATGTGCACTTCAACAAAGAAGGATGCAAAGTGATTCACAGCCAAACAAAAACAACAGTTCTTGCAGGTAGAAGACAAGACAACATGTATGTGGTGGACTGGAGAACAGCCAAGGCTCATGTCTGCTTGTCAAAGATAAACAATCAACAAACTGGATTTGGCACAGAAGATTAAATCACCTGAATTTCAACACCATCAACAAACTATCAAAGAACAAGTTAGTTGAAGGCTTGCCAGAGATCATATTCAAGAAATAAAGTCTATGTGATGCATGTCAGAAAGGAAAACAAATCAAAAGTTCATTCAAGTCAAAGCCCTATCAATCTACAACAAGAATTCTACAACTGTTACACATGGACCTGTTTGGACCAGTCACACCAGTAAGTGTAAGTGGTAAGAAATACACTCTAGTAGTGGTGGATGACTACTCAAAATACACCTGGACCATCTTCATGAACAAGAAGAAAGAGACACTCAAGAAATTGCCAGAGTTGCTGAGAAGACTCCAAAATGAGAAAGAACTAAAAATTATCAAGATCAGATCAGATAGAGGCACTGAATTTCTAAATGAAATTATCAGAACCTATTGTGAAGAAAATGGAGTATTACATCAACAATCTGCAGCAGGAACTCCACAACAAAATGGTGTAGCAGAAAGAAGAAACAGAACTCTCAAAGAAGCAGTCAGAACAATGATTGCAGAAGCATGCTTACCAAAGAGATTTTGGACTGAAGCAGCAAACACAGCATGCCATACACAAAACAGATCAATCATCAACAAACATTATGGAAAGACTCCATATGAAATATGGAATGGTAGAAAACCTAATATCTCATATTTTCATATATTTGGATCAAAATGTTTTGTTTTGAACAGGAATCAGCTGCATACCTTTGATGAAAAGGCTGATGAAGCAATCTTTATGGGATACTCAAACACCAGTAAAGCATTCAGAGTGCTCAACAAAAGAACATTGGTGATTGAAGAATCAATACATGTTGTTTTTGATGAACCAAATACAAATGGTAAAGATCTTCAAGATCAAGAAGAAGAAGCAACACAAAGGGAAATCTATACAAATACAACAATTCCAGCTTCTATCTTGAATCATCATTTTGAAAATCAAGAAGAGCCACATATCAACACAACAGAACAAGCTCCAGAACCTGAAGACCATATACATAATGAAGCTGTGGAAGTACCAAGTGAAGAACAACTTCAACCTGATCTAAATTGGCTGAGAGACCATCCTGAAGAACAAGTTATTGGAGATATTCACACAGAGTTAGAACCGAGAAGACAAGCTGGAGCACATGCTAACATGTTTTCTATCACAAGTGGAACCCAAGACAATAGATGATGCAATTCAAGATGCAGATTGGATCACAGCCATGCAAGAAGAACTAAATGAATTTGAAAGAATTGAAGTCTGGGAACTTGTTGACAGACCAAATACGGCCAACATCATTGGAGCAAAATGGGTATTCAGGAACAAGATGGATGTGCAAGGAACTGTTGTTAGAAACAAAGCAAGGCTGGTTGCAAAAGGATACTCTCAGCGTAAGGAATAGATTATGATGAAACATTTGCACCAAAGAGCAAGATTGGAGGCAATCGGACTCTTTCTAGCATTTGCATTTCAAAGACTCAAAGTCTATCAAATGGATGTCAAGAGTGCATTCCTAAATGGACTTTTGGAAGAAGAAGTATATGTAGAACAACCTCCTGGATTTCAAATCAAAGGAAAAGAAGACAAAGTATACAAACACAAAAAGGCCATTTATGGACTCAAACAGGCACCTAGAGCCTGGTATGAAACACTATCACAATTTCTGATCAAGAATGGATTCAACAAGGGAACTATAGACAAGACTCTATTCAAACTAGAGGAAGGACCAATTACATTGCTAGTACAAATCTACGTCGATGATATCATCTTTGGATCAGTGGATGAAAAGCTATGTGAGAAATTTGCAAATCTGATGAAGAGCAAATTTCAGATGAGCATGATGGGAGAATTAAATTATTTCCTTGGCCTTCAAGTAAAGCAGATGAATGATGGTATTTTCATTAGTCAAGCCAAGTACACAAGAGATTTAATACACAGGTATGGGATGGATACAAGTGGCACAGCTGATACACCAATGTGTGCAAGAGTAATTCTTGGAAAAGATGAAACAGGGAAAGATGTTGATAAGAAAATGTATAGAGGAATCATTGGATCCCTACTATACTTAACAGCAAGTAGACCTGACATAGCATTTGCAGTTGGAGTATGTGCAAGGTTTCAAGCTCAACAAAGGAATCACATCTTCTGGCAGCCAAAAGAATAATCAAATACCTGAAAAACACTATCAATGTAGGTATTTGGTATCCAAAAGATGGAGGATTTAACCTGATATCATATTCAGACTCTGACAATGCTGGATGCAAAATAGATAGAAAAAGCACTTCTGGAACATGTCAAATGCTAGGCACCAGACTAGTCTCTTGGTTCAGTAAAAAGCAAAACTCCATAGCTACATCAACAGCTGAAGCAGAATACATAGCAGCAGGTAGTTGTTGTGCACAAGTACATTGGATCAGACAACAGCTAATAGATTATGGAGTAGAGGAGAAAACAATTCCA
This sequence comes from Gentiana macrophylla, assembly GCA_026214975.1. Taxonomy (NCBI): domain Eukaryota; kingdom Viridiplantae; phylum Streptophyta; class Magnoliopsida; order Gentianales; family Gentianaceae; genus Gentiana; species Gentiana macrophylla. The sequence continues at coordinate 72,125,740 of CM047805.1, forward strand.
ATCATGTGTGATAACACAAGTGCAATATCTATTACTGAAAATCCAGTGTTGCATTCAAGAACAAAGCACATTGATGTAAGACATCATTTTATCAGAGATCATGTTGAAAAGGGAGATGTCATTCTAAAATACATACCCACTGAAGATCAATTGCCTGACATCTTCACTAAACCACTCAGTTATGAAAGATTTAGCATGTTGAGAACTGAGTTAGGAATGATTGAAATTGACTAAGTACCAAAGAAGCAGCTAACTGGAGTAATCGGCTAAGTGACTCCATCAACTGGTTCAACCTTTGCCGTTACAGGTGATATAGCAGGTAAGGCACTAGTATCCAGCGAAGTTAACTTAACTGAATGTTAGGAACGGTTAAATGGAGCAGCTCAGAGAAGAATTCTCTACATCGGCTAAGTGAACAGTCAAGGCACTTCACCGAATTAAAGACTTGGACAAATTAAAGTGTGAACAAAATCAACTCTTACTACACGTGGAGAATAAGGAAATTATGGAGGATTATTCTGTGGAAGATTACACACGTGGAGATCAGCCTGTGATCATGGAGATAACCATATTTTTTAAATTATGAACGCCTCGATTCCCGGGCTCTATCATTACTTACCTCAAACCACTCCCCCATTACGCTCGAATATCAAGATTTACATACACAAAATCATGCCATTATGTCATAAAATCCTTCCACTTCAAACCACGTTCACACTACTTTTGGTTTTCTCCATTGCGAATTCAAAGCTCATTTTCAAACTTCCTTTCACTTTTATCAATGGCTTCATCCTCCACAATCTCTCCAACAGAAAAATACTATGAAAAATCAATCATCACTGGTTCGTTTTTCAAACCAGAATACTACCTCTCTTTTTGTGACAACGATGCACAAGCACAACGCTTGGTCGATTGCGGTACAAACTTGGGGCTGATGACCTTCCTAAACCCCCCAATAACTGGAATCTGCTATGAAAACCTGATAGAATTTTGGAAAAATGCCAAGTTTGTGCCCAGCACAAAGAAGACTGAAGTCGATCGCATAACAAGCTCAATCTTTGGAAGAGAAATAGTCATTACACCGGGTACACTCAATAGATACCTTCAACTCCCCTTAATTGGTCCTGCCAATATCAAGCTTGTGATGACAGACATCACAAAATTCTGGGCTGAGATAGCCAAAAGTCCCAAGAAAAATAGCAAAACGTACAATCTACCTAGATCCCTTCCGTTTGCTGAATTTGCACCGGTCATCACCAAGAATATTGAAGGCAGAAAGGGATCAATGGAAAACCTAACTGAGGTACGAATCAAACTGATGGCCATAATCTACGAACGTACCAAATTCGACTGGGCAACATTTGTTTTCAATCAACTGAAGGATCAAATTCAAAAGGAAATTGATTTATCAATAACGGCACCAATCAAGGGTTTACAGAAAAAAGGGTGATTTCTGGGAGAGGAAATCATATGGGTTTCCTCTTTAACACCTGTTCAACTAATTGAAAGTACAACCCACCAATTTGCAATCCCCACACAAGTCAAAAATGATGTTTACTTACATCAAGGCTTCCCTGAAGCCCAAACACACTGCTGGGAGCAAAAGAAAACAGCATGAAGGCAGTAGATCAGGAGTGGGACGAAGAACCAGATCCCAGACAGCACATGAAAACATCTATCTGCCTGGAACTAGCAACTTGATTGAACCTGTGACAATCAGTGATGACACAGCAACAGAAGAAGAAAAGCAACAAGAGGAAATCACCTACCTGGAGGAAGGTGAGGAAGGATATAGAATCACTTCATCTGAAGAAAAGGAGAGAGATGAGGAAGAAGATGAGTCAGAGGATGAACAATCAAATCTTGAAGCAAATCAAGAAGATTTGGGGGTTTCTGATGATGAATTGACTCTTCAAGAAGTGCTTTTCAAAAGCATTGGTAAAGTTGACAAACTGCTCAGTGAGCCAGCTGATAAAGCTCACTCAGCCGAACTTGTCAACTCCCCCACAATTGCACAAGGGGGAACAGTAACAGATGAAGAGGTTCACACTCAACAACAACCTCTAAATGACCTTGTGTCCAATGAGGAAACACAAGAACAAATGGAAGAAAGAGAAGAAGAAGCACAAGATGAAAAGGAAGAGGCAGAAGAGGAAAAAGAAGAAAGAGAAATGGAAGTGGAAAATGAGAACAAGCAAGATGAAGATGCTGAGAATGAAACTGATGGGGATGAAGAGGATGTCCATGTGGCACCAGAAAAAATTGATCCAGAGAGAGTCTTCAATCTGGACATTCAACCCCTCATTGTGGACATGGAAAGGCAATATTACAGCCTGCAATACCTGAAGAATGCCTTATGGAGTGAAGCAACCTCCTTCAACCACAAGATTGAGGCCCTTATCAATCATATCAAAATTCAAGATGAGGTCATGGAGAGACAAGGAAACCTGCTTTGCAATCTACAACAACTCATCCCTCACCATGTCCAAACCAATCTTTTCCATGCTGAGACAATTGACAACAATCTTAAGCCCTTGGTGGACACTCTCAATGCTCACACAACAAATTTAGCATCTGGATGAGATAATGGAGCATTCTGGCAAGCAACTGGACCTTCTAATCAAAGTTGGTGAGACCAACAACAAGATACTGGAAAGGAGGTATGGTCCTCTCCCTGACTCTGATGCAGAACCGATAGATCTTGAAGCATTTTTTGGTGCTGCCAAAAAGGGGGAAGGAAGTTCTAAGCCTGAAAGCTCCAGTGAAAAGAAGGCAAGCCCAACAGAAAAAGGCAAGGGCAGCAAAGGCAAAGGCATCAGGTTTGAAGATGTGATGAAGTAGACCTTACACTCAGTTTAAATTACTTCTAGATTACTTCTATTTGCTTCTATTTGCCTTTAAATAAAAAGATGCAATACCTTATTGCCCTATGATGGATGAATAAAAATTGTTGAGTTTTTGTTCTGATATTTATGAAAAATTTGGATTACTTATGTTCAGGCTTATGAGGGTTTTGGCATCATCAAAAAGGGGGAAATTGTTAGGAACATTATATTAAGTTTTGATGATGGCCATACTAGCTGTTATAGCAAGCCCGATATAAGTTAGAATTCTCTGTATAAGTCTTTACTTAGAGTCTGACATGTTGTATAAGTTGAGTCAGACAAGTATTATACTAGTTGGTAGGACGGCAAAGTAAAAACAGACATTCTGCAGAGTGAAGCCAGCCAAGCACCAGCAGAGAAGCAATGAAGACATTAATGATCTGACTTATAACCAAGGAAGTATGTGATGACCTTGGATAAGTCCAAGTTACACTTTAAGTGATGAAACTTAATATTCAAATATGGTGTACACTGATCTCACCCCAATCAAGGATCAGTGAAGTACAAAGATTCTCCTTAAACTGAAGCAAAGAAGAGAACAATGAATCGGCAAAGCAAACTGACTTTCGGCTGAGTAAAGACAAAATGGTAAAGGAAGATCTAAAACAGCTAAGTCATAAGAATCACTCAACCGTTCCAAAAACGGCGAAGTAACACTTTCTAAATCAGATTTGGTATATGTTGACGATACAGAAGATAATGCATTAAATGCACGATCAATAGAGGATCAATCAAGGACGGATTTTCTGCTATGTGTTTGAAAGAAAAATCCGATCACTAAAATCAAGGAGAATGCAATTAAGGGGGAATAAAAAATACAATCAAGGATTATTCCCTCATTAATATAGCCAACAGACGGAATTTCAAAATCAAGGTTATTCAAGGCTATAAATAGAAGGCAATCGATGCACAAAGAAAAAACCAACGATCAAAAAAGAAAAATTAAGCAGAAACTCTGTCAAATTGAAAAGCCTTCTCTCCGAACTTACAAGGATACATCTAGTGATCAGCTCAGATATAAAAGTTAAAAAGTCATATTCAGCACTGAGATTGATCAAGCTAGTGTGTGAATCACATTAACATCAAACTGAAGCAACTGAATCAGAGGCAATCTGAGAAGGAGTTGAACCTGAGATAGCTGTTGAAGGATTTTGATCTCAAGGAGCAGCAAAAGAGACTGAATCACTGAAGCTGTTGCAGTCAAGGAGTGATAGTCTTGTAGATTGTGAAGCTTGGGAAGTCAAGGACAATCATACTATTGTATCTGTGAAAACAATAGTGAATTCCTCTGATAATCACAAGAGAAGAGTGGATTAAGGGATTACACCACCCTGAACCACTATAAGCCTTGTGTCAATTTACTTTCTGCAATTTACTTTACAACATTTATTTAAGTTGCCTAGATCATAACCTATATCTGTGATCGTCTGAATTGATTTGAAAACAACTAAGTAAAAAGGGACTTATCCGCTGCCCAAAAGCTTTTAAACAAAAGAAAAGTTTTTGAAACTCCACTATAGTCATTCACCCCCCCTCTGACTATAGTTTCACCCTTCTCTGGGACCAACAATTGGTATCAGAGCAGTGTTCCTAGAAACATGTCTGCTTGTCAAAGATAAACAATCAACAAACTGGATTTGGCACAGAAGATTAAATCACCGAATTTCAACACCATCAACAAACTATCAAAGAACAAGTTAGTTGAAGGCCTGCCAGAGATCATATTCAAAAAGAAAGTCTATGTGATGCATGTCAGAAAAGAAAACAAATCAAAAGTTCATTCAAGTCAAAGCCCTATCAATCTACAACAAGAATTCTACATCTATTACACATGGACCTGTTTGGACCAGTCACACCAGTAAGTGTAAGTTGTAAGAAATACACTCTAGTAGTGGTGGATGACTACTCAAAATACACCAGGACCATCTTCATGAACAAGAAGAAATAGACACTCAAGAAATTTCCAGAGTTGCTGAGAAGACTCCAAAATGAGAAAGAACTAAAAATTATCAAGATCAGATCAGACAGAGGCACTGAATTTCTAAATGAAATTATCAGAACCTATTGTGAAGAAAATGGAGTACTACATCAACTATCTGCAGCAGGAACTCCACAACAAAAATGGTGTAGCAGAAAGAAGAAACAGAACTCTCAAAGAAGCAGCCAGAACAATGATTGCAGAAGCATGTTTACCAAAGAGATTTTGGAGTGAAGCAGCAAACACAGCATGCCATACACAAAACAGATCAATCATCAACAAACATTATTGAAAGACTCCATATGAAATATGGAATGGTAGAAAACCTAATATCTCATATTTTCATATGTTTGGATCAAAATGTTTTGTTTTGAACAGGAATCAGCTGCATACCTTTGATGAAAAGGCTGATGAAGCAATCTTTATGGGATACTCAAACACCAGTAAAGCATTCAGAGTGCTCAACAAAAGAACATTGGTGATTGAAGAATCAATACATGTAGTTTTTGATCAACCAAATACAAATGGTAAAGATCTTCAAGATCAAGAAGAAGAAGCAACACAAAGGGAAATCTATACAAATACAACAATTCCAGCTTCTATCTTGAATCATCATTTTGAAAATCAAGAAGAGCCACATATCAACACAACAGAACAAGCTCTAGAACCTGAAGACCATATACATAATGAAGCTGTGGAAGTACCAAGTGAAGAACAACTTCAACCTGATCTAAATTGGCTGAGAGACCATCCTGAAGAACAAGTTATTGGAGATATTCACACAGGAGTTAGAACCAGAAGACAACTGGAGCACATGCTAACATGTTTTCTATCACAAGTGGAACCCAAGACAATAGATGATGCAATTCAAGATGCAGATCGGATCACAGCCATGCAAGAAGAACTAAATGAATTTGAAAGAAATGAAGTCTGGGAACTTGTTGACAGACCAGATACGCCCAACATCATTGGAGCAAAATGGGTATTCGGGAACAAGATGGATGAGCAAGGAACTGTTGTCAGAAACAAAGCAAGGCTGGTTGCAAAAGGATAGTCTCAAGCAGAAGGAATAGATTATGATGAAACATTTGCACCAGTAGCAAGATTGGAGGCAATCAGACTCTTTCTAGCATTTGCAGCATTAAAAGACTTCAAAGTCTATCAAATGGATGTCAAGAGTGCATTCCTAAATGGACTTTTGGAAGAAGAAGTATATGTAGAACAACCTCCTGGATTTCAAATCAAAGGAAAAGAAGACAAAGTATACAAACTCAAAAAGGCCCTCTATGGACTCAAACAGGCACCTTGAGCCTGGTATGAAACACTATCACAATTTCTGATCAAGAATGGATTCAACAAGGGAACTATAGACAAGACTCTATTCAAACTAGAGGAAGGAACAAGTACATTGCTAGTACAAATCTATGTCGATGATATCATCTTTGGATCAGAGGATGAAAAGCTATGTGAGAAATTTGCAAATCTGATGAAGAGCAAATTTCAGATGAGCATGATGGGATAATTCAATTATTTCCTTGGCCTTCAAGTAAAGCAGATGAAGGATGGTATTTTCATTAGTCAAGCCAAGTACACAAGAGATTTAATACACAAGTATGGGATGGATACAAGTGGCACAGCTGATACACCAATGTGTGCAAGAGTAATTCTTGGAAAAGATGAAACAGGGAAGGATGTTGATCAGAAAATGTATAGAGGAATCATTGGATCCCTACTATACTTAACAGCAAGTAGACCTGACATAGCATTTGCAGTTGGAGTATGTGCAAGGTTTCAAGCTCAACCAAAGGAATCACATCTTTTGGCAGCCAAAAGAATAATCAAATACCTGAAAAACACTATCAATGTAGGTATTTGGTATCCAAAAGATTGAGGATTTAAGCTGATATCATATTCAAACTCTGACTATGCTGGATGCAAAATAGATAGAAAAAGCACTTCTGGAACATGTCAAATGCTAGGCACCAGACTAGTCTCTTGGTTCAGTAAAAAGCAAAACTCCATAACTACATCAACAGCTGAAGCAGAATACATAACAGCAGGTAGTTGTTGTGCACAAGTAATTTGGATTAGGCAACAGCTAAGGTATTTTGCAGTAGAGGAGAAAACAATTCCAATCATGTGTGATAACACAAGTGCAATATCTATTACTGAAAATCCAATGTTGCATTCAAGAACAAAGCACATTGATGTAAGACATCATTTTATCAGAGATCATGTTGAAAAGGGAGATGTCATTCTAAAATACATACCCACTAAAGATCAATTGGCTGACATCTTCACTAAACCACTCAGTTATGAAAGATTTAGCATGTTGAGAACTGAGTTAGTAATGATTGAAATTGACTAAGTACCAACGAAGCAGCTAACTGGAGTAATCGGCTAAGTGACTCCATCAACTGGTTCAACCTTTGCCGTTACAGGTGATATAGCAGGTAAGGCACTGGTATCCAGCGAAGTTAACTTAACTGATTGTTAGAAACGGTTAAATGGAGTAGCTTAGAGAAGAATTCTCTACATCGGCTAAGTGACCAGTCAAGGCACTTCACCGAATTAAAGACTTGGACAAATTAAAGTGTGAACAAAATCAACTCTTACTACACGTGGAGAATAAGGAAATTACGGAGGATTATTCTGTGGAAGATTACACTCGTGGAGATCAACCTGTGATCATGGAGAAAACCATATTTTTTAAATTATGAACGCCTCGATTCCCGGGCTCTATCATTACTTACCTCAAACAACTCCCCCCATTACGCTCGAATATCACGATTTACATACACAAAATCACGCCATTATGTCATAAAATCCTTCCACATTCAAACCACGTTCACACTACTCAAAATCACCCTATATAAACGATACTTAGAGATTTTTAGAAATATTTACACTCTCTTGCAAATTACAAACCCTACTTTTGGTTTTCTCCATTGCGAATTCAAAGCTCATTTTCAAACTTCCTTTCACTTTTATCAATGGCTTCATCCTCCACAATCTCTCCAACAGAAAAATACTATGAAAAATCAATCATCACTGGTTCATTTTTCAAACCAGAATACTACCTCTCTTTTTGTGACAACGATGCACAAGCACAACACTTGGTCGATTGTTGTACAAACTTGGGGCTGATGACCTTCCTAAACCCCCCAATAACTGGAATCTGCTAAGAAAACCTGATAGCATTTTGGAAAAATGCCAAGTTTGTGCCCAGCACAAAGAAGACTGAAGTCGATCGCATAACAAGCTCAGTCTTTGGAAGAGAAATAGTCATTACACCGGGTACACTCAACAGATACCTTCTACTCCGCTTAATTGGTCCTGCCAATGTCAAGCTTGTGACGACAGACATCACAAAATTCTGGGCTGAGATAGCCAAAAGTCCCAAGAAAAACAGCAAAACGTACAATCTACCTAGATCAAAGCTCAAACTTCCGTTTGCTGAATTTGCACCGGTCATCACCAAGAATATTGAAGGCAGAAAGGGATCAATGGAAAACCTAACTGAGGTACGAATCAAACTGATGGCCATAATCTACGAACGTACCAAATTCGACTGGGCAACATTTGTTTTCAATCGACTGAAGGATCAAATTCAAAAGGAAATTGATTTATCAATAACGGCACCAAGCAAGGGTTTACAGAAAAAGGGCGATTTCTAGGAGAGAAAATCATATGGGTTTCCTCTTCAACACCTGTTCAACGAATTGAAAGTACAACCCACCAATTTACAATCCCCACACAAGTCAAAAATGATGTTTACTTATATCAAGCCTTCCCTGAAGCCCAAACCCACTGCTGGGAGCAAAAGAAAACAGCCTGAAGGTAGTAGATCAGGAGTGGGACGAAGAACCAGATCCCAGAGAGCATATGAAAACATCTCTCTGCCTGGAACTAGCAACTTGATTGAACCTGTGACAATCAGTGATGACACAGCAACAGAAGAAGAAAAGCAACAAGAGGAAATCACCTACCTGGAGGAAGGTGAGGAAGGATATAGAATCACTTCATCTGAAGAAAAGGAGAGAGATGAGGAAGAAGATGAGTCAGAGGATGAATAATCAAATCTTGAAGCAAATCAAGAAGATTTGGGGGTTTCTGATGATGAACTGACTCTTCAAGAAGTGCTTTTCAAAAGATTTGGTAAAGTTGACAAACAGCTCAGTGTGCCAGCTGATAAAGCTCACTCAGCCGAACTTGTCAACTCCCCCACAATTGCACAAGGGGGAACAGTAACAGATGAAGAGGTTCACACTCAACAACAACCTCTAAATGACCCTGTGTCCAATGAGGAAACACAAGAACAAATGGAAGAAAGAGAAGAAGAAGCACAAGATGAAAGGGAAGAGGCAGAAGAGGAAAAAGAAGAAAGAGAAATGGAAGTGGAAAATGAGAACAAGCAAGATGAAGATGCTGAGAATGAAACTAATGGGGATGAAGAGGATGTCCATGTGGCACCAGAAAAAAATTGATCCAGGAGAGTCTTCAATCTGGACATTCAACCCCTCATTGTGGACATGGAAAGGCAATATTACAGCAGGCAAAACCTGAAGAATGCCATAAGGAGTGAAGCAACCTCCTTCAACCACAAGATTGAGGCCCTTATCAATCATATCAAAATTCAAGATGAGGTCATGGAGAGACAAGGAAACCTGCTTTGCAATCTACAACAACTCATCCCTCACCATGTCCAAACCAATCTTGAATTCCATGCTGAGACAATTGACAACAATCTTAAGCCCTTGGTGGACACTCTCAATGCTCACACTCAAAAAATTCAGCATCTGGATGAGATAATGGAGCATTCTGGCAAGCAACTAGACCTTCTAATCAAAGTTGGTGAGACCAACAACAAGATACTGGAAAGGAGGTATGGTCCTCTCCCTGACTCTGATGCAGAACCGACAGATCTTGAAGCATTTTTTGGTGCTGCCAAAAAGGGGGAATGAAGTTATAAACCTGAAAGCTCGAGTGAAAAGAAGGCAAGCCCAACAGAAAAGGGCAAGGGCAGCAAAGGCAAAGGCATCAGGTTTGAAGATGTGAAGAAGTAGACCTTACACTCAGTTTAAATTACTTCTAGATTACTTCTATTTGCTTCTATTTGTCTTTAAATAAAAAGATGCAATACCTTATTGCCCTATGATGGATGAATAAAAATTGTTGAGTTTTTGTTCTGATATTTATGAAAAATTTGGATTACTTATGTTCAGGCTTATGAGGGTTTTGGCATCATAAAAAATGGGGAAATTGTTAGGAACATTATATTAAGTTTTGATGATGGCCATACTAGCTGTTATAGCAAGCCCAAAATAAGTTAGAATTCTCTGTATAAGTCTTTACTTAGAGTCTGACATGTTGTATCAAGTTGAGTCAGACAAGTATTGTACTAGTTGGTAGGACGGCAAAGTAAAAACAGACATTCGGTAGAGTGAAGCCAGCCAAGCACCAGCAGAGAAGCAATGAAGACATTAATGATCTGACTTATAACCAAGGAAGTCTCGTGTTGACCTTGGATAAGTCCAAGTTACACTTTAAGTGATGAAACTTAATATTCAAATATGGTGTACAATGATCTCACCCCAATCAAGGATGAGTGAAGTACAAAGATTCTCCTTAAACTGAAGCAAAGAAGAGAACAGTGAATCGGCAAAGCAAACTGACTTTCGGCTGAGTAAAGACAAAATGGTAAAGGAAGATCTAAAACAGCTAAGTCAGAAGAATCACTCAACCGTTCCAAAAACGGCGAAGTAACACTTTCCAAATCAGATTTGGTATATGTTGACGATACAGAAGATAATGCATTAAATGCACGATCAATAGAGGATCAATCAAGGACGGATTTTCTGCTATGTGTTTGAAAGAAAAATCCGATCACTAAAATCAAGGAGAATGCAATTAAGGGGGAATAAAAAATACAATCAAGGATTATTCCCTCATTAATATAGCCAACGGACGGAATTTCAAAATCAAGGTTATTCAAGGCTATAAATAGAAGGCACTGACAGACAAAGAAAACGAACGATCTGAAAAGAAAAATTAATCAGAAACTCTGTCAATTTGAAAAGCCTTCTCTCTGAACTTACAAGGATACATCCAGTGATCAGCTCAGATATAAAAGTTAAAAAGTCATATTCAGCACTGAGATTGATCAAGCTAGTGTGTGAATCACATTCACATCAAACTGAAGCAACTGAATCAGAGGCAATCTGAGAAGGAGTTGAACCTGAGATAGTCATTGAAGGATTTTGATCTCAAGGAGCAGCAAAAGAGATCGAATCATCAAGCACATTGCGATCAAGGAGTGATAGTCTTGTAGATTGTGAAGCTTGGGAAGTCAAGGACAATCATACTATTGTATCTGTGAAAACAATAGTGAATTCCTCTGATAATCACAGGAGAAGAGTGGATTAAGGGATTACACCACCCTGAACCACTATAAGCCTTGTGTCAATTTACTTTCTGCAATTTACTTTACAACATTTATTTAAGTTGCCTAGATCATAACCTATATTTGTGATCGTCTGAATTGATTTGAAAACAACTAAGTAAGAAGGGACTTATCCGCTGCCCAAAAGCTTTTAAACAAAAGAAATTTTTTTGAAACTCCACTATAGTCATTCACCCCCCCCCCTCTGACTATAGTTTCACCCTTCTCTGGGACCAACAGTCAAATTTTGCAATCATGATCTTTGCCATTTTTTTCCTATGGCAAAATTAAAGAAAAATACCTTTCCATTGAGTACTACTGATGTAAATTCTATTTTTGATCTTATTCATATGGATATTTAGGGTCCTTTAAAACAACACATTGTGAATGGGCAACAATATTTTCTTGCTGTTGTAGATGATTTTTCTAAATTTACTTGGGTTTTTCTTTTGAGGCATAAATCTGAAGCTGTTGATCTTGTTAAATCCTTTTTTAAATTTGGTTCTACTCAATTGTAGAAAATTATAAAATTAATTAGATCTAACAATGGAGTTTAGTTTCAGCTTACTGATTATTATGCTCAATAGGGTATTATCCATCAGACATCCTGTGTCAGCACACCAAAACAAAATGGTATTGTTGAAAGAAAACATCAGCATCTGCTGAATGATTCTAGGGGATTGAGCTTCCAGAGTAATTTACCCATTGAGTATTGGGTTTTCTGTCTTTTAAATGCTGTCAAATTAATTAATGTTACAGCTATACCATTGCTGAAGGAAAGCACTCCACACGGGTGCTTTGTGGCACTAAACCATATTATTTTCCGTTTAAGGTTTTTGGTTGCTTAGTTTTATTCTTGCACACTTTAGCAGTACATAAGAGACTTTTATTCCACATGTAGCACTTGTGTCTATTTGGAAATTCAAATACATCCAATGGTGATATTCTTTTAGACATCACCAAAAAAGATATCTTTGTTGCTAGAAATACACAATTCCATGAGACTTATTTTCCTTTATTTTCTACACAATTCCATGAGACTTATTTTCCTCTATTCTAATGAAGGAAATGTTCCAATCAGCCAAGCACATGCACCTTTACAGTTGATGAGATTAACAAGGACAAGGAAAACACCAATTTTTTTCAAGGAGGTGCTCACACAGTACAACAGTCCCCACATATACTGAGTGAAGTAATGAATATGGAAAAGCTCTTAGCTGAATATGCCAGATACATTAGTGATATTGATGTTGTTAAAGAGCAAAAGACATACAATCAAGAAATAAATCATGATTAGTTGAAAAAGGCTATGCAAAAGGAGATTGAATCTTTACGGACCACTTATACTTGGGAGGTTGTTGATTTACCAGCTGGAAAGAAGGCCATTGGATGCAAATGGTTGTATAAATTCAAGTATAATCATGATAGCTCTATGGAAAATTACAAAGCCAGACTAGTTTCAAAGGGTTATACTCAGACATATGGCATTCATTATCAATAGACTTTTTCTCTTGTTGTCAAAATTATCACAGTCATAACTTTGCTCGCAGCTGCATCAGCTAATAATTGGAATCTTCATCCGTTGGATGTCAAAACAGCTTTCTTACATAGAGACCTGGATGAAGAAGTATATATGTAGCTTCCTTCAGACTTCAAGAAAGACAAACCAAATCAAGGTTGCAGATTGACTAATTAACGGTATTGTTTGAAGCAAGCCAACAGACAATGGAATCGCAAGCTGACTGAATCTTTAGAAGGACAAGGGTTTGTTCAATCAAAGAATGATCATAGTCTGTTCACTAAAGGATTAGGAGAATCTTACACTACTTTAATAGTCTACATAGATGATATATAAGCAGCAAGTCTTAATATCCAATTATTCCAGTAAGTCAAAGATGCCTTGCATCAACAATTTACCATCAAATATCAAGGAAAATTGAGGTGTTTTTGGGCATTGAAGCTGCAAGAACTCGTGTAGGAATTTCTATTTCTCAAAGAATGTATACTCTCAAACTTGTAGAAAATATGAGTTTTAGGGGGCTGAACCTGCCAAATCATCTATGAAATCCAAGCAGACTCTACAACATGGATATTCACCTCTCATAGATGATAGCACTGCCTATAGATCACTGATGGGTAAACTTATCTATCTTGTTTTCACCAGACAAGACATAGCCTTCGAAGTTCCGACTAAGAACCACATGAAAGCTACTCACTGACTGCTGAGATATTTGAAAGCTAACCCATGGCAAGATCTTAATTCTAGCAGAGATCAATCTTGTTTTGAAAGGTTTTACTAACAGTGACTTGGCTAGTTGTCTTGAAACCAGAAAGTTAGTTTCAGGCACATGATGTTCTTATGGGATGCTCATCTCTCTTAGAAGGCAAATGAGCAGACAACTATAACAAGAAGCATTTTAGAGGCTGAGTACAAGGCTATGGCCAATGTAGTATGTGAACTTCTGTTAGGTTTTTATTGTTTTGATGATGGCCATACTAGCTGTTATAGCAAGCCTGAAATAAGTCTAAATGAGCTGGTAATGTTTATATAAGACTTTACTTAGAATCTGACATTTTGTATAAGTTCAGTTAGACAAGCACTGTATTAGACTGGTAGGGTAGCTCAGTGAAAAGAAGTCCAGTAGACCAGCTGAGTGAAGATGGCCAAGACAAGCTTATTGAAGTGCAGATTCTTATGGACTGACTTATAACCAAGGAAGTCTGTGATGACATTGAATAAGTCTATGGTATACATTACAAGTGATGAAACTTAATTTGTAATAAATATGGTGTACACTGATCTCACACAAAATAAGGATAAGCGAAGTAAAGCTCTATCAGCTGTATAAGTACCAACAGATCAGTATAAGCAAAAATGGAGCAGCAGACTGATAGCAGCCCAGTGACCAGCAGTTGAGTAAAGTAGTTACTGAATTTGCAAAGTAAAGGAGAGGCAGCAGAGTCAGGTATGTTGTCTACACTTTATTTACAACGTGAAAAAATAGAGATTAAGCAATTAATGCATAATCAATCAATGACGTATTTTATGATGAACGTTTGATTAAACTCCGGATCACCAAAATCAAGGAGAATAAAATAAGGGAAAAATCAAGGAATATTCTTGAGTATTAAATAGCCAACAGATGGAAATTCAAATCAAGGAAAATCAAGGTTATATATATAAGGCACTGACGGACAAGAAAAATACACATATACTTGAGAGGATGAACTAAGAATTTTGTTTCTCTAATTGCTAAAACTCTGTTAGATCTAAGCCTTCATATTCGATCTAAAAAGATTCATCTAGAAAATCAAGTTTAGAATTATCATGGATTTCAACAGATATCATTCAAGTCTGAACTTGATCAGTTTAGTGAATTTAACAAATTCACAATCTCTCAAGCAATTGAATCAGATTGTCTGAGAAGGAATTGCAACATTGTGTGATAGTTTCTAAAGGATTTGTTCTTAAGGAGGAGTGTTGAAGACTGGGTCACTGAAGCTTTTGTAGCCAGAAAGTGATAGTCTTGAGATTGTGAAGCTTGTGTAGCCAAGGACAATCATACTATTGTATTAGTGAAGAACAATAGTGAATTCCTCCAATCATCATAGGAGAAGAGCGGATTAAGGGATTACACCACCCTGAACCACTATAAACTTTGTGTTATTTACTTACATCATTTACTTTCTTCATTCATATTTAGTATTTTATCTTATATGTTTGTGATTGCTTAAGTGTTTTTAAAATACATTTTGAAGGGTTTTATTTTCTGCTGCACCAAAGCTTTTCATCAAGGGAAGTTTTTTGAACTCCCAATATAGCCATTCACCCCCCCCCCCCGTGACTATATTTCCACTCTTCTCTAGAACCAACAATTGGTATCAAAGCAGTGTTCTTTGTATCAGAACCTATTCAAATCTGATTTTTGGTAACAACAAGATCACTCACTTTGAAAAGTATTTTCAAAAGCTTTCAAATATTGTTTATATTTATAATATCTCATTATGGAGTCTTCAAATTTTATGTCCAAAATTCATGTTTTCAATGTTAACAATTTTGATGAATACAAAATAAGAATGTTGTCTCATCTTGCAGCAACTCGTGAGGAGATGCTAGTTGTTATCAATGAAGGTCCAATCAAGATTATGAATGTGGAAACGAAAGGACTAAATCAAGGCCAATCTGTATAAAAGCCAAAGAACGACTAGACAAAGGATGATAGGAGAAGAGAAAACCTAGACTTTGTTGCCAAAGATTTGATAATGAAAACTCGGGACAGTAACATGTTCATGAGAATCAAAGACTACAAAATAGCAAAAGAGATGTGGGACAAATTGGCCCTTGTCAATGAAGGATCAGAGGCAATTAAAGTAAAACAAATTATCTGTTGCAAAACAGAAATTTCAAAATTTCAAAATGTGGACAGGTGAATCCATTGATCAAATGGATAATATATTCTCAAGCATAATTAGCGAATTTCGACAACTTGGACACACGTATCCACAAAAAGAAGTTTGCTTAAAGATTTTGATAGGTCTACCTGAAAGATGGAAGATCATTACATCAGTGTTTAAAGGCACATTGGATCTTGCCAACATTGATACTCTAACCGTAAGTCACAATTGAAAGCTCGTGAATTTGAGTTCAACAATGAAGATGGTGCATCAGCAGAGCCACTCATGGCAGTGATTTGATGGCACACCAGCAAGGTAAAGCAGCTGACTCAACCAGCAAAAGAGACTCAAGAGTTGAACGATCAGATTGCCTTGTTGATTATGAGATTTGACAGATTCAACAAAAAGCTGCACAAAGGGAGTTCCTCATCCAAATTCAAGACCTCATCTAGCAAATATTTCATAAAGAAAGATGATGAACTCAGATGTTTCAACAGCAAAAAGAAGGGGCACTTAAAAGCTGATTGTACATATGAGAAAGACAAAGATGAGGAAAAGAAAAGATACAAGTCATCAGATAAAAAAAAGAGCAAAAAGGCATTAAAGGCTGAAACCAGCAGTGAAGATAGTGATGCAGCAGAGTCATGTGAAAATGACTCAGATGCCAGCGAAGGCACCAACTCAGACAATGATAAGGCATGTTTATGTCTGATGGCAAAAGAAATTTAAGAAATAGAGGTACTATCTAGTGCATCCTCATCTAGTGCATCTACATCTGACACTGCATAATCTTCCATTTCCCAACTAGATTCTACTAGTTTAATTCAAAATCTCATGAGTAGATTGAAGAAATTCAATCAAATCATGAAATTCCGGAACAATAATGTAAGAATCTAAGAAAGGAAAATGAGAGACTAAAAAGAGAACTGGATATGCAAAAATCTTTATTAACTAGCAATGAAGTTCACTTAGCTGTTCAACAAACATCAGATGGTCAAACATCTGATGTTAACAGACCAACAAAAGAAATAGCTTTACCAGTAGAGAATGTTTCTGCACTAGCTTACAAACCCCCTAAAAGGTTTTGGTCCAGATCTGGTCTTGGTTAGAATAGTCAAGATGAAGGAAGACACAATGTGCAACACAAAAATGAATTGAAGGCAAAAAAATGGTGCTAGATTCAGAAAATGACAGATCATTGAGTCATTCACTCATCCTGCACCAGTGAAATCATTGATCAGTGCAATGAAACAACAAAGTAAATCATCTTACCAGCCTACAAAAGGAAAAGGCATACTGAAAGGTAAGGGCAGAATTTACCATTCATAAGATGATTGGAATATTTCACCCACAATCTACAAAAGGAGACCAGCTCATAAACAGTCTTATGGATTCAAGAGAACCCAAAATAAAACTGGTCCTGGATACAAAAAACAATATGAAAATAGGTCACCTTATGTATACTAGAGAATAAAACAAGATGCTAAAATGACAAAATGTTAGAAAGTGTATCAGAATACCTTTAGTAAACCAATTAGAAGTTATTCTTCCATGCCTTATACGTACGAGGTTGATGATTTAAACCCTCCATTGACAAGATCCTTTGGATATACACTTGGAGCAGGAGGCCTGAATGCTAACAGGTATTGACCCAAACAGTGTTGGGTACCTAAAAATATCTAATTTATTTTGTAGAATGTCTAACACATGGACAATGGATGTTCTAGACACATGACTAGCAATAGAGGGTGGTTGACTGAATTCAAGGCTTGTGATGGACCCAAAGTTTCCTTTGGAGGTAAGGAAAACTCTGGCAAAATTAAAGGGTAAAGGCACCATGTTAAAGAGCAACTTGAAGATTCAGAATGTGGATTATGTCAAAGGATTGAACTTCAATCTATTGAGAATTAGTCATTTCTCTGACAAAGGCGACACTGTACACTTCAGCAAGGAAGGTTGTAAGGCGATTCACAAGAAAACCAATACTGTTGTTCTTGCAGGAAAAAAGAAGACAACGTGTATGTGATAGATTGGAAGACAGCAAAAGAAGAGACTTGTCTACTTGTGAATAACAAACAATCACTTAGCTGGATATGGCACAAAAGACTTACACACCTGAATTTCAAGAAAATAAATAAGTTATCAAAGAACAAACTTGTAGAAGGCCTACTAGAGATCACATTCAAGAAAAAGAGAATCTATGTGGTGCTTGTCAGAAAAGAAAATAGATCAATAACATTTTCAAGTCAAAGCCACACCAATCAACATCAAGAATTCTTCAATTATTGCATATGGACTTATTTAGACCAGTCATACCAGTGAGTGTAAGTGGCAAAAAATACACTCAAGTTGTGGGTGATGACTTCTCCAAATACACATGGACCAATTTCATGAACAAGAAGAGTGAAACAATAAATAAACTACCATATCTATTGAGAAGACTTCAAAATGAAAAATAATTAAAGATTATCAAGATAAGATCAGACAGAGGCACATAATTTCTAAATGAAGTAATTAGAACTAACTATGAAGAAATTGGAGTACTACATCAACTATCAACAGCAGGAACTCCACAACAAAATGGAGTAGCAGAAAGAAGAAACAGAACCCTAAAAGATGTTGTTAGAATAATGATAGCAGAAGCAAGCTTACCAAAGAGATTTTGGGCTGAAGCAGCAAATACAGCATGTTATACTCAAAATAGATCAATTATCAACAAATTACATGGAAAAAATCCCTATGAAGTGTGGAATGGCAGAAGACCTAACATATCACACTTACATATGTTTGGTGCTAAATGTTTTGTTTTAAACAGGAACCAGCTACACACTTTTGATGAAAAGGCTGATGAAGCAATTTTCATAGGATAATCAAATACCAGTAAAGCCTTCAGAGTGCTAAACAAAAGAACCTTGGTGGTTGAAGAATCAATTCATGTGGCTTTTGATGAACCAAACATGGGTGGTGAAGATCTATATACATCATAAGAGCAAGTGACACAAAAACAAGTCTCTATACCAGTCTATATGGAGAATGAGGCACCAGCTACTGTATTGGATCACTTAGCTGATGAAGATACACAAGTAGAGTCGCTAGATCATTCTTCAGAAGCTGATGTACATGCATACACGGTAGAAGCACCTGATCAGACACAACTTCAACCTGATTTGAACTGGCTCAGGGATCACCCAGCTGAACAAATCATTGGAGATGTACATGCAGGTGTAAGAACCAGAAGACAACTAGAGAGCATTTTAACTTGTTTTTTGTCACTGGTGGAACCCAAAACAATAGATGATGCAATCCAATATGTTGATTGGATAACAGCTATGCAAGAAGAACTCAATGAAGAAATGAAGTCTGGGAACTTGTTGATAGACCAGATATGGAAAATATCATTGGAACAAAATAGGTATTCGGGAACAAGATGGATGAACAATGAAAAATTGTGATAAACAAGTCAAGACTAGTAGCAAAAGGATATTCACAAGCAAAAGGCATAGATTATGAAGAAACCTTTATACCAGTAGCAAGATTGGAAGCAATCAGATTGTTCTTGGCTTTTGCAGCTCACAAAGATTCCAAAGTCTATCAAATGGATGTAAAAACTGCATTCCTAAATGGACTTTTGGAAGAAGAAGTATATGTTGAACAGCCACCTGGATTTCAGATTAAAGGAAAGGAAGATAAGGTGTACAAAATCAAAAAGGAATTGTATGGACTTAAACAGGAACCAAGAGTTTGGTATGAAACATTATCTGTATTTCTAATCAACAATGGATTCAGTAAAGGTACAATAGACATGACACTATTCAAGGTAGAAGATGGATCAAGTACCTTGCTAATACAAATATATGTAGATGATATTATCTTTGGATCAGAAGATGAAAATCTATTTGAAAAATTTGCAAATCTTATAAAAGCAAATTCCAAATGAGCATGATGGAAGAACTCAACTACATTCTAGGATTAAAAATGAAACATATGAAAGATGGCATATTCATCAATCAAGCAAGTATACAAAGGGCTTAATAAATAAGTATGGTAAGGACACTAATGGAACATCAGAAACACCTATGTGTGCAAGAACTATACTTGGAAATGATGAAAATGGAAAGGATGTTGATCAAAAGTTGTACAGAGGGATTATTGGATATTTACTCTATCTAACTGCAAGCAGGCCTGATATTTATTTTTTAGTAAGTGTATGCAAGGACGGAGCTAGTATAGAAAGGTAGGGAGATAAGCCCACCCGAACAAAAAAATATTACACTAGAAAATATGTGTAGTCTAGTCGGATCCATAAAATATTCTTAATCCAGCCCACCCGACGAACTCGATATAGTCCATTATCCTACCCCAAGTTAAAATCCTGGCTCTGTCCTTGAGTGTATGTGCAAGATTCCAATCACAACCTAAGGAATCTCACTTATTAGCAGCAAAGAGGATTATCAAATATCTGAAACACACAATTAATGTGGGAATTTGGTATCAAAAAGATGGTGGTTTCAAGTTGATATCTTATTCAGATTCAGATTATGCAGGATGCAATGTTGATAGAAAAAGCACTTCAGGAACTTGTCAGATACTAGGCAACGCAGACTAGTATCTTGGTTCAGTAAGAAGCAAAACTCTATATCTACATCTACAGCTGAAGCATAATATATTGAAGCTGGAAGCTATTGTGCACAATTTCTATGGATAAGACAACAACTGAGAGATTATGGAATAGAGGAGAAGAAATTCATATCATGTGTGATAACACAAGTGCAATATCAATTACTAAAAATCATGTACTTCACTCAAGGACAAAGCATATTGATGTGAGACATCACTTTATTAGAGATCATGTGGAAAAATGAGATCTTATATTGGAGTATATAACTACTGGAAATCAATTGGCTAATATATTCGCAAAGCCACTCAGTCATGAAAGATTTTGTAAATAAAGGACTAAATTGGGCATGATTGAATTGGACTAAGTACAAGAGCAGCAAACTGAAGTAACAAGCTAGTGACTTCACTAGCTGACTGATTCATTGCCATTTTGGGTGCGCTCACTTGGCAGGTAAGGCACTGGTACAAGCAAAGTTCACTTCACTGGTTGTTAGGAACAGTTGTTTTGATGAGGCAGCTCAATAAGTGTACCAGCTGAGTAACCAGCGAAGTCACTTAGCCGTTCAACTTCACCAGCAGAATGGATAAGTGTGAAATGAATAAATCAGTTACACAGATGGAGAATCAAAGATTTATTCGGCATTAATTATGAAGATTACAAACATGGATATTACATATTTTAATCAGACATGAGATTTAAAATACGGGAGTAATAATTTGAAAAGAGGGAATGATGGCTACACCTAAAAAGGCGGGATTTATCATTAACTCTCTTGATCCATTCCCCCGATTATCCTTATTTGCCGTGATTTATACCCACATAATCATGCCATTTCTGTCTATCACGTCTGTATAACTCCCAACACACTCAATCGTGAAAATCTGCGTTCACACTCAATTCTCTCCACTATATAAACCACACTTATACATTTCCATGAAATCTTTACGCCCTCTTTGCATTCAAACTCATATTTTCCAGAATTTCAAAGCATTCTTCTCTCAAATTTCCAGAAATTGCTTCATCCTCCACAAACCCTCTAACTCTTACACAATATGAAGATATTATTCAAACTGGGTGATTCTTCCGACCCGTACACTATCTCAATCTATGCGAAAACAATCCACAAGCACGAGGGTTGGTAGATGGATGCACCAAATTAGGGTTAACCACTTTTCTTAACCCAACCATGCAAGGTATATGCTACGAAAACCAGATATCTTTCTGGAAGAACGCCAAGTTTGTAGGGGGACACATCATTGATGATGGAAAATTAATTCCTGACAAGGATGTAACAACTGTGACTGGCCAGAAACTGACAATAACGGTCAACCTTCTCAATCAACACCTAAAGCTATCCAGAAATGGCCTCACAAGATTGAAAATGTGGCAATGGATACGGATGCGTTCTAGTTGGAGATTGGGAAAATGCGACTCAAAAAAAAAAATTCAACTGTTTGAGGTATGATCTGAAGAAACCATTTGAAGAATTTATCTATCTGATTGGTAAATTCCTTAAAGGAAATCTGGGAGCTTTAAATGCTATGATAGAAGTTAGAACTAGACTCATGGAAATAATCTATGAAGATTTGGATTTTGTCAGGGAAACATACATCTTCAATAGAATTAAAGAGAAAATTGAAGGTGAAATTGAAGCAGGGAAGAAGGCTGCAGAGTAAGGAACAAAAATAACTAGACCCTTATGGGTTAAGAAATCATTCGGAATCCAACTACACTACCTTTTGGAGCAGTTAAAGGTAAATCATATTCATGTACATCCTTTACACCGTGCTAAAGTGATGTTCACCTCTGTTAAAAAGGAAATGAGGCCAGAAAAGAAGACACGACGATGACAGTGGCCCTAAACAAAGAAAGAGGACCATGTCATCCACCAAGGCACATGTCAAAAGAAGTTCTAGGGCAGACTTCCCACTTGTTGTGGAGGACACGTTTGTGGAAGACACGGTTGTGGGGGACACCACTCCAAGAGCAAATGAATCAGAACGTAGAGGAAGTGACGGAGAATAGGCGGTTGAGGAAATCCCTGACAGGGATATTAAGGACAAAGTTTAAAGATACTTAAGCTGGAAGTTTGGGAACTCAAAAGCACAACTTTCAGATTCTGACCACATGTTTGATGAGGAGGAATGGTTTTTTCTCATCCTTGGGTGTCACAAACCTAACTGGCATCCTGGATGAGCAACTCCTCTGGGATATGGTGCAAGCAACAAAGAATAGACTCTTGAGCTCAGATAATGAAGCATACAGAGAAAATGATGATAATGATGATGATGATGATCAAGATGGTGGTAATGATGGTGGAAATGATGGAGAAGCTAATTCAATATATGATGATAATCTAACTCTTTTTGAGTCAGTGCAACAAACTGCAGCAGCACAACAACAATTGAAACAAGTACCCGCTGAAAGACCTGCACCAACCAAGGACACTTCACTTGTGGAAAATCAACCGGTAGAGGCAATCGCACCCCCCAGTACGGGACACTACATCAGTTGCTGGAAAGCCAACTAAGAAAATCCCATGCAGAGAGCAAGGGGGAATCAAAGAACATACTGCAACTGAAATCACCACTACTGAAGTACTTGAAGAATGAGTAGGTGATGCAGATGTCACTCAACCATAGCAAACTGTGACTGCACTAGGTTTCACTCAACGGAAATAAAACCAGCTCAACACATAGACACAGCACCAGCACAGACACCACCGGTAACCTTAAGGGAAACTATTTCAAACATTCAAACCGGTGTATCTGACCAATCTTTTCAGTCATCCGTTGATGCTATGGTGGATGAGCTAGAAAAGCAAGCACTAGCCTAAGAAATTTTCAAGCAACACTAATGAATGAGAGTGGGTCTCTTCAAAATAGATTTGAAGCTGTAGCTGAGTATATTGACATACAAAATAATGTTATCAGGCAGCAGACTACACTCATGACTCTGATGAACACAAACCTCACAAACAGAATCACCAGTCTCAAACATCATGTTACAACTAAAATGGTTGATCTAACAAGGGCCATGGCAAATTGACTCAACCCCATCTCAGAAAAATTGAAAGAACATGATGACAAGTTTAATTCAATAGACAACAAATTGGATAGTCTTCTCTCTGCTACAGAGACTACCAACAAAATCATACTCCAGTTCCTTACTGATGATGCCAAAAAGGTGGAAGGAGGAGATAAACCTATAGGTTCAACAACCAGACCCCCACACTTTACAGAAGATCAGCTAAAAGAAAGAGACATGGAAATAAGAATTAGAGCTGAGGCTGAAGAACAACAAAGAAGAGCTTTGGCTGAAAGGGAAAGAACTTGAAATGAGCCTTGTCTTGGCCTACCATTTCCAGTTCAAAGAAGAGAATATGACGGAGACAGATCAAGTAGTCAGCAAAGGCCTGGATCTAGGCAACAGAGAGAATCAGAAAGTCAATATCGATCCAGCTGCAGTAGAGGTAGTGGAAGTGGACAAAGACACTATGCTGGGAGATACTCAAGTGAGAAAAGGAACTTCACCTGATTCAAAAATAGTGAAGAGAAAGAGGCACAAGTACTCAGAAGTGTCAAAGAATTCTTCCAAGTCCAAGATGAAGTCTACCCAAATATGCCACAAGACTAAGCATGGGCAGATTGGCTTAATTATCAAGATGATTCATTGAGAGTTGATATGGCAAGGATGTATAATGAACTCAGAATACAGTATGCATCCTTGAAGCAAGGAACAAGGGAAGGAGCATCAGGCTCAAGCAGTAGATCAAATCAATTAGTGCCTCTCTCTGCAAAGGGGCCTGAGGAATTAACTGGTGAAAGACGAGAGGAATTTAACAATATGACAAAGTTTTTCATACCCATGGCCAGGCAAACCTCTCAACAACAGTGGGTAATGTACAAGGATCTGAAGTTTCACATATTGTTGAAGACATGTCCAGATTGATAGAGCACTTTGGAGAGCCACATGCATATGAAACTATGCCTAACTTCAATGGGCTATTTGACAAGAAGGTATTTGCATGTCTCACTCACTACACTGCATTGGAGTACTAGAAATGGAAATTTCTAGAAGTTGACTGGACAGATAAGGAAAGGATTCACATTACAAAGTTCAAGAGGTACAAGGAAAATCTGAGGAACTTGTTGTTGTAATAATGTTAGTTTGTTTTGAACATATTCATGCTCTTTATGGGTGAATAAAACTTTTGAGTTTTATTCCTTTTATTATATGCAAATATTGTACATATATTCAGGCTTATAAGGGTTTTGGCATCATCAAAAAGAGGGAAATTGTTAGGAACATTTTATTGTTTTGATGATGGTCATACTAGCTGTTATAGCAACCCTGAAATAAGTATAAATGAGTTAGTGGTGTTTGTATAAGACTTTCCTTCGAGTCTAACATTTTGTATAAGTTTAGTCAGACAAGGACACTGTACTAGACTGGTAGGGCTGCTCAATGAAAAGAAGACCAGTAGACCAGCTGAGTGAAGATGGCCAACATCAACACAGTGAAGTGAAGATTCTTATGGACCGACTTATAACCAAGAAGTTTGTGATGACCTGGATAAGTCTAAGATATACATTACATGTGATGAAACTTAATTTGTTATAAATATGGTGTACACTGATCTCACACAGAATAAGGATCATTGAGGTAAAGCTCTATCAGCTGTATAAGTACCACCAGATCAATATAAGCAAAAACGGAGCAGCAGACTAATAGCAGCCCAGTGACCAGCATTTGAGTAAAGTAGTTACTGAATCGGGAAAGTAAAGGAGAGGCAGCAGAGTCAAGTATGCTGTCTACACATTATTTAAAACATGAAAAATATGGAGATCGAGCAATTAACATAGAATCAATCAAGGACGGATTTTATGATGAACGTTTGATTAAAATTTGGATAACCAAAATCAAGGAGAATGAAATCAAGGAAGAATCAAGGATTATTCTGAGCATTAAATAGCCAACGGACAGAAATTCAAATCAATGAAATTCAAGGCTATAAATATAAGGCACTGACTGACAAGAAAGATACACATATACTGAGATGACGAACTAAGAATGATTTTTACTCTAAGTGCTGAAACCCTGTCAGATCTAAGGCTTCATATTCGATCTAAAAAGATTCATCTAGAAAATCATGTTCAGAATTATCAAGCACTTCAATAGATATCATTCAAGTCTGAACTTGATCGGTTTATCAAATTCAGAACCCCTCAAGCAATTGAATCAGATTGTCTAAGAAGGAATTGAAACCTTGTATGATATCTGCTGAAGGATTTGTTCTCAAGGAGTAGTGTTGAAGACTGAGTCACTGAAGCTTTTGTAGCCAGGGAGTGATAGTCTAAAGATTGTGAAGCTTGTGAAGCCAAGGACAATCATACTATTGTATTGGTGAAAAACAATAGTGAATTCCTCCAATCATCACAGGAGATTAGTGGGTTAAGGGATTACACCACCCTGAACAACTAAAAACTTTGTGTTATCACTTTCTGCATTTACATTCAGTATTTTATCTTATATGTTTGTGATTGCTTATGTGTTTTGAAAATACATTTAGAAGGGTTTTATTTTCCACTACCCAAAAGCTTTTTGTCAAGAGAAATTTTTTAACTCCCAATATAGTCATTCACCCCCCCCCCCCCCCGCTCTGAATATATTTCCACCCTTCTATATCCTATAAGATTTGAAGATTCCTATTTAGTTGCCTGCTCTAGAGTTCTGTGACAATGCAAGTGCTATGCAAATTGCTCATAATCCCGTGTTTCATGAAAGGACCAAGCACATTGAGATTGTCTGTCATGTTCTAAGAGACAAAGTCAAATCTGGCATTATCAAATTCCTTCATGTCAACACTAAATAACAAGTTGCTGAAATTCTCTCCAAGGCCTTAGATGCACCACTGTTTTCTTATCTACTGGACAAGTTGGTGATTTCCAAAATATATCAACCTTGTTCAAGTAGCTGAAGGAAGGGCTGATTATGAATCACTCTCAGTTTGAGGGGCTGAGTACAGGCTGATTATGAATCACTCTCAGGCTGATTATGAATCACTCTCTTGTAGACAGAACGGATATCTTGTTGTATTCTGTTATAACTGCTTTCTAAATTCTCTTAACTGATTAATGAGGTGCAGGAAGCTATAAATACCCATGATCAGTAGCATTGTAACTTAACTCTTTGGTTATTCTTTGAATAATAATTCTTCTGATTTCTTTCTTTCGTTTTCATTGTCATTACAAATTCAACAAGACCACCACTTCTTGGTAGGTCCAGATTTCAAAATCCAAGTCTCTTATTTTCAATAGGAGATGGATTATTGATCAAGCTTGAAGACATCAAAGTATGACATACTGTGAATATCTGAGGTTTGAATGTGATAAGTAAAGCGTAACTAAAGTTATTGAAAAAGTTGAATTTTAAATGAATTAATTGGGTGTGTCGGAAGCTGGTCGATGATTGGAGTGCGGTAGGTCATATCTCGAATGTCCTATACCACTATGATGACCAAAAGCTCACGACAGTCAGAAGAAGCTGCCTTATGATTGGAGTAAGGTAGGGTATATCTCGAATATCCTATTCTGCTATGACAGGGCAAGAGCTCATTCTGATGTGCGTTTAAATGTGAAAATAGTTAAATCAACTTATATAAGAAAGTGGTATGAAATGAATAAAAGACTTAGTTATCGCACATCTTATCCCCAGTATAAACTGGTAGATATGTTGTAGGGATTATCCTCTGAGTATGTCAGAAAGGTCCTAAATACCTTCTATCATCTTTTTCGGGATATGTCACGTTTTGTAGGGTACATCTTATAAGTATCAGTTATCTCTAGTTTGAAGGGGGTATTAGCTAGTTTGCTTGAAATTTTCAAGTTTGGACTTAGTGGAAGTTTGTTATGGCTTTGCACACACACCGGGGTGAACCTCTAAGTTATTGCATATGTATTATATTTGCTGAGATGTCTATCTTTCTTCCGAGCCTTGATTTTCATTTTGTTTTGCTTGGGACGAGCAAAAGCTAAGTGTGGGGGAGTTGTTGAGGGTGATTTTATATGATTTATAACGTTATATTTTGTAACAATTCTCTCCATATTCGTATTATTTGCATAGAAATTAAGTGTTTAATCGATTTATTGAGCAAATGAGATTTTAAACGGTTTATTCGGAAAATTGGTTAATTTATGTGTTTTATTGATGATTTTATGTTTACTTGGATATTATTACATTTTGTGATGTTTTTAATGACTTGTAGATGCATAATTGCGGCTCAAAAGATGATTCAATGAAGATAAATGTCGGATTTAATTGATGGAAAAGAGATAAGGAAGATTTGAATAGAAGGAAAGAGATAAAGATGAGAAAATCGATTTTTGATCAGCTGAACGCACGTCCTAAGTCCCGTCCAGTGAACGGGCGTCTAATCAAGTGAACGGGCGTCCAGGCTGGAATATTGGATTCAGAGTTCTCCCAAAATTGATGGACGAGCGTCTGATTTAACATACGACGGGCGTCTGATCCAGCTCGGCCCGACTCGAAGATTTTTATGATGACTGGACGGACGTCCAGCATAGTTGGACGGGCGTCCGAGCGCCGACTTAGCAGAACCGACCTTAGAATCTATAAATACCAGCGTTTTCTCACATAATATCATCAGATATTCGAACCCTAAACCCTAGGGGCGGCTCAGCTGCGTTTTTCCTTAGTTAACACTCAGTTTTTATGCTTTTATTTTCTTGTTAGATTCAAACACTTTTATGTACTTTTACTCAAACAAATTCGAGCTTCAAAGTGATGTTTAGAGGCTAGACCTCCCTTGAACAAGCGTTGTGAAGCCATCCAACCAACGTATTGATTTCATCGCAGATCGTCTTGTGAGTTTTTAATTCAAAGTTGTATCTTTATTATGCTTATTTCGTTCTGATGCAATTTACATCGAAAGATCCTTGCATGTATGATGTTTGATTTTGATGAGAATCATGTTAAACCCTAGATCGCCATAATAAAGATTAGACCTTCAATCTAATTAACGAGAGTTATTAAGTTGAATCTCTAGGTTAGAAACTTATAAATTTCACACCATTGGTTAGAAAGCGTTAATCTTAAGATCGAAAGATAGAAGATTAATAGGCGAACTTGTCTAAGAAATTAGGAGTTCATACTTTGGCTAGGTGAATCACAACTTGGTTAGAAATCACAAGATAATCTGGATAGAAATTGATAGTTGTAGGATAGGTGGATCAATTGCTTGTTCGTTCGTAAATCATTGATTAAATCACTTGAATTTGAATTGCTTAGTAAATTTACAATCCTTATTTCATAATAGATTTAGAATAGATTTAGTTTAGATAATTTCGTTCGCAACCATACTTTCCTGGCTTTAGATCTCGATCTTCTGTCCAGTTATTTTTATTGTTAGTTTCGTTTTCCATTTTAGTTTTCTACTGTTTTATTTTCGTATCTTTTTAGTAGTAATCATGACATAGTTAGGTTAGATAATAAAAACTAGATTTAGCAACCCCGATTCCCCGTAAGATTGACCCGTTATCAACCTCTATACTACGATCCCTACACTTGGGGTATACCGGATTTATAAATTTATTACTTGTTTATTATCATTGCAAAAATCCGTGACACTATGTGCGCTATTATTATCCTTGTCGGAGTCCGATTCAAAGTCATGAGGTTCTAACTCAACACCAACAGCCCTTAAAACACGCTTATTAGGACAATCACGAGCATAATGACCTCTACCACGACATCTAAAACAAGCCATATCACGTGCACGTTCAACACTAGGAGCACCCTTTTCACGCATGTCGTTCGTTTTAGCATTAGAATAAGGATAATTTAATTTACGTGGTTTAAAATCATCTTTAGGACGTGTATTAGGCGGATTGGAAACATTAGAAGATGAAGATGTAGTACCTCGTCCAAAAGAAGAATAAGTAGAGCGAGTGTTACCATAAGAAGCTTTATATGCAGCCCGTTCAGCCAAGCGCTTTTGCACCATGATTGCACCTTGTAGAAGCTCGGCTTTGGTGCGATAATTCTGTAATTCGATGTGGCAAGCAATATCGGATTGAAGGCCACATTAGAAACGCTGCATTGTCGCTTCATCATCCTCTTCTACATTGGATTTAAGCATAGTGAGGCGCAAATCTTCATCAAACTCCTCTACGGTGCGATTTCCTTGACGTAACATTTGTAACTTGCGGAGCTGATCCCTATAGTAATGAGTAGGTACCCATTGTTGTTTCATGATCTCTTTGAGCACCGCCCATGAAGTGATCTCACCATCACGTCTTCTTCGACGTTGGGCCTGGAGTTGGTCCCACCAATGCATGGCTGTATCGGTAAACTCCATCGTCGCAAGTTGTACCTGTTTAGCATCACTAAAATTTGTGCAAGAGAAAACTTGAGAAACTTTCATCTCCCAAGCTAAATACCTGTCCGGATCAGCCTTACCATCAAACGGTGGAATTTTGTATTTCACATTACGTGAATCGTCATGTGGGGGAATTTGGACAGCCCCAGTATCGTTGGGAATGAGAGCTCGACCTGTATCAACAACACGGTTAGGTGGGGGGGCTTTACCTCGGTTGGCCGTTGACGTATTTCGAGTGTAAGAGCATGGATGGCATTCAGAACGTCCTAATGTTTACGTTCATATTCAGCATGGCGACGTTGAGAGTCATCACGAACCGTGTCAATTTTGTCAGACAGTTGAGCATTTGCTTGAGCTAGTTCTCGTTCAAGCTCATCCGCAATATCTTGCCGTGTGGTTTCGATTGCCTGAGCAAGTTTATCATCGAAAGCTTTCCGGAGAAGTTTATCATCAGCCATAGCGTGAGGCTTATAGGGACTTAACTCACGTTCACTCGTGTTTAACTCACACAACCCTCGGAGGAATAAGAACTCGAACACAAAGAGAAAAAAAAATTTATTTTCCCGCCAAATTTCGTGGAAAATGAAGCAAAATTGTTCCTGGTAAAATCAAATTTTGTTCCAGGACTCCTGACACCGTACTAGTCACAAAAACACAAAAAAATTTCTTGCCTATTTTTTTTCAACAGAACGTGAAGCTCGTGTGGTGTGTGTAGAGACAATCAAATTTTCTGGAAGTGCTTCGTCAAGATTGATCGGAGTACTACTCTTTCGATCGAAAATCAAGAATCCGGTTTCCTTAAATTCTTGATAATTCTTGAGGTTCTTGATTTGGGTTTTGGAGTGTCGATCAAGAACGAGGAAGATACCAGTATTGATTAAATCCCGTAATTTTGTGCTTCGTTCTGCTCTCCTTTTTTTTTGTAAAAGAGTCGGCCTTACAATAAATTAAAGACTTTACAGCAAATCAAGAAGTAAATACTGAACAGCAATATAGATTAATTGAAATCAAACTAGTCCAAAAACCTAAATCCGGATGGATAATATGCAGCAATAGCGGGAATAATTCTGTCCGGATGCGATGAACAATCAAACGCAGCAGTAGACGTGTAACGCAGCAGCAAATTTCCAAAGAAGCCGTCCTAGAACAAATTAGGGTTCTTGGATTGCAAGAACGTCTAGGGTTACGAAAAGAGCAGCAGAAAATCGAGAGTAGTGCAGCAGACGTTGAAGCTTTAATCCCTTAATCTCTGATACCACTTGATAGCAAACTGATTGTAGGATCTAGATCAAAGCTTCAACCTTTTATTGATTCAGCACTCAATTTCTAGGGTTCATACGAATTTTAGGCTAGGGTTTATTTATAAGCAGATTGCTAACTTCGGGGTAATGAATTTCATGGATTATTTGGAACACACAAAGCGAATAACAACAATAACCAATCTCTGATTATTGTCTCGTGATAATCCTATCTCAGGAGAACCACCCAACTATTCCATCTCAGAATAATTGAAGAAACCCAATCACTGGAAGTTTCTGAATAAAATTCAATTTATGATTCCAAAATAATCTGAGTATTCAATTCAGCAAACAAAGGAATAAATAGCAGCAAAAAGACACGCCCTAGATGCTATTGGCGCCAACATGGGCCTTATTATGATTCTAACCTAAATTAAAATAAAGCCCAACTAAGTAACATAATTAAAAGTCCATAAAACAATCTGAATTTAATAAGAATAGGCGTCCCACACTTGGGCTTCAGCTCATCAAGCCCAATCAGCAACGAATAGGCTTAAAGTAGTTGGATCATCAATCCTCAAAGCCTCATTCTCCTTTCCAACATCCTGGACCAGCTTTGCATAAACTTCTCGAGCCTTCTTCTCTTGAAAACGTGTAATAGGTCCATCTCAAATAATAATAGGATCCTTAGGGTTGTGAATGCGTGGCTGATCATCTTGGAGTGCATCAAGTTCATTCAATACGGAGGTTTACAACTTTTTTATATAATAGTATAGCAGAGTTTACTCAAAATAGGGGTTGACAACTTTTTGTATATTATTGTATTGGAGTTTACTCAAAATGGGGGTTTACAACTTTTTATATATAATTATAGTAGTGTTCACTCAAAACGTAGGTTTACAACTTTTTATATATAATTGTATAGTAGTGTTTACTCAAAACGGGGGTTTACAACTTTTTGCAAGTAATTGTATAGTAAAGTTTACTCAAAACGGGGGTTTATAATTTTTTGTATATTATTGTATTAGAGTTTATTCAAAGCGGGGCTTTACAACTTTTTGTATATAATTATAGTAGTGTTCACTCAAAATAGAGGTTTACAACTTTTTGTATATAATTGTATTGTAGATTTTACTCAAAACAGGGGTTTACAACTTTTTGTATATATTGTATAGTAGAGTTTACTTAAAATGGGGGTTTACAACTTTTTGTAAATAATTTTATAGTAAAGTTTACTCAAAACGGGGGTATACAACTTTTTGCACAATAAAACGGTGGTTTACAACTTATTGTATATAATTGTATTGTAGAGTTTACTCAAAATGGGGGTTTACAACTTTTTGTATCTAATTATAGTAGAGTTCACTCAAAACGGAGGTTTACAACTTTTTCTAACTAATTGTATAGTAGAGTTTACTCAAAACAGTGGTTTATAACTTTTGTGTATTATTGTATTAGAGTTTACTCAAAATGGGGGTTAACAACTTTTTGTATATAATTGTATTGTAGAGTTTACTCAAAACGGTGGTTTACAACTTTTTGTACATATTTTGAATATTATTGTATTAGAGTTTACTCAAAGCGGGGGTTTACAACTTTTTGTATATAATTATAGTAGTGCTTACTCAAAATGGGGGTTTACAACTTTTTGTATATAATTGTATTGTAGAGTTTACTCAAAATGGGGGTTCACAAATTTTTGTATATTATGTATTAGAGTTTACTCAAAACGGGGGTTTACAAATTTTGCATATAATTATAGTAGAGTTCACTCAAAACAGAGGTATACAAATTTTTGTATATAATTGTATAGTATAGTTTACTCAAAACGGGGGTTTACAACTATTTGTTTATAATTGAATTAGAGTTTACTCATAATGGGGGTTTACAACTTTTTGTATATAATTATAGTAGAGTTCACTCAAAACGGAGGTTTGCAACTTTTTGTATATATTTGTATAGCAGAGTTTGCTTAAAACGGGGGTTTACAACTTTTTGTATATAATTGTATAATAGAGTTTACTCAAAATGGGGGTTTACAACTTTTTGTATATTATTGTAATAGAGTTTATTCAAAATGGGGGTTTACAACTTTTTGTATGTAATTGTATTGTATAGTTTACTCAAAATAGGGGTTTACAACTTTTTGTTTATAATTATAGTCGAGTTCACTCAAAACGGAGGTTTAAAACTTTTTGAATATAGTTGTATTGTACAGTTTATTCAAAACGGGGGTTTACAACTTTTTGTATATTATTGTATTTGAGTTTACACAAAACAGGGGTTTACAACTTTTTATATAAAATTATAGTAGTGTTCACTCAAATTGAAGGTTTACAATTTTTTTAACTAATTTTATTCTTGAGTTTACTCAAAACGGGGGTTTACAACTTTTTGTATATTATTCTATTAGAGTTTACTCAAAACGGGGGTTTACAACATTTTGTATATAATTGTATTGTAGAGTTTACTCAAAATGGGGGTTTACAACTTTTTGTACTTATTTTGTATATTATTGTATTTGAGTTTACTCAAAACGAGGGTTTGCAACTTTTTGTATATAATTGTATAGTAGAGTTTACTCAAAATAGGGGTTTACAACTTTTTGTATATAATTGTATAGTAGATTTTACTCAAAACGGGGGTTTACAACTTTTTGTATATTATTGTATTAGAGTTTGCTCAAATCGGGGGTTTATAACTTTTTGTATATAATTGTGTAGTAGAGTTTACTCAAAACGGGGGTTTACAACATTTTGTATATTATTGTATTAGAGTTTACTCAAAATGGGGGTTAACAACTTTTTGTATATAATTATAGTAGAGTTCTCAAAATGAAGGCCTACAACTTTTTGTAAATAATTGTAGAGTAGAGTTTACTCAAAATGGGGTTTACAACATTCTGTATATTATCGTAGTACAGTTTACTCAAAATGGGGGTTAACAACTTTTTATATATAACTATAGTAGAGTTTGCTCAAAACGGGGGTTTACAACTTTTGCTATATTATTGTATTAGAGTTTACTGAAAACGGGTGTAGGTTCATTGAAATGATCATCTAGTCTGACCGTAGGATTGAGGTCAAGGAGGCATTACCATTTCAGGTATGCGAGATACTGTTCCATCCATCAATGAATATTCTATGAAATCATTCATACTAGGATAGGGGAAAGCCTTAATTGGAGGTATCTGTATATCCACCGGAGCGTAATGCTCTTTAACTAACTTTTTGAATATAATTGTATAGTAGAGTTTACTCAAAACGGGGGTTAACAACTTTTTGTAGATAATTATAGTAGAGTTTGTTCAAAACGGAGGTTAACAACTTTTTGTATATAATTGTATAGTAGAATTTACTCAAAACGGGGGTTTACAACTTTTTTGTATATTATTGTATTAGAGTTTACTCAAAGCGGGGGTTTACAACTTTTTGTACATAATTATAGTAGAGCTTACTCAAAACGGGGGTTTACAACTTTTTGTATATAATTATAGTGGAGTTTACTCAAAATAGGGGTTTACAACATTTTGTATGTAATGGTATAGTATAGTTTACTAAAAACGGAGGTTTACCACTTTTGTATATTATTGTATTTGAGTTTACTCAAAATGGGGGTTTAACACTTTTTGTATATTATTGTATTAGGGTTTACAACTTTTTGTATATAATTGTATAGTATAGTTTACTCATAACGGGAGTTTACAACTATTTGTATATAATTATAGTAGAGTTCACTCAAAATGGAGGTTTACAACTTTTTGTATATATTTGTATAGTAGAGTTTACTCAAAATGGGGGTTTACAACTTTTTGTATATAATTGTATAATAGAGTTTACTCAAAACGGGGGTTTACAACTTTTCAAAACGGGGGTTTACAACTTTTTTTATGTAATTGTATTGTAGAGTTTACTCAAAATGGGGGTTTACAACTTTTTGTATATAATTATAGTCGAGTTCACTCAAAACGATGGTTTAAAACTTTTTGTATATAATTGTATAATAGAGTTTACTCAAAACGGGAGTTTACAACTTTTTGTATATTATTTTATTTGAGTTTACTCAAAACAGGGGTTTACAACTTTTTGTATATAATTATAGTAGTGTTCACTCAAAACGGAGGTTGACAATTTTTGAAACTAATTTTATAGTAGAGTTTACTCAAAACGGGGGTTTACAACTTTTTGTATATTATTGTATTAGAGTTTAATTAAAATGGGGGTTTACAACTTTTTGTAAATAATTGTATTGTAGAGTTTACTCAAAACGGGGTTTACAACTTTTTGTACATAATTTGTATATTATTGTATTAGAGTTTACTCAAAACGGGGGTTTACAACTTTTTGTAACTAATTATAGTAGAGTTTACTCAAAATGGAGGTTTACAATTTTTTGTAACTAATTATAGTAGAGTTTACTCAAAATGGAGGTTTACAATTTTTTATACATAATTTGTATATTATTGTATTAGAGTTTACTCAATACGGGGGTTTACAACTTTTTGTATATTATTGTATTAGAGTTTACTCAAAACGGGGGTTTACAACTTTTTGTATAAAATTGTATTGAAGAGTTTACTCAAAATAGGGGTTTACAACTTTTTGCACATATTTTGTATATTATTGTATTAGAGTTTACTCAAAACGTGGGTTTACAACTTTTTGTATATAATTATAGTAGAGTTTACTCAAAATGGGGTTTACAACTTTTTGTATGTAATTGTATAGTATAGTTTACTCAAAACGGGGGATAACCACTTTTTGTATATTATTGTATTAAAGTTTACAAAAAACGGGGGTTTACCTTTTTTTGTATATTATTGTATTAGTGTTTACTCAAAACGGGGGTTTATAGCTTTTTGTATATTATTGTATTAGAGTTTAATGAAAACGGGGGCTTACAACTTATTGCATATAATTACAGTAGAGTACACTCAAAACGGAGGTATACAACTTTTTGTATATAATTGTATAGTATAGTTTACTCAAAACGGGGGTTAACAACTATTTGTTTATAATTGTATTAGAGTTTACTCATAACGGGGGTTTACAACTTTTTGTATATAATTATAGTAGAGTTCACTCAAAACGGAGGTTTACAACTTTTTGTATATATTTGTGTAGTAGAGTTTACTCAAAACGGGGGTTTACAACTTTTTGTATATAATTGTATAATAGAAATTACTCAAAATGGGGTTTACATCTTTTTGTATATTATTGTATTAGAGTTTATTCAAAGTGGGGTTTAAAACTTTTTGTATGTAATTGTATTGTAGCGTTTACTCAACGCGAGTTTACAACTTTTTGTATATAATTATAGTCGAGTTCACTCAAAACGAAGGTTTAAAACTTTTTGTATATAATTGTATAATAGAGTTTACTCAAAACGGGGTTTACAACTTTTTGTATATTATTGTATTTGAGTTTACTCAAAACAGGGGTTTACAACTTTTTGTATATATTTATAGTAGTGTTCACTCAAAACGGAGGTTTACAATTTTTTGTAACTAATATTATAGTAGAGTTTACTCAAAACGGGGGTTTACAACTTTTTGTATATTATTGTATTAGAGTTTACTCAAAATGGGGGTTTATATTTTTTTGTATATAATTGTATTGTAGAGTTTACTCTAAACGGGGTTTACAACTTTTTGTACATATTTTGTATATTATTGTATTAGTGTTTACTCAAAATAGGGGTTTCCAACTTTTTATATATAATTATAGTAGTGTTTACTCAAAATGGGGGTTTACTACTTTTTGTATGTAATTGTATTGTATAGTTTACTCAAAATGGGGGTTTACCACTTTTTGTATATTATTGTACTAGAGTTTACTCAAAATGGGGGTTTACCACTTTTTGTATATTTTTGTATTAGTGTTTACTCAAAACAGGGGTTTACAACTTTTTGTATATAATTATAGTAGAGTTCACTCAGAATGGGGGTTTACAACTTTTTGTATATAATTGTATAGTAGAGTTTACTCAAACGGGGGTTTACCTCTTTTTGTATATGATGAGCTTTATGATGAGGAGCCAGATCCATTAGCACCCATAAAGAAGAGTGATCCATTGGTCATTAGAGATGGACCTTTGACAAGGCTTCAAAGGAAGAGAATGAGAGAAGCTTTGAATACCTTGCTAAAAGAAATCCATGAAGAGTACGGGCAGCCCAAAAGGAGTGATGAAGCTTCAATATTATACATTCACTACACTTTTGGGCTTAAGGAAAACGCCTAGTTGAAAGCCCATTCATGGGGCGCCTAGAAGACCACTTTAATAGTCTTTTTATTTCAGTTTTATGTCAATATAGGCTAGTTGGGCCTGAAGTGTGGTTTGGCAAAGCCCATCTAGTGGGAGGCACCTTTTTCTTAATGTTTGTTTAGTTTTCATTAGTTTTCCGTCCCACATTAGAAGATGGAACATTGAGTCAGTTTTCGTAGCCTATATATAGGCCAACACTATCTCTTTTATGAACAACATATATTTGAGTGAAATTTTATTATTTGATTAAGCTTGTCTTAATTGTGCACGTTTATGTGTGAGATTCTCTTGGATTGAAGGATCGCCTCTTTGAGAACTTATCAGCGTAACCGAGCATTACATTGTGGCATTCCAACCGAAGTCTTAGATTAAGATACGGATCATAGCTCTCATTGGTTACAATTCAGTTTCTTCCTGGGCAAACAAAGGATTTGATTCGTAAGGATCACATCAGTATATTATTGTATTAGTGTTTACTCAAAATGGGGGTTTACAACTTTTTGTATGTAATTGTATTGTAGAGTTTACTCAAAACGGGGGTTTACAACTTTTTGTATAAAATTATACTAGAGTTCATTCAAAACGGAGGTTTACAACTTTTTGTATATAATTGTATAGCAGAGTTTACTCAAAACGGTGTTTTACAACTTTTTGTATGTTATTGTATTAGAGTTTACTCAAAACGGGGGTTTACAACTTTTTATATATAATTATTATAGTGTTCACTCAAAATGTAGGTTTACAAGTTTTTGTATATAATTGTATAGTAGTGTTTACTCAAAACGGGGGTTTACAACTTTTTGTATATTATTGTATTACTCAAAACGGGGGTGATATAAACCAGAATGCTGTTCCAAATGATGATCCACTTGATGGGGGTTTACAACTTTTTGTATCTAATTATAGTAGAGTTCACTCAAAACGGAGGTTTACAACTTTTTGTTACTAATTGTATAGTAGAGTTTACTCAAAACAGGGGTTTACAACGTTTGTATATTATTGTATTAGAGTTTAGTCAAAACGGGGGTTAACAACTTTTTGTATATAATTGTATTGTAGAGTTTACTCAAAATGGTGGTTTACAACTTTTTGTACATATTTTGTATATTATTGTATTAGAGTTTACTCAAAGCGGGGGTTTACATCTTTTTGTATATAATTATAGTAGAGCTTACTCAAAACGGGGGTTTACAACTTTTTGTATATAATTGTATAGTAGAGTTTACTCAAAACGGGGGTTCCCAACTTTTTGTATATTATTGTATTAGAGTTTACTCAAAACGGGGGTTTACAATTTTTGCATATAATTATAGCAGAGTTCACTCAAAACGGAGGTATAAAAATTTTTGTATATAATTGTATAGTATAGTTTACTCAAAATAGGGGTTTACAACTATTTGTTTATAATTGATTTAGAGTTTACTCATAACGGGGTTTGACAACTTTTTGTATATAATTATAGTAGAGTTCACTCAAAACGGAGGTTATAGTTTACTCAAAACGGGGGTTTACAACTTTTTGTATGTAATTATAGTCGAGTTCACTCAAAACGGAGGTTTAAAACTTTTTGAATATAGTTTTATTGTAGAGTTTACTCAAAACGGGGGTTTACAACTTTTTGTTTATTATTGTATTTGAGTTTACTCAAAACAGGGGTTTACAACTTTTTATCTATAATTATAGTAGTGTTCACTCAAATTGGCGGTTTACAATTTTTTGTAATTAATTTTGTAGTTGAGTTTACTCAAAACGGGGGTTTACAACTTTTTGTATATTATTCTATTAGAGTTTACTCAAAACGGGGGTTTACAACATTTTGTATATAATTGTTTTGTAGAGTTTACACAAAACGGGGGTTTACAACTTTTTGTACTTATTTTGTATATTATTGTATTAGAGTTTACTCAAAACGGGGGTTTGCAACTTTTTGTATATAATTGTATAGTAGAGTTTAATCAAAATGGGGGTTTACAACTTTTTGCATATAATTGTATAGTAAAGTTTACTCAAAACGATGGTTTACAACTTTTTGTATATTATTGTATTAGAGTTTACACGAAACGGGGGTTTGTAACTTTTTGTATATAATTGTGTAGTAGAGTTTACTCAAAACGGAGTTTACAACTTTTTGTATATTATTGTATTAGAGTTTACTGAAAATGGGGGTTAACAACTTTTTGTACATAATTATAGTAGAGTTCTCAAAACGGAGATTTACAACTTTTTGTAAATAATTGTACAGTACAGTTTACTCAAAATGGGGGTTTACAACATTCTGTATATAATTATAGTAGAGTTTGCTCAAAACGGGGGTTTACAACACTACTAGAATTTCCCGGATTTGTGACGAATTTTTGTGATGGTAACTGTTCGTCACAAATTTCCGACAATATTGCTACAAATTAGCGACAAACCACATATTTCTTTTTTTTGCAATAAATAGGGACAAAATTGTGAAAAAATATGTACATGGCAAAATGTATGTGACTATTTTGTCACAAATCTTTGCGCCAAATTCGGGCGCCGTAATTTGTGAGAATTCTGTGACAAATTGGCATGGTCATAAAAGTCTTCGTTGCTAATTTGCCGCTAACCGACATATCTTTTCACATCGCAAAATTGTCACATATTTTCCACAAAATTGCTACGAATTAGCAACAAACCGCGTAATTCTTTTTTTTGCAATAAAGTGAGACAACATTGTGACAAAATATGTATGTGGCAAAATGTATGTGACTGTTTTGTCACAAATCTTCGCGCCAAATTCGGGCGCCCTAATTTGTGAGAATTATGTGACAAACTGGCTTGGTTATAAAAGTATTTGTTGCTAATCTGACACTAACCTACATATCTGTCCACATCGCAAAATTGTCACATATTTTCGACAATATAGCTACAAATTTCCCGGATTTGTGACGAAAAATTGTGACTAAAATGGTTCGTCACTAATTCACGACATCATTGCTACAAATTAGTGAAAAAACAAAAAAAGATTATTTTTATAAAAAATTGCGACGGTATTGTGACAAAATATATACATGACAAAAGACCAGTAACTATTTTGTCGCAAACCTTCACACCAAATTTTTGCGCCATTATCTGTGACAAGTATGCGACAAACTAGCTTGGTTACAAAAAATTCCTTGCTAATTCATCACCGACGGATAAATTTGCCCATATATGTTTACTTTTAACAAATCAAATTTTAAAGGCCAATAAGGCCTTGATTTAGCGGTCAAAATTAAGGCCAAGGACCACCTCTTAGTACTGGGTTCGAGCCCTACTAAGTGTAAATGTGTGTGAGTGTTATACTTCTTCGTATATTATATAAATATATAGTGAACTTATTTTTATATTTCAAATACATATAATGTACAAAAATTGACATGGGTATAACCCAAAGATTATCAACATTGGACGTTTTGGGCCGAATTCGGGTCAAAATGGTCAAGAGGGCAAAATCAGTACAAGCTCGTAGACGTTTTGGGCCAAAAGAGGGTCAAAATGGTCATGCGGGCAAGATCAATACAAGACCATTGTGGGTCTTTAGCTAATCGAAGTTCAATCCTGAGGTTCATATTGAGTTGTGATTCAAACTCGAGGTTCATTGAGTAGTAATTTCAAACCCGGGGTTCGTTATTTAGTCGGTTGAAACCCGAGGTTCGTTAGTGAGTTCATGATGTGAAACCCAATGTTCGTTAGTGAGTTAATGATTCGAAGCATGAGGTTCGTTTGTTAGTCATGAGTTAATGATTTGAAACTTGAGGTGTGTTAGTGATTTGAAACTCGAGATTCGTTACTGAGTTCATGATGTGAAACCCGAGGTTCGTTAGTTAGCTAGGCATGAGTTAATGATTTGAAACCCGAGGTTCGTTAGTGAGTTAATGATTTGAAACCCGAGGTTCGTTAGTGAGTTCATGGTATGAAACCCGAGGTTCGTTAGTGAGTTCATGATATGAAACCCGATAGCGAGTTAATGATTCGATACTCAAGGTTCGTTAGTTAGTCATGAGTTAATGATTTGAAACATGAGTTTTGTTAGTGAGTTAATCATTCGAAACCCAAGGTTCTTTAGTTAATCGGTTGATAAATATTATTTAAAAAAACCCAAGGACGTTAATTTTAGGACACTTTGTTACAAATGCCCCATTACAGTGCTGATGGGCGCTTGGATTTCACAATGCATCTGCCAACATTACAATTTATAATTTTTAGTTTTATTTTTATTCAGAATTTCATAAAAGGCGTTCGGAATCGCCTTAACATCCGCTTCCAATTTTTTAATTTTTTTTTTCACTCACTGAAAAAAGAAAAAGCGGTAAAAGTCCCGCCTTTACCAAATATCCCCAATCTCCAACATAACCCGCCTCCTCCTAGGGCAATTAGCAATCTGGCACATCGTTCTTCACCTCCTCCATCATCCACCTCCTCCATCATCTACCTCAGTCATCATCCATCATTTCTTCAAACCAAACTTGAGCGCAGTCTTTATGAGGTATGTTCATATCAATGTGTCTCTCTGGTTCTTCAAGAACTCACTTTATTTTAATAATCTTTCTATTAGAGTCTCCCCTCTTCACTTTGATGATATTGAATGATTAGATACAAATGGGTTTAGTGATTAAGGCCATTTTTTCACTAGTTTTGATTGTAGTTTAGCTTCTTAAAATCGATAAATGTTGTGTTCTTGGCTGTGGCTTTAGTAGGCCGGAATGTCGAAAGCTTTTTCTTTTTAAAGTTTCAATTTTTAGTTTTCAGAAGCAACAAAAATTCATCATAAATTGTTAGTTATTGTGCAGGGATGAATCTTGTTCTTTGTAAATATAATAAATTGGTCTGTACAAAAAAATCTGAGAATAAAAAAACTGAATTTATTGATGCAATTTAATATTCTATAATAAGCAATTTTGTTTGATAATAACAGGAGCAGAAGTTTTCAAGTGGAATATGAGAATTCCACTTGCAATGAATGCTAAAGAAGATATTGTAGGAATAATGGAGAGATTTGTCAATTTCTTTTACAACTAATGAGTGCCTACTGATAATTCACATTGTAGGAATACCGGAGATTGTGTCATGAAGAATCCTCCAT
The DNA here is from genome assembly GCA_026214975.1 of Gentiana macrophylla. Lineage (NCBI taxonomy): Eukaryota > Viridiplantae > Streptophyta > Magnoliopsida > Gentianales > Gentianaceae > Gentiana > Gentiana macrophylla. Next base: position 72,168,052 of record CM047805.1, read on the forward strand.
CATTGTTACTATAATCTCTCTTTTTGGACACCCAAGCAAGCATCAGTCATCATCGGCTTCACAGGTACTGTAGTTTTTATTTTTTCAAGTTGTAATTTCTAATATGAAATATTATTGCACTCATATGAGTAATTTGGACGGTGAATTCACCCCATAAGAATCTGAATGTGCAGCTAGCCAATAAGCTAACGGATGAGAAAAAGGTTGTTGCTTAACAACACTACTAGCCATTTTCTATTCAGTATTCACCTTTGTTTTTGTGGATAGTGTTTGAGGAGATTTTGTGTTTAAAAATCACAAATTTATGTATAACCTTTCTTTGAATTGTGCCTTTGAAGAATTGTGAAATTTTAAACAAGTAAATGGCCAAAAACAATTTGATGATTGAATTTAAGTGGGATTTTCGGTTTCTTCAATGGTTATGACAATGTGTCTTTTATCATTTTGTACAAATGACACAATCCCAAACCTAATTCTTCCTTGTCAACAAGTATCAATCAATTGGTTCAGCTTCTGGGGTTCTTGAGATATATCCCTAAGTTTGAATGGCGAGGAGGATTATGAAATCCACAGTATCATAATTCGAGATGGTTTCCTTTTTTGATAATTGATTGTAAGAAATGGACAGCTTCAAATAATTTAACTTCCTTTTATTTATCATCAAATCCTCTAACTTATTGGAGCCAGTCTTGGTTTTCTTGGAAGTCTTGCATTTGGCAAACACTTTGGAATCATCACATGAGAAAATGATCTCAGATACAATTGAGTTTGGACTGCCTAGTGGCATTTTTCTATCAAGGAAATATCCCCATTGATATTCTAAAGTCATTGGACTGTCTAGTGGACTGAGTTTGGGCTGTCTAGTGGCATTCAAATATGTCATTGTGTATGAGCTCTTCCCTCCTCTCTTTTTTTTTTCATTCTAGCTTCTTGTTATGAGAATTACTAGAGACCTGTAATTAGTTACATTTCATTCTTAACTACAAAACAATCACACAAAACTTGAAGAATTATGCCTAGAAGTTAAATGCTATGATGCTGGATGTGTGAGTGTGATAACTTACCAACTTTACTAAAAGCCTAATTAAATGCTTCCCTCTTTCATTTTTGCTAAATTCCTGACATTTGAAGATTACCTACTTTGGTCATGTACTTCGTTGCAGAGAATGTTCTTGATGGAGTTACTTTTGGGTGGCCAAGGCAGAGAAGTTTAAAGAAGCAGTGACAGGTGTCCTACCATATCTTAGGAACAAAGGGACCCGGATTCCGGATGATATGCTGAAAGAGACCACAGTGGACATGTACTAGCGGTGCAAGTGAGATCGTCATGATTTTAAACAAGTTCTTCACGATGTTTAACACACCATCAAGAATCTGAGTGGGATGCAAAACTCAAGACACTTTTAGAGACGATTGCTCGTTCACAAGATTGAGATGTTTTTGGTGATAAAACCATTAGTCTCTTGTATTTGTTCGTTGACCATGAATAATATTGATTTCATGTTTTGAAATGCTATTTGACTCAATTATGAATGAAATGATTTGCTTCATTTTCATGATCATGGAAGTGTTTTGATTATTTATGCTAAAGAAACGTTTTTTTAAGAGAACATTTATATTATTGAATATAATTTTTGTAAATAATTATTATAGTAAAAATGTGAAATATAAATTTTGTTACAAAGTCATTGCAACTATGGATTTTGACACAACAATTCATTACAAATATAGGTAAAATGTGTCGCAAATTTGTCGAAAAACACCGTCACAAAATTAATTCAAAAGTGTAGGGAATAATTGTTACGTTTTTATCACTAAATTTGGTACCAAAATTGTCACATGAATTCATCACATAATAATCACTAAAATTTTGTCACAAATTTATCGTAAACAATCATCACAAATTCATATCAAATTTGTATGATATGGTTATCACTATTTCATCAAAAAAGTTGGTTACAAAATTGTCGTATTTTTTTGTTGTACATTTGTCGCTATTTTATGAAGCAACTTTGACACAACACTCCATCACAAACTTATCAGAAAATTTTGTCACACATCCGTTGCAAAATATAATTTTTGTCGTAGATTCATCGCTAAATTTTTTGTCATATCTATGTCACAAAGTATGACTTTCGGCACAATTTTGTCACAAAACTTAGTGACAAGGTTAATTTCGACTCAAAAATTTGCAACGGGGTTAATTTCGAAAATTGCCGTCACAAATCCGGGAAATTCTAGTAGTGCAACTTTCGGTATATTATTGTATTAGAGTTTACTCAAAACGGGTGTAGGTGCATTAAAAAGATCATCTAGTCTAACCGTAGGATTGAGGTCAAGGAGGCAATACCATTTCAGGTATGCGAGATACTGTTCCATCCATCCGCGGTACAATGAATACTCTAAGAAATCATTCATACCGGGATAGGGGAAAGCCTTAATTGGAGGTATCTGTATATCCACCAGAGCGTAATGCTCTTTAACTAACTTTTTGTATATAATAGTATAGTAGAGTTTACTCAAAACAGGGGTTAACAACTTTTTGTAGATAATTATAGTAGAGTTTGCTCAAAACAGAGGTTAACAACTTTTTGTATATAATTGTATAGTAGAATTTACTCAAAACGGGGTTTACAACTTTTTGTATATTATTGTATTAAAGTTTACTCAAAGCGGGGTTTACAACTTTTTGTACATAATTATAGTAGAGCTTACTCAAAACGGGGGTTTACAACTTTTTGTATATAATTATTGTGGAGTTTACTCAAAATGAGGGTTTACAACATTTTTGTATGTAATTGTATAGTATAGTTTACTCAAAACGGGAGTCTACCACTTTTTGTATATTATTGTATTAGAGTTTACTCAAAATGGGGGTTTACCACTTTTTGTATATTATTGTATTAGTGTATACTCAAAACGGGGGTTTACAACTTTTTGTATATAATTGTGTAGTATAGTTTACTCATAATGGGGGTTTACAACTATTTGTATATAATTATAGTAGAGTTCACTCAAAACGGAGGTTTACAACTTTTGTATATATTTGTATAATAGAGTTTACTCAAAACGGGGGTTTACAACTTTTTGTATATAATTGTATAATAGAGTTTTCTCAAAATAGGGGTTTACAACTTTTTGTATATTATTGTATTAGAGCTTATTCAAATCGGGGGTTTACAACTTTTTGTATGTAATTATATTGTATAGTTTACTCAAAACAGGGGTTTACAACTTTTTGTATATAATTATAGTCGAGTTCACTCAAAACGAAGGTTTAAAACTTTTTGTATATAATTGTATAGTAGAGTTTAATCAAAATGGGGGTTTATAACTTTTTGTATATTATTCTATTTGAGTTTACTCAAAACAGGGGTTTAAAACTTTTTGTATATAATTATAGTAGTGTTCTCTCAAAACGGAGGTTGACAATTTTTTGTAACTAATTTTATAGTAGAGTTTTGATGCACTCCACGATGATCAGCCACGTTTTCAGAAGCCCAAGGATCCTATTATTGTTCGAGATGGCCCTATCACACGTTTTCAAGAGAAGAAGGCTCGAGAAGATTATGCAAAGCTAGTCTAAGATGTTGCAAAGGAGAATGAGGCCTCGAGGATTCATGATCCAACTACTCTAAGCCTATTCATTGCTGATTGGGCTTAATGTGCAAGAAGGCTATGGGGCGTTTTATGCATCATATTTGCTGAATATTTTATGGACTTTTAATTATGCTATTTTTTAATTAGGCTTTTTATTTAATTTGGAAGTTAATATTCAGGCCCAAGGTTGATAAAGTGGTGCCTTATTTCCCTAGGAATTAGGTTTCTATTTTGCTATTTATAGTTGTCAAACATGAACGCATTATTCAGATTATTTTGGAGATTAAACCCTAGTTTTTAATCAAGAAACTTTTCAGAGATTGGAGTTTCTTTCAATTATTCTGAGATAGAATAGTTAGGTGGTTTTCCCGAGATAAGATTATCACGAGACAATAATCAGAGATTGATTATTGTTGTTACTTTCATTTTATTTCCAAATAGTCCACGTTTTATACAATCAGATCGGAAAAACCCTAGCTTGAATTCGTATAAGCTTAAATCAATTGTTGAATCAATAAAAGTCGAAGCTTTGATCTAGATCCTACAATCAAGTTTACTCAAAACGGGGGTTTACAACTTTTTGTATATTATTGTATTAGAGTTTACTTAAAATAGGGGTTTACAACTTTTTATAAATAATTGTATTGTAGAGTTTACTCAAAACGGGGTTTACAACTTTTGGTACATAATTTGTTTATTATTGTATTAGAGTTTACTCAAAACGGTGGTTTACAACTTTTTGTATATAATTATAGTAGAGTTTACTCAAAATGGGGGTTTACACCATTTTGTATGTAATTGTATAGTAGTATAGTTTACCCAAAACGGGAGTTTACCCCTTTTTGTATAATATTGTATTAGAAATTACTCAAAATGGGGGTTTACCACTTTTTGTATATTATTGTATTAGTGTTTACTCAAAATGGGGGTTTACAACTTTTTTATGTAATTGTATTGTAGAGTTTACTCAAAACGGGGGTTTACAACTTTTTGTACATAATTATAGTAGAGTTCATTCAAAACGGAGGTTTACAACTTTTTGTATATAATTGTATAGCAGAGTTTACTCAAACGGGGGTTTAAGACTTTTTGTATATTATTGTATTAGAGTTTACTCAAAACGGGGGTTTACAACTTTTTGTGTATAATTATAGTAGTGTTCACTCAAAACGTTGGTTTACAACTTTTTGTATATAATTGTATAGTAGTGTTTATTCAAAACGGGGGTTTACAACTTTTTGCATGTAATTGTATAGTAAAGTTTACTCAAAATGGGGGTTTATAACCTTTTGTATATTATTGTATTAGAGTTTATTGAAAACGGAGGTTTACCACTTTTTGTATATAATTATAGTAGTGTTCACTCAAAATGGAGGTTTACAACTTTTTGTATATAATTGTATTTTAGATTTTACTCAAAATGGGGGTTTACAACTTTTTGTATATAATTGTATAGTAGAGTTTACTCAAAATGGGGGTTTACAACTTTTTGTATATAAATGTATAGTAAAGTTTACTCAAAACGGGGGTTTACAACTTTTTGCAGAATAAAACGGTGGTTTACAACTTTTTGTATATAATGGTATACTAGAGTTTACTCAAAACGGGGGTTTACAACTTTATGTATATTATTGTATTAGAGTTCACTCAGAACGGGGGTTTACAAATTTTTGTATATAATTATAGTAGAGTTCACTCAAAACGGAGGTTTACAACTTTTTGTAACTAATTGTATAGTAGAGTTTACTCAAAACGGGGTTTACAACTTTTTGTATATTATTGTATTAGAGTTTACTCAAAACGGGGGTTTACAACTTTTTGTATATAATTGTATTGTGGAGTTTACTCAAAACGGGGGTTTACAACTTTTTGTACATATTTCGTATATTATTGAATTAGAGTTTACTCACAACGGGGGTTTACAACTTTTTGTATATAATTATAGTAGAGATTACTCAAAACGGGGGTTTACAACTTTTTGTATATTATTCTTTTAGAGTTTACTCAAAACAGGGGTTTACAACTTTTTGCATATAATTATAGTAGAGTTCACTCAAAACGGAGGTATACAATTTTTTGTATATAATTGTATAGTATAGTTTATTCAAAATGGGGGTTTACAACTATTTGTTTATAATTGTATTAGAGTTTACTCATAACGGTGGTTTACAACTTTTTGTATATAATTATAATAGAGTTCACACAAAACGGTGGTTTACAAATTTTTGTATATATTTGTATAGTAGAGTTTGCTCAAAACGGGGGTTTACAACTTTTTGTATATAATTGTATAATAGAGTTTACTCGAAATGGGTTGTACAACTTTTTGTATATTATTGTATTAGAGTTTATTCAAAACGGGGGTTTACAACATTTTGTATGTTATTGTATTGTAGAGTTTACTCAAAATGGGGGTTTACAACTTTTTATATATAATTATAGTCGAATTCACTCAAAACGGAGGTTTAAAACATTTTGTATATAGTTGTATAGTAGAGTTTATTCAAAACGGGTGTTTACAACTCTTTGTATATTATTGTATTTGAGTTTACTCAAAACAGGTGTTTACAACTTTTTGTATATAATTATAGTAGTGTTCACTCAAATTGGAGGTTTACAATTTTTGTAACTAATTTTATAGTAGAGTTTACTCAAAACGGGGGTTTACAACTTTTTGTATATTATTGTATTAGAGTTTACTCAAAACGGGGGTTTACAACTTTTTGTATATTATTGTATTAGAGTTTACTCAAAACGGGGGTTTACAACTTTTTGTATATAATTGTATTGTAGGGTTTACTTAAAACGGGATTTACAACTTTTTGTACATATTTTGTATATTATTGTATTAGAGTTTACTCAAAACGGGGGTTTACAACTTTTTGTATATAATTGTATTGAAGAGTTTACTCAAAACGGGGGTTTACAACTTTTTGTATATAATTGTACAGTAGAGTTTAGTCAAAACAGGATTTACAACTTTTTGTATATAATTGTATAGTAGAGTTTACTCAACACGGCGGTGTACAACTTTTTGTATATAATTGTGTAGTAGAGTTTACTCAAAACGGGGGGTTTACAACTTCTTGTATATTATTGTATTAGAGTTTACTCAAAATGAGGGTTAAAAACTTTTTGTATATAATTATAGTAGAGTTCTCAAAACGGAGGTTTTGTAAATAATTGTATAGAAGAGTTTACTCAAAACTGGGGTTCACAACTTTCTGTATATTATTGTAGTAGAGTTTACTCAAAACGGAGGTTAATAACTTTTTGTATATAATTATAGTAGAGTTTGCTCAAAACGGGGGTTTACAAATTTCTGTATATTATTGTATTAGAGTTTACTCAAAACGGGGGTTTACAACTTTTTGTATATAATTGTATAGTAGAGTTTACTCAAAACGGGGGTTAACAACATTTTGTAGATAATTATAGTAGAGTTCGCTCAAAACGGAAGGTTAACAACTTTTTGTATATAATTGTATAGTAGAGTTTGCTCAAAACGGTGGTTTACTACTTTTTGTATATAATTGTACAGTAGAGTTTACTCAAAACGGGGGTTTACAACTTTTTGTATATTATTGTATTAGAGTTTATTCAAAATGGGGGTTTAAAATTTTTGTATGTAATTAATTGTAGAGTTTACTCAAAACGGGGGTTTACAAAAAGTGTATTGCAGAGTTTACTCAAAAGTCAAAACGGGTGTTTACAACTTTTGGTATATAATTGTATAGTAGATTTTACTCAAAACGGGGGTTTACAACTTTTTGTATATTATTTTATTAGAGTTTACTCAAAATAGGGGTTTACAACTTTTTGTATATAATTATAGTAGAGTACTCTCAAAACGGAGGTATACAACTTTTTGTATATAATTGTATAGTATAGTTTACTCAAAACGGGGGTTTACAACTATTTGTTTATAATTGTATTAGAGTTTACTCATAAAGGGGGTTTACAACTTTTTGTATATAATTAGAGTAGAGTTCACTCAAAACGGAGGTTTACAGCTTTTTGTATATATTTGTATAGTAGAGTTTACACAAAACGGGGGTTTACACCTTTTTGTATATAATTGTATAATAGAGTTTACTCAAAACATGGGTTTACAACTTTTTGTATATTAATGTATTAGAGTTTATTCAAAAAGGGGGTTTACAACTTTTTGTATGTAATTGTATTGTAGAGTTTACTCAAAACGGGTGTTTACAACTTTTTGTATGTAATTATTGTAGAGTTCACTTAAAACGATGGTTTATAACTTTTTGTATATAATTGTAGAATAGAGTTTACTCAAGACGGGGGTTTAAAACTTTTTGTATATTAATGTATTTGAGTTTACTCAAAATAGGGGTTTACAACATTTTGTATATAATTATAGTTGTGTTCACTCAAAACAGAGGTTTACAATTTTTTGTAACTAATTTTATAGTAGAGTTTACTCAAAACGGGGGTTTACAACTTTTTGTATATTATTGTATAGTATTAGAGTTTACTCAAAACGGGGTTTTACTACTTTTTGTATATAATTATAGTAGTGTTCACTCAAAACGTAGGTTTATAACTTTTTGTATATAATTGCATAGTAGTGTTTACTCAAAACGGGGGTTTACAACTTTTTGCATGTAGTAGAGTTTACTCAAAACTGGTGTTTACAACTTTTTGTAAATAATTGTATAGTAGAGTTTACTCAAAACGTGGGTTTACAACTTTTTGTATATTATTGTATTAGAGTTTACTCAAAACAGGGGTTTATAAATTTTTTTATATTATTGTATTAGAGTTTACTCGGAACGGGGGTTTACAACTTTTTGTATATAATTCTAGTAGAGTTCACTCAAAACAGAGGTTTACAACTTTTTGTATATAATTGTATAGCAGAGTCAAAGCGGGGGTTTACAACTATTTGTATATAATTTTATTAGAGTTTACTCAAAACTGTGGTTTACAACTTTTCGTATATAATTGTATAGTTGAGTTTACTCAAAACGGGGGTTTACAACTTTTTGTATATTATTGTATTAGAGTTTACTCAAAACGGGGGTTTACAACTTTTTGTATATTATTGTATTAGAGTTTACTCAAAACGGGGGTTTACAACTTTTTGTATATAATTATAGTAAAGTTCACTCAAAATGGAGGTTTACAACTTTTTGTATATAATTATAGTAAAGTTCACTCAAAACGGGGTTTACAACATTTTGTATGTAATTGTATTGTAGAGTTTACTCAAAACGGAGGTTTACAACTTTTTGTATATTATTGTATTAGAGTTTACTCAAAACGGGGGTTTACAACTTTTTGAATATAATTATAGTAGAGTTCACTCAAAACGGAGGTTTACAACTTTTTGTATATAATTAAAATAGAGTTTACTCAAAACGGGGGTTTACAACTTTTTGTAAATAATTGTATTGTAGAGTTTACTCAAAATGGGGGTTTACAACTTTTTGTATATAATTGTATAGTAGAGTTTACTCAAAACGGGGGTTTACAACTTTTTGTATATTATTGTATTAGAGTTTACTCAGAACGTGGGTTAACAACTTTTTATATATAATTATAGTAGAGTTCACTCAAAACGGAGGTTCACAACTTTTTGTATATAATTATAGTAGAGTTTACTCAAAACGGGGGTTTACAACTTTTTGTTAATAATTGTATAGTAGAGTTTACTCAAAACGGGGGTTTACAACTTTTTGTTTATTATGGTATTAGAGTTTACTCAAAATAGGGGTTTACAACTTTCTGTATTTAATTGTATAGTAGAGTTTATTCAAAACGGGGGTTTACAACTTTTTTTTACAATAAAACTGGTTTTACAACTTTTTGTAAGGAAATGATTCTATGAACTCAACCCATCTAATATGACGTTTATTAAGTTTACCTTGCCCTTTTAAGTACTTGATAGACTCGTGATCAGTGTGGATGGTGAACTCCCTAGGCCTTAAATATTGCTGCCATGTCTGTAAACAACGAATCAAGGCATATAACTCTTTATCATACGTGGAATAATTAAGTGCAGCCCTTTTTAGTTTCTCACTAAAGTATGCAACATGCCTACTTTCTTGTATTAAAACACCACCAATCCCCACACCTGATGCATCACATTCAAGTTGAAACATCTTATTAAAATCATGTAATGCAAGTATAGGTGCAGAAATAAGCATAGACTTAAGAGTTTCAAAAGCTTCCCTGTGACGTCGTTCCCACACAAAAGGTGCGTTCTTCTTCACGAGTTCATTCAAGGGTGCTGTTATGGAGCTGAAACCCTTTACAAAACGTCTATAGAAGCTTGCAAGCCCATGGAAACTCCGGACTTGTGCGGCTGTTGTTGGTTCAGGCCACTCCTGAATTGCTCTGATCTTTTCTTGGCCCACTTCCACACACTTAGCACTAACAACAAAACCAAGAAAGACAACACTCTCCATGCAAAAACTACACTTTTTAAGATTAGCATATAAATGATTATCCCTAAGTGTTTGCAAAACAGCCCGTAAGTGTTCAACATGCTCGGTAAAAGTTGTGCTATAAATAGGTATGTCATCAAAATACACAACTACAAAGTGGTTTATAAACTCCCTAAGGACCTGATTCATGAGTCTCATAAATGTGGAAGGTGCATTAGTTAAACCAAAAGGCATTACAAGCGACTCATATAGTCCAAAAGTTGTTTTAAAAGCCGTTTTCCACTCATCACCTTCCCTAATACGTACTTGGTAGTAACCACTCTTCAAATCAATCTTAGTAAAGAAATGACCACCATGTAAATTATCAATCATATCATCTAATCTAGGAATTGGGTAGCGATACTTTACCGTTATTTGATTGATAGCTCGACAATCTGTGCACATACGCCATTCTCCCGTCTTCTTGGGGACCACAATGACTGGAACTACGCAAGGGCTCATGGACTCTCTAATCTTCCCTTTATCTAGCAGCTCCTCAACTTGCTTTTGTATCTACATGTTCTCTTGTGGATTAGCTCTATAGGCTGGTCGGTTTGGAAGCACTGAACCGGGAACAAAGTCGATCTGGTGCTCAACTCCTCGAAGTGGTGGCAGCCTCTTGGGTTTCTCCTCTGGAAAGACATCCTTGAACTCCTGCAAAACAGAATAAATGGGACTTGGGAGGGTATCGGTTAGGTCGGATATGGAGAGTAAACAAGGGCTAAGGGAAAATAATCTTTAAACACAAGAAGGTAAATAGGTTTGCCAGCCTTGACTGACTTTAATACTAAGCTCACATTGACCTTATTAGTGTGTGCATATTCGTGTTTACCTTGTTTAAGGACTTTCGAAGTAGATGCAGCCTTATCTACCTTAGTTACAATACTCTCCTTACCCACGGTTTTGGCCTCTTTTTGGTTTGCATGGTGCTGCAACCTAAAAGCCATCATCTTAGTTTGTGCATCATGTGCTTCCTTAGGTGTCATAGGGTGTAAAACAATAGTCTTACCTTTATAAGGAAGTGTATAGCGATTTAAGTACCCATCATAAGAAACACGTCTATCAAATTGCCAAGGTCTACCCAAAAGTAAGTGTGTGACGTGCATAGGAAGGACATCACAAAGGACTTCATCGTGAAACTTACCAATCTGAAAATTGATTAACGCTTGGGACTTAACGTGTGTCTCACCATCATCACTTAACCATTGCATACGCAAGGTCTCAACAAGTAAGCTACTAACCACATTAGTGCAACTACCCGAATCAATGATTAAGTTACAAGTACGACCCCCAATACCACACGTGGATTGAAAAATATTGTCCCGCTGTATGGTATCATCATTCTTAGTTTGGGCAGCTAAAACACGTTGTAAAACACCACATAGACCCGAACCATAACTAGTAGTACCACTAACATGCAGCAAATCATCCTCATCACTATCATCATTAGTGTTATCTTCTTGTTCGGATTCAGATTCATACTCGTGTTGGGATAACTCAATACCAACAGCCCTTAAAACACGTTTATTAGGACAATCACGAGCATAATGACCACGACCACTAAACCTAAAACACTTCATATCACGAGCACGTGTAACAGTAGGTGTGCCCTTGTCACGCATATCTTTAGATTTAGCGTCAGAATAAGGTGTACTCGATTTACGTGGTGTAGAATCATTATTTGTACGGGTAAAAGGTTTAGAAGCAACAGTAGGAGAGGAGGAAGTATTACCTCGTCCAAATGAAGTAGATGAAGGTCTAGGATTACCGTATGAAGCTTTATACGCAGCACGTTCAGCCAATCTCTTTTCCACTATAATGGCACCTTGAAGAAGTTCGGCCCTTGTGCGATAATTCTGCAACTCGACGTGGCATGCTATTTCTGGATGAAGGCCACATTGGAAACGCTGCATTGTAGCTTCATCATCCTCCTCAACATTAGCTCGTAGCATAGTGATGCGCAAATCTTCATCAAATTCTTCTACTGTGCGCCCCCCTTGACGTAGGGTTTGCAACTTACATAGTTGATCTCGATAGTAATGGCTAGGAACCCATTCCCGCTTCATGATTTCCTTAAGAATAACCCATGATTGTATCTCACCATCACGTCTTCGGCGACGTTGGGCTTGTAGTTGGTCCCACCAATGCATAGCCATGTCGGTAAACTCCATCGTAGCAAGCTATTCCTGTTTAGCATCACTAAAATTTGTACAAGAAAATATTTGAGAGACTTTCATCTCCCATGCTAAATACCTATCCGGGTCAGGTTTACCATCAAAAGGTGGTATCTTTTACTTGATATGACGTGAATCATCATGTGGAGGTGCTTGGACAGCCCCATCATTGTTGGGAATGATAACCCCACCTGCATTTAAATTAACAACAGGGTTAGGTGGGGGGAACTACCTCTTCTCTTCGTTGGAGTTGTAATGCTTGAATAGCATTCATAAGTTGTTCAAATTTGTGGTCGATGTCAGCACAGTATTTATCAAACTCGTTAGCCATATCTTGCTTCATGTTTTCTATGCGTTGAGCAAGTTTGTCTTCGAGTGCTTTTCCTAGAAGATTATCATCAGCCATAGTGTGAGACTTATGGTGATACTGCTCACTGTTCACTCATGTTTACACTCAATATAGTATGATAAAAGGATTATAAGAACTTTAGTAACAATGGTAATAAGCTGTTGTTCGACTCTTTTTTTTTGTTTTGAAAACAAGAACGAGCTGTGATGTGTGTGAAAGGAAAATCAAATTGCAGGAAGTGCTTCGTTAAGATTGATCGGAGTACTACTCTTTCGATCGAAAATCAAGAACCCGGTTTCCTTAAGTTCTTGATAATTCTTGATGTTCTTGATTCGGTTTTTGGGGTGTCAATCAAGAACGAGGAAGATACCTGGATTGATTAATTCTGTATTGAGAGAGAGCTTCATTTTTGCATCTGTTTTTTTATAAGAGTCGACCAAGAACTCGGGTTTCTTGGTGAGCAAGGAGAATAAACGCAGCAGCAGTATAAATTTATGTCTCTTGATGTTGCAGCAGCAGCAGTGAACGGAGCAACAAACGCAGCAACAAGGATTGATTGACACAGCTGCTATGATGTTCGAAAGTATGCAGCAGCAAATTGTGAACACACGGTTGCAGTTAGGGTTCTTGGAGTGCAAGAATGCAGCAGATGATTCGCAGCAGCAACTCTAAGAACGCAGCAGATGGAAAGGTTGCTGCTTTAGTAGGATTCATGCTCCACTTCTCTAACTTAGGGTTTTTCGATGTGCAGCCCTTATTAGGTTTTCATAAAGAAAACGCAGCAGCTTGAAACCCTTCAAAATAACGCAGCAGCTTTAATCCCTTTCGCTCTGATACCACGTGATTTCAATCGGATTATGATCTAGATTAAAGCTCTGATTTTCGAATATGGAACGAATATGAATTAGGGGTTTATATGACTTTTCTTTTGTAAACGTAAGAACATCAATAAATAAAGGAAAGGATATGTAAATACTCCGTCTCAGAATATTTACTGCGATGATCCCGTCCCAGGAACACCACCCAATTATCCCGTCTCAAGACAACTGAAAGAACCCAGTCACTGAAAGTTCTTGAAGGAAACAAACGTATTTTCAATATCCAAAAAAATCTCCCTTTTCAGTTCAGCAATCAACACAATAAATAGGAAGGGAAATACGACCTAAGCTAGCTGAATGGTGCCAACTTGGACTAATTTGGGCCTGATTATTACTTCTAACATAAATAAAAGCCCAATCTGAAATTAACTAAGTAAATATCCATAAATTACTAAATAAAAATGCCCCAAACATGGGCTTCTTGCTCTTCAAGCCCAATCAACACTTAATAAGCTAAAAATAGATGGAGCATTAGCTTTTAAGCTTTTGCTCTCTTCATTCACGACTTGAACCAATGTTGCATAAGCTTCCCGAGCCTTCTTCAATTGAAATCTTGTAATAGGTCAATCTCTGATGACAATAGGATCTTAGACCTTGTGAATACGTGGCTGCTCATCCTGATGTGTATCATAGAGCTTACTCAAAACGGGGGTTTACAACTTTTTGTATATAATTATTGTGGAGTTTACTCAAAACGGGGGTTTACAACTTTTTGTATATAATTATAGTAGAGTTCACTCAGAATGGGGGTTTACAACTTTTTGTATATAATTGTATAGTAGAGTTTACTCAAAACGGGGGTTTACCTCTTTTTGTATATGATGAGCTTTATGATGAGGAGCCAGATCCATTACCACCCATGAAGAAGAGTGATCCATTGGTCATTAGAGATGGACCTTTGACAAGGCTCTAAAGGAAGAGAATGGGAGAAGCCTTGAATACCTTGCTAAAAGAAATCCATGAAGAGTATGGGCAGCCCAAAAGGAGTGATGAAGCTTCAATATTATACATTCACTACACTTTTGGGCTTAAGGAAAACGCCTAGTTGAAAGCCCATTCATGGGGCGCCTAGAAAACCACTTTAATAGTCTTTTTATTTCAGTTCTGTGTCAATAAAGGCTAGTTGGGCCTGAAGTGTGGTTTGGCAAAGCCCATCTAGTGGGAGGCGCCTTTTTCCTTAATGTTTGTTTAGTTTTCATTAGTTTTCCGTCCCATATTGGAAGATGGAACATTGAGTCAGTTTTTGTAGCCTATATATAGGCCAACACTATCTCTTTTATGAACAACATATATTTGAGTGAAATTTTATTATTTGATTAAGCTTGTCTTAATTGTGCACGTTTATGTTAAGATTCTCTTGGATTGGAGGATCGCCCCTTTGAGAACTTATCAGCGTAACCGATCATTACGTTGTGCGTTCTAACCATAGTCTTAAATTAAGATACGGATCATAGCTCTCATTGGTTACAATTCAGTTTCTTCCTGGCAAACAAAGGATTTGATTCGTAAGGATCACATCAGTATATTATTGTATTAGTGTTTACTCAAAATGGGGGTTTACAACTTTTTGTATGTAATTGTATTGTAGAGTTTACTCAAAACGGGGTTTACAACTTTTTGTATAAAATTATACTAGAGTTCATTCAAAACGGTGGTTTACAACTTTTTGTATAGTAGAGTTTAGTCAAAACAGGGATTTACAACTTTTTGTATATAATTGTATAGTAGAGTTTACTCAAAACGTTGGTGTACAAACTTTTTGTATATAATTGTGTAGTAGAGTTTACACTAAAAGAAATATGTGTTCTAATGAGGAGAATTTATTGATGAGCTAAAATTTGGTCATTAAATGATATTAATAATGAGGAGTGATGAATTTGATGACCAACTTGTATTTTCTCCTCATTATTGATGAAAAATCTCCTCATTATCTCATAAAATATTTTTTTCCTTTCATAAGTATTATTATTATATTTTCTTTTCCTCTGTAAAAAAATAAAGTACTCCGTATTATACTTTCCATTTTTTTTACAAAATAAGCATCCCAATTTCCCCAACATCATTCTCGTCTACCCTAAATGTCTTGCCTAAATCCCAATCAGTGTCTCCCCTCAATCCTTCCGCCCTCCTCTCACTCCCGCCTCCGCCGCCGTCAACCATCTATTGTCGTTTCAATCCACCGGGGGTCCTGGGTGGCAAGGCCACACTGATTCTTACCTAACTCTCGTGATTCGATTGTGCAAGAAAAGCTTCAAAATCGAAAAGAGATCCTGCAAGAAAAGCTTCAATCGATTATTTCGATTATGGGTGAGTATTTTTTAGAAAATCATTTTTTTTATTTTTTAATTCTTTCAATTAAAATGAACAAGAATGTGTATTAACTTGTTTTCTTGAAATGATTTATTCTACTCATATTTTTTGAAAGGTATAACCTTTAATTCATTCTTTCGAAGAAGTATGATCTTTAATATGATTTTATACTAATTTGACTTGTTAGAGATTGTTCAGTTTTAGTGTTTATGGTATGTTAAAAGAGTTTTATGCTACTAATTACATCCCTTCTTGCTGGTTGTATTTTGTAAATGGCATATTTTGACTTGTTGGAAGAAGTATTCTGTTCATGCCATATATATACATATTAATGTCTTCATTTATGGTGTACTCCCCAGGTACATGAAGTTCTGAAATTGTTGAATTAGCTTCTCCCTGATACTGTTCTAGAGCAGGATAGACCATTAGCTTTGGTAAAGACTGCCTTCTTGACAAGCAATCCTGTTATCCTTCAGAATTTTGGGTTGGATTTACTCCCTGTATTGATACAGGTTTGTATCTTCAGCTTCTTTAAACAGTAAGGAATTATTCTGCTGCAAATGCCTCACCAGTTCAGAATTCTGGGTTGAATTTTTCTAGTATAGATTGATAAACTCTCAATAGCATTTGTAAATTGCTATTTTGCTTAATGGGATCTTTAGTGTATTAGGCATAATGGGATCTTTAGTATTTGAAGACCCCAGCTCTTCGGACTTCCCTCTTGTCATTTTCAGACAATCTTATCCTATTTCCTCACACAACCTCTCAAATGCGGAGGATGTGTTTCCATATAAGGCCAAACTATTTTAGAATCTTTTATTTTTTTAATTAAAGGTTCTAAAATAATGCAATTTGTTGATTCAGGGCAGCATTCTTGTGTTTTCTGATGAAGTTGTCGATCAAAGTGAACTGGAATCAAATACATGAAAGGCTTATTTTTTCTAAACCTGAATTGTTTAGCTAATTAGCTCAATGGCTAAGAAGTCAAATGGTTTGATGAAGATATTTCTTGCAGTATTTGTTGGATGTGTTTTGGGCTTCTGGGCTGGAATTGCATTTCCAGTTCAACATTTATTCCAGGTTTTGATTTATGTCTCAAATGCATTCTCCGATTTGTTCATCAGGTTCATTCATATGCTATTGAGCCATTAACATTGTTTCATGTCATTTTTTTTACCAGGAGTTGAATACCGATTCCAGTCCCCCACGTGTTGAGGAAAATGTTAAATGTAGCTTGGACCAAGTACATGGCGATGACTTGTCGCCGTCTCCCACGAGCATGAATATGTCAGACCAATTTCAAAACAAAACCGGATCATTCAAGGTAGATTTTATTCTTCTCGAATAGGACATCATTTTTGTATGGTTTTTTAAGGCATTAATGTACTAGTCGCTGTTTAGATTGTTTGGTACCATTATAATATATCTTTCTAAACTACAAGAAGCAGCACTATTTATTTGCTGAGGTTTTTTTTGATATGACAAGAATCACAGGGTCTGATCTGATCGTTCCATGAACAAGAATCTGAGGTTATGATCCTTTATCCGATGTAATCATTATTAAGATTGAAGTTGCCATTTTTCAATGTATATCAGAACAAGATAGTTGCTATTCGACTGCTTTTCAGTTTAGTGACAAGTAAATAGATACAAGATGTTTTGATCCAAAATTAAATTATTGGACAAGCGGTTTTCTCCCAACTCGGTTTATTGGGCTCCCGTATTTCTATGTTTGTACATAGCAGATTATGTTTACTTTGTATACTGAAATGCTTATGTGTAGCTAATAACTGGATTATTTTTTGCATTGAATAATGTTTTACTTATATTGATCCAGGTGCTATGTGAAGTAGAATGTTCTGATTGTTTGAACATGGGATGGTGCATTTAATATTGTAAATACCATCCAACTTCCAACTTTTTTGGAATTATACCCCTTCCATTGTGTAGATCTCTTCTTCCATGGTTATACATTATCATGTATTGAGTAGACCTGCCTAATTGTTCAAATCATAAAAAAGCTAAATAAGAAATGATGCATTTTGGAACACTTACTAGAGGTGACATGATCTTCTAGTAATCCCTTTATTATCTTTTGTAGATTATGTTGAATGCCTTTCTCTTGGTTTTGAATTTTATCCATTTGCCTTCATTTGATGTTTGTAATTATATGTCCTTTTCAATAGGGAGGTGTGAAGAAAGTTGTAAATTATCCCCTTAGTAAGGATGCTCCCATGTTTTTGGTTGGTGTCCAACGAGGGTGAATACAAGTCTGACATTGATATTGTTTTGAATGCTAGTTTCTTAACCAACTGTCTTGCTCCTCTAGCTAAGGTTTACTTTCGTATACAAATTATTTGAAATATGTGGAATTTTTTTGCGATGCAATGCGTGTCTGTACTCTTGAACCCTATAAAATTAAATTTTTGCAGGTTCTAATGACATTTGGAATCGCAGAGTATCTTATGACAACTGTGCACTCGATTATGGCCACCCATCAAGCAAGCAAAAAAGGCCGTGCAGATCACATCACCAAAGGACAAAAGAACTTTATCCATTATTCCAAAAGCATGTAAAATTACATCAAGTAAGAAGACTGTGGATGGTCCATAAAGCAAGGTTGTATAGATGGACATGCTACATCATTCAACATCATTTTCAGCAGCACCGGAGCACCAAGGTACTCTCACAAAGTACTCTGGGTATCATGAAATATTGAAATATGGCTATCCAACTTCCAACTTCAAACTGAGTTTGATTCTAAAATGCTGAAGGCTGGGGCACTTATGATGATTCTATTTGTTTTTGTTATGCATTATGGTAAACATTCCATCTTGCAACATTGTAGGATTGATTCCTCAAGTGAGGAGGATATGGTTTTAGTTTGTTCTTACTTGATGTAATTTTACATGCTTTTGGAATAATGGATAAAGTTCTTTTGTCCTTTGGTGATGTGATCTGCACGGCCTTTTTTGCTTGCTTGATGGGTGGCCATATCCCGCCATCCGTTTTCTTGTTTTGTGAACATTTGTATTCTTATAATGAGGGTTAAATTTTCTATAATTGGAGGATATGTTGTCAGTAATTCATGATTTAATGAGGAGAAAATAACCCTATAATGAGGAGTTATGTTGTCGCATGATCTTTATTTAATGAGGAGTAAAGGACCTAATAATGAGGAGGTTAGTAGTCACTAAAACTAATTTTTATGAGGAGAATATATCCTCAGTAAATGTATGAATATATTAATGAGGAGTTCCAATTCTCCTCATTATATGTCTTTAGCGGCGGAGGCGGCAATGAGGATCGATTCTCCTCATTAAAACTCTTTAATGATGAGAAATGGACAATTAATGAGGGGAAATATCCTCATTAAAAGCCTAATTTCTACTAGTGTTACTCAAAACGGGGGTTTACAACTTCTTGTATATTATTGTATTAGACTTTACTCAAAATGAGGGTTAAAATTTTTTTGTATATAATTATAGAAAAGTTCTCAAAACGGAGGTTTTGTAAATAATTGTATAGTAGATTTTACTCAAAACGGGGGTTTACAACTTTCCGTATATTATTGTAGTAGAGTTTACTCAAAACGGGGGTTAACAACTTTTTGTATATAATTATAATAGAGTTTGCTCAAAATAGGGGTTTACAACTTTCTGTATATTATTGTATTAGAGTTTACTCAAAACGGGGGTTTACAACTTTTTTTATATAATTGTATAGTAGAGTTTACTCAAAACGGGGGTTAACAACTTTTTGTAGATAATTATAGTAGAGTTCGCTCAAAACGGAGGTTAACAACATTTTGTATATAATTGTATAGTAGAGTTTGCTCAAAACGGTGGTTTACAACTTTTTGTATATAATTGTATAATAGAGTTTACTCAAAACGGGGGTTTACAACTTTTTGTATATAATTTTCTAATAGAGTTTACTCAAAACGGGCGTTTACAACTTTTTGTATATTATTGTATTAGAGTTTTGATGTGATCCATGAAGGGCTTCAGAAGGAAGAAAAATCAGAAATTCATGGTGATGCAGAAGAGGCGCAATTATTTGTGATATTGGCCTGAATAAACTTTTTAGCATTTATTTGAGTCATTAGTCATTTATTATCCCACATTGGTTAGATAGTCTTTTATTTTTATTATTATTTTTATTTATTGTTATTTTCTCCCACATTGCTAAATTAGCAATTGGCATTGGAGTCTGTAGCCTATATAAAGGCATTTGGAGTCATTGTAAAAGTAGAGTTTAATTTTGAGTGAAATTTTATTAAGTCTATTGACTTGTTTATCACTTGCGAGTGGGGATCTCTTCGTTGTAGAGTTCCACCCCTTAGAGAACTTATCAGCGCCCTGAGCAAGCATTGTGGCGTTCTTGCCAACGTTTTTAGATTGGATTATCTAAGATCGTTGTTTCGAGCTCGTTATTGATTTCCTTTAGAAGGTCCTAGTGCGAATCCCGTTCTTGAATCGTATCATTTGGTAGCAGAGCCTTGGTTGACTAAAGGTAATCAAATATCCCTGTTTTTAATTTTCTTGTTTAATTTTCGTTCTTATTCCAAAAAAAATAAAAAATTTGTTAATTGTTTTCCTTTAATTTCGTCCCCTCCCCAGCCAAAATCTTCAAATCTACATCCATCCTACCCGGAAAACTTGAAGATCTTCTTCAAATCTTCAAACCTTCATCCCAAGAACCCTAAAAAAAATTTCCAAACCCGTTTTTGTATCAGGCCGTTCCCTATCCAAATAAACTTGAAAAATACTGAATTTTTTACCACATCTCAAACACATTCCGGTCTACAATTTTCTTCTTTACACCCAATCCAAATTCAACGCGTATCTGGCCTAAAAGAACCGATTATTCCAAAACAATCTGTCCAGAAAAACAGCAGCCGTAAAGCATTGTTTGAATTCGATTTCTGTGGTCTAGATGATTCTGAATTACCTGAAAATGTGTGAGACTATATAAAATTCTCGGAACTACGACTTTTATCTTTTGAGTTTTTCCAAATTCATTGTCGATTGGTAAGAACCGGCACCTTAAGGCACTGCTATCTATCTGAATTTTTTTGACAGATTGCACCAGTTTCTGAAAAACGATTGGTTGAGCAACTTCCGTATCTCCAAAAAATCTGAAATTTTTACATCCTTTAGAAAATTATCTAGTCTACAACTTTTGTCTTTTGAGTTTTTCCATATTCGTTGTAGTTTGGCCATTAAAGACGTGGGTTTCACACGCAGGTGTTAAAATTTTCACACCTGTGAAATTTTGTTGTCAACCAATTTCCTTGTTTTTTCCTTGTTCCTCCTTTCTTGCTTTTAGTTCTTGCACCTATTGTCTCTTCACACAATTTTCCACACACTTCCATACTTTTTTACCCAATCCCCAAACCTACCTCTTAGTTGTCTAGTCTAGATCGTTGGTTTCTATTGTTACACTTTGCTCGCTTTTCTGATTTGTTTGAAAAAGGGGTTACTTTACAACTTAGAGAGAGGGTGAATGCAAACACTAGAGTTGTGAGGTCGAATCTTGCATAATGTCAAAAAGAGATAGTACAGTGCAAGGTGCTGTTGAAAGAGATTTTTTTCGTACACGTTGTTTAATTGGTGAGAGGCGATGTTCTATGATCATTGAGCCGGACTGTTGTGCTAACTTAGTTAGTACGTATGTGATCAGTAAGTTATCGATTCCCACTATTCCTCATCCCCACCCTTATGAGTTGTAGAGGATTAATGATAGGGGTACGACATGAGTTACCCAACAGGCATTGATTGCGTTCAAATTTAGTATATATGAAGATGAGGTGTTATGTGATGTAGTTCCGATGCCTGAGAGCCACATTCTACTTGGGAAACAATGGAAAACTTCTAGGAAGGTGGCATATAATGACCCCATGGACAGATACACAGTATGCCATGAAGGGAAAAGGTTTAAACTTCTTCCGTTATCCCCCGAAGAGGCTCGCAAAGATAAGGTTTGGGTCGCTAAAACCATTGAGAGCATGTAATGGAAAACCAAGCTCGTTTGAAACTTGAAACCGAAAAAGAAAAAGCATTGGTGGAACAGACAAATGAAGAAATTATTAACATTCGAGGGGAGGAGTTGAAAAACAATGAAGATACGAGTTTAGTGGAGATGAATATTGAGAATGATCCAACATTGGCAGAGATCGTGGAGAAAAAAGTGAAGGAGGCAAATGAAGCTTCTATATTAATAAATACTTGTTCGAGTTCTTCCTTGTTGTCTATACAGGTCCATGGCGATTACCCCATTGAGGAGAGCTCGTTCCCTACGGTGGTTCTTGATCATGACTTCATTAGTGGCAAACCCGAGCACACTTTTCAAGATCCTTTTGCTACGTGTGTTGATGATTATCCATCATTGCGTTGTTATGAATATGTTGCTGCCACTTCGATCTTCATCAACATTTATATGAAGACGAGTGTTTGTTCTTATGTTCCATTGGTGAAACCTGAATCGTCGTTTCAACATTCCATTGATTTGGAGCAGTATATTCGCTTTATATTTGATCATAGTATATCTTTGAAGATTTTTGTGGTTTGTTCAAGATTGGTTCAAGATGTTGAACTATACGACATCCTTTTGATTCGAGGACAAATCCTTTCCAACCGGGAGGGAATGATGTGATCCATGGTGGGCGTCAAAAGGAAGGAAAATAGAAATCCATGGTGATGCAAAAGAGGGCAAATATTTATTTATTTAACTTTTTATTATTTATCCCACATTGGATAGATAGTATTTTTTTTATCATTTTTATTTATTGTATTTTGTCCCACATTGCTAAATTAGCAATTGGCATTGGAGTCTGTAGCCTATATAAAGGCATTTGGAGTCATTGTAAAAACAGAGTTCAATTTTGAGTGAAAATTTGATTAAGTCTTTTGACTTGTTATCACTTGCGAGTGAGGATCTCTTCGTTGTAGAGTTCCACCCCTTAGAGAACTTATCAGCGCCTTGAGCAAGCGTTGTGCCGTTCTTGCCAACGTTCTTAGGTTGGATTATCTAAGATCGTTGTTTCGAGCTCGTTATTGATTTCCTTTAGAAGGTCCTAGGGCAATTTCACAGGTGTGAAAAATTTAAACACCTGGGTGTGAAACCCACGTCTTTTGGCCAAACTACAACGAATATGAAAAAACTCAAAAGACAAAAGTTGTAGAATAGAGAGTTGTAACGCCCCGCTCCCGGATACCGAGCCCTTATCCGGAAGAGAACGTTCGGCACATATAACATTAAATAAATCCAATATTATACGCCAGCCTCTACGTCGTTGTATCAAAATTAAAGCAAAGGAAGCCCAAAAAAACTCGGGTAAACTCATAACTGCTACTAGAATAGAATACAAACCGACTAAGGGTAGAAAGGAAAAACTTACAACAACGAGATAAAGCTTACAACGTACGATGTTATAAAAGAAAGATACAACCCTTGTCTTACAAACTGGGAATAAAAGTGAAACAGATTATTTAAAGAAACTACAACGCAATCTAGTACAACCTTTAATAGAAAAGTTAAAGAAAGCATCATCATAGCACCATCGCCATCAATTCACCATAAAACTCCTCAATGAGCTCAATTCCCTTTAAGAACATCCGGTGCAGAACCAAGCGCATCATAAGCTTATTCATGGCTTTGTAATGTTCATGAATGTTTATTAATGTTCCTTTTTGTAGATCAAGAAACAACGCTTGAAACTCAATACATAGCTCAAACATCATATTTCCCAAAAGCAAGATCAATGCGTGCGCATTCTAACTGTACAGGGCCCCTAAACTTGATTTTCAACACTTCTCTTGATTCTACAACCTTTCTAACATGTTTATCACCAAAAATACACATCAAAACAGCAAGAAAACAGCCTTTAAACATACCATAACATCTTGTACTACAACAACAACAATTAACATGATTTACAATCAAGAAATCAACACAAATGCTCAACCTTAGCATCATAAAATTTTAATTAAACATTAGGAAGAGCCTCTTACTTGATTGAAGCCACAACCAAAACTAATCTCTGCAGCACTTAAACAGGCCTCAAACAAGATCTAAAAGATCACAATTAACATGAATTAATTGATGATCAAAGCCTCTAAACAAAGAACTACGAAACAAAACCCTAGAACATGATTTCATGATCCTATTCATGAATTCACAGCAGAAATTCGACTCCAACATACCTGAGAATCAGACCTAAATTCTGGTATCAAAACGATCATCATCTTCTCACGATTCCAACGGTACTTTCGGATTTCTAAACGGATTCACGGATCAAAAGTTATGCCTAAAACCCTAAAACACAAAACATCATGATCTTTTATGATTTGCAGCAGAAAACAAGTTAACCAAACCTGGATTATCTCCTGTAAGAGTATTTTTAGAATAATATACGCTCTGAGACGGTCGATTTGACTATTCATGGCTGCAAAACGGAACTACAGATTGGAAGATATGAATTTTTGAAGTTTATCTCCTTCTCCAAAAGAAGAAGTCGACTGCTACTGCTTTTCTTTCTCTGCCAAAGTTCATACAAGGAATTTTGACCAACTCCTTAGTTAAATGGGGAGTTTTCATTTCAAAAGATAACTACCAATAACTCCCATTAAATATTTTCCATAATAAAAAATTGCTTTTATCAATTTATTTATTTATTTTTTTAAAACAACACTTAAATCCTTATTTCAAATGTAATAAATCTAAATTTTGTTAAAAGACGTTTCGCCTTTTTTTTGAAAAGTCGGGATGTTACATTCTTCCCCCCTTAAAGAAGTTTCATCCTCGAAACTTGCCAGAACCAACTCCACTTTCATCTTAGATACCAGCTTGCCTACCTTCTAGTTCACCATAAAAAATAAGATGTTATCTCCAACTGATTTGGACCTTAGTATTTTCATCGTCTAGACTTCAATGCGTCCAACACAACAAATCTTGTACTTCAGACCCCAGCACTACTCTAGCTTATTCACGCCTTTCAACTACCTTATACTCAACTCTACTAACTTAACTCCTTAAACTCCTCCTATAACACTTTGTCCCAAAAGTCATAAGTCAATCCACTAATTAACAAGTAGTATTCTTCTAGGTTCTTCGTCCACTTTGTCACCCTTACAGCTGTTTCCATACTTATACGAGGGTTGCTTTGACCTATACATCCGCCTTACCTTTAAGAAACTAGCTATTAACTTAAGGAACTTCAACTCCGTCTTGTTATCAATCCAGCACTAAACCATCTATAGCACACCCAAACCATAGACATACTTCAATCTTTACTAGTCTTCAAAAAGGAAACCATATAAACATCTTTTACCAAACTTATAAGGCTTTCCTATAGACAAGAAAACAACTTTTGACAGTGAGTTTATCAGCAACCATAATTTTATAGTCCAACAGAAGACTGGAGTTGTAAAAGAATTTATTTTTAAGCAAAATATATACAAGAAACAAAGTTTTAAACTTATTCTCGCCTTGATTCCAGAAGAAAGGTAAGAATGGTTATAAAAGTCTTTTGAAAACTGAAACTACTAAAGGAGATAACAAATGGGAAATTTTGAGACGTGTAACACAAAATGAAAGATGGTTTGAACTTGGTTCACATGCATATAGTAAAACATTTGTTTGGATAACACAAAGTGGATGACATATAAAATTTACCAAGATGAGGCCACTTGTGATAAAATCGATAAAACAAAAGTTCTCCGGCTGGGACATTTGTTGCAACCAAAAGATCATCCTATATAATGCATATTGAAAACATTTTCCTTTCCCTTGAAGTAATTGGTATGATTGAATGCAAAAGAATAAATTTTCTTACTTCGCTATTAAAAAGTTCAACAGAAAAGGTCTGGAAGTAGAAGAAGTTTCAAATCTTATTCAAATATGTACATATATATATATATATATATATATATATATATATATATATATATATATAAAAAAATAATAATTTTTGAAGACGAGTACTATTCTCTCGAAAGTTTTCATGATGAAAATCCAAGTAAATTGGAGAAATGTTGCGAAAAGGTCATGAATGATAACGTGGAAAAGAAAGTAAATGAACTCAGAGAATGCATTTTCTATTTCTTTCAACAACCATTGCAGTTAAATATTTTTTTTAAAGCGGGGAACATCTTCTCCAAAGGTTCAATGATAAAGGTAAATCGAAGAAGTGCTTCGTGAAAAAAAATCATAAGTGACGATTGTGTAAAGAAAACACAAGAGTTTCAAATAATGCATGTTTTCGTGTCGTTCAAAGTCTAACACAAGAAGGGCTATTGTGAAATTGTTAAAAGGTTTGCATCAAGGGTGCAAATGTTCAAAGGAATGAGGACAGCCCTTTGTTTAAAAAAATAAAATCAGAAAGCCATTTCTTCCAATTTGAAGAAGGAATGTTTAAAATAAGACAAAACAACTTAACACTTGTAGCAAATTTTGTCGAGGAATACTCTTAACAAAATAAGTTGTAGGCTAAAATTCTTTATCATAACATAACTTTAAAACACATGCATGAGACGTAAAAGAGGTTCGACTACGCGCTTATTCAAAAAAAAATTAAGTAAGGGAGTAAAAGATGCAGTACTTTGAAAGTAATTATCGATAGGACTTTTGAACATATGTATATATATAATTTTCTAAAAGTAGTCTGGAGCAATTAAATGACACTTAGGTAAGAAATGGTTGTTCACGTATTCTTACCGGAAGACAAGGATATGTAATTAAAATGGATGTTTTGAGAAAGTTTGATCTTTCAACCGGTTTTCGAAATGGTATAAAATTCTAATAAAAGAGTAGAGTCTTTAAACAAAAAGTTTTCTGCACTAAAACATCTTGTAGGGGATGCATTGAAGGTAATCACTAGGATGCAAAAGTGTATTGACCCGAATTCGCTAAACATGATGCAATGAAAGGATATGCAGTTGCCAGTTCAAATAGTTCGAAGGATGAGAAACTTGTCTCCTTAAATCAAGCATTTGACACTATGAAAACATCTTCATAAAAAAAATAAGACACATCAAAGTATGTGCACACTTGGAAAACAAAATTTCACAATGAAAGGACTTTTACCGAGTTCAAAAAGATTCAAATGGATGATCTACCTAGCACATTGGTTACAAATAGTATGCACGGGGAAACATTTGAAATTAGAGGTAACTAAGTATGAAACCAAATGATTATAGAAAGCACCTCGTTAAAGAAAACATGGGATTGGAAAGTCACAATGTAATTGTTTCTTGTCACATAAGGGTATTAAATCTACAACACTTAATACCTACCTACTAAACTTCTTACTTTGGATAACAAGTAAGTTAAAAGTCTTATGCTACAAAGCCTTCCCAACACCTCTAACCCCACACCTAAACTTCTAGGATGAAAGAATGTTGTCTAGCCTTTCATGAACAAGTACTTAAATGGTTTTAAAAGTTTAAGTACATACATCAACCATGAAATGATTGACCTGCACAGAACAAACCAAATTGATTTTGAACATGATGTAAAAACAAAAGTTGTAGGTATACAAGTTTTACATATGATACTCAAAATTCAGAATTTATGGAAAAGCGTTGGCTGGTTAAAATAATTATTTTTCGTCGACTGCTGTAACCTGTCAAAAATTTCAGAAAATTATAATCTGCATTGTGTTGCATATTGTACTCAAACCAGAGCGAATTTGCACTTGAATCCAAAACAAAAATTGTAGAGCAGAATGTTGATACGATCACGAATGAGGTTCCCGACCCTTTGACCCCGATGCAGCCGATAGATCATCTTGTGATTCGAGATGGTCCTATGATGAGGCTCCAAAAGAAAAGAATGCGAGAGGCTTTGAATAATCTGATCCTAGATATTTATTTGGAGCAAGAGCAGCCCAAGTCGGAGGAAGAACAGCTCCATAAAATGCATCATTTATGCAATTGGGCTTGAAGACAACGAAGATAGGCTTGGTTAAATTGCAAGCATAATTATTTAATTATTTATTTTGGTCAATAAGGCTGTCCAAAAATTGTGGCGCCATTTATTAGGTTGTTTTGGGCTTGTTTTATTATTTTGGTGTTGGATTTTATTTAATAATTACCTTGTGGGCTTAGATGACACATTAGAGACTAGAAAAGCCCATGGATGGGGCGCCTATGCTAAGTCCAAGTTTACTTAGGTTTTATTTTACTAGTTTCCTTCTCCCACATTGCTAAGGAGGATTACTAGTCTTTTACGTGTAGCCTATATATAGGCAAGCAACTATCATAATAAACAACAACATTATTATTGAAATTCAGTTAAACTTTTGCTTAAGTCGAGTCGACTTAGTTATTCACTTGCGAGTGAGTTTTCTCTTTGTCGTAGAGAAGACACCCCTTTCAAGAACGAATCAGCGTCGCGAGCGAGACATTGTTTATTCTTGGCCTCAGTCCTAGGTCGGAGACGCTAGGTCTAGGTTTCCTTAGCTCGTCATTGATCCTTTAGTCAATTCCTGGGATCATATCGCATCAGTTGGTAGCAGAGCTCAGCGACTAAGGTATCAAATATCCCCGTTTTGATTTTTCTTGTTTCAATTTCGTTCTTATATCAAAAAAAAAGTTTCAGCTTTCTCGTTTGTTGATTTCTCGTTCGTGTTTCCTGCGTTTCTTGTTTCCATATACCTAATCTTGATCATACGTGGCCTTTCTTCTGTGGTCATCTTCAAAATTCAAAAAAATAAGATATCCTGCGTTTGTTTTTTTGTTGCCTGAGTCGCTGCTTATACAAAAAAACAAGAGAAAAATTAATTTCGACTCGTAATTTTCTGTTCTTGTTCTTGTTTCCTTGGCCATCGTTAAAAAAAAAGATTCAGAGTTTGTTCATACCTGCGTTTGTCCTTCTTGTTCATCAATTTTCTTGTGTTCTTTGCATATTATAAAAAAAAGAAAACAAAATTAGATTAGCCTGTTCTTGTTCTTTCCATTCGTCCATTATCAACAACAAAAAAGAATTCTGCCCTAATTGTTCTTGTTGTGGGCGTCATAATAATTCAAAAAAAAGGGTGACCCTAGTTCTTATTATTCAGGCAGCTTTCGACCATCTTAAATAAAAAAATTAATCGAATTTTTCTTGCTAGGATCCCGACTTCGCCAAAAAGTGAAATCCTACATCCTTTACTTAACTACAAAAATCCTGGGATCCCTTGTTTCATTCACCAAAATTTTTTGAACCAAACCCTAGTTATCTAGTCTAGGTTGTTTGTTCTTGTATTACTACTCGTGTTGCTCGTTATGCTGATTTGTTTGCAAAGGTATTCCTACGACTAAGAGAGCGAGGGTGAGTGCCAACACGAGAGTTGTGAGGTACAAATGGCATTGCCACCATTTCATGGTACACGTGATGGCGATGCATATTTTGAGTGGGAAGCTAAGTTGGAGCGGATTTTTGCATGCCATACATATTCGGACAAGAAGAAGTGTGATCTTGCACAACATGGCTTCACTGGAAATGCTGTGACATGGTGGAAAGAATTAAATTTTTTGAGGCGTATGCATGGGGATCCAAAGGTTAGTACTTGGACTGAAATGAAAAGAGAAATGAAGCAACGTTTTCTGCCCCGTCATTACTTGAATGAGGTTGAAGTGTCCAAAAATGTAGAAAATGCAACGGCTCGGTACATGAAGCAAGCGAATAAGGGCCTCAAGGAAGTTATTTTTGAACCCGGAGATTGGGTCTGGCTGCATTATCGCAAAGACCGTTTTCCCAAACAGTGGAAGACCAAGTTACATCCTCGTGGTGACGGACCTTTTGAGGTGATGGAGCGGATAAACAACAATGTCTACAAGATTGCTATTCCCGAGGATTGGGGCGTCTCAAATTCGATTAATGTGGCTGATTTGATGCCCTTTGACAATCCTTACGATCTGAGGACAGATCCTTCGTAACCGGGAGGGAATGATACGATCACGAATGAGGTTCCCGACCCTTTGACCCCGATGCAGCCTATAGATCATCTTGTGATTCGAGATGGTCCTATGATGAGGCTCCAAAAGAAAAGAATGCGATAGGCTTTGAATAATCTGATCCTAGATATTTATTTGGAGCAAGAGCAACCCAAGTCGGAGGAAGAACAACCCATAAAATGCATCATTTATGCAATTGGGCTTGAAGACAATGAAGATGGGCTTGGTTAAATTGCAAGCATAATTATTTAGTTATTTATTTTGGTCAATAAGGCTGTCCAAAAATTGTGGCGCCATTTATTAGGTTGTTTTGGGCTTGTTTTATTATTTTGGTGTTGTATTTTATTTAATAATTACCTTGTGTGCTTAGATGACACAATAGAGACTTGAAAAGCCCATGGATGGGGCGCCTATGCTAAGTCCAAGTTTACTTAGGTTTTATTTTACTAGTTTCCTTCTCCCACATTGCTAAGGAGGATTACTAGTCTTTTATTTGTAGCCTATATATAGGCAAGCAACTATCATAATAAACAACAACATTATTATTGAAATTCAGTTAATCTTTTGCTTAAGTCGAGTCGACTTAGTTATTCACTTCCGAGTGAGTTTTCTCTTTGTCGTAGAGAAGACACCCCTTTCAAGAACGAATCAGCGTCACGAGGGAGGCGTTGTTTATTCTTGGCCTCAGTCCTAGGTCGGAGACGCTAGGTCTCGGTTTCTTTAGATCGTCATTGATCCTTTAGTCAATTCCTGGGATCGAATCGCATCAAATGTTTCCTACGACATATCAAAAATTCAAGTCGTTTGGGGGGTGTTTAGCTTATTCAAAATAGATTCATAAGTAAGAGTACCGCTGCGGAATTTTCTGAACAGAGTACTCCTCCTTGTTAACCCATTTATGAACAATCCATATTGAAAACTAAGTTGATGCCAAAGGAGAAATTGTAGATAAGGCAATTTTATAAGTGACTGCAAATTTACAGAATTTTTGAAACATCAGAAATGATATTAAAAAAACATATAGAAACGTGAACAAAATCATTTACTCGTTTTGCATAACACCAAATTATAAAATCAAAGAAATGATTAAATCAAAAAGTCGCAATAAGAAAACTTTTAATCCTCCAAGAAAAGAGTAAAGAGAGAAAAGTCTGAAAGGTCGAAAGAAGATAGGGATTCTATTAAGGATCCAAGAAGGAACAAACTTGAGGGCATCACATAAAAGATGTGAGCTTAGAATTCAACCTAATCTTCGCCTGAGAAGACTCTTCACTTGGCTCTAGTGAAAACTAACCATGGTATATGGATTATTAGCTTTACGAAAATTACCACCAAGAACAAGAGAGATCAGAAAGGTTCTAAAAGATCGAAGATACCTTATCTTGAGAACAGAACTTAGGTTAGTAAAGAAACTTCTACGGGTTCCTACCATTCTGAAAGATAAAGGAAGTCAGAATGGTTACTAAGTGGTCTAAAGAAGTCTTATCTTAAGGAATGGAGAGATGAAAGCCTAGAAAAGCAAGGAACGCTTCGCTCTGATACCAACTGTAACGCCCTGCTCCCGGAGAACGAGCCCTTATCCGGAAGAGAATGTTCGGCGCGTATCACATTAAATAAATCCAATATTATACGCCAGCCTCTACGTCGTCATATCAAAATTAAAGCAACGGAAGCCCAAAAAAAACTCGGGTAAACTCATAACTGCTACTAGAATAGAATACAAACCGACTAAGGGTAGAAAGGAAAAACTTACAACAACGAGATAAAGCTTACAACGTACGATGTTACAAAAGAAAGATACAACCCTTGTCTTACAAACTAGGAATAAAAGTGAAACAGATTATTTAAAGAAACTACAACGCAATCTAGTACAACCTTTAATAGAAAAGTAAAAAAAAGCATCATCATAGCACCAATGCCATCAATTCACCATCGAACTCCTCAACAAGCTCAAGGCTAACCTGTTCGTCTTCTCACCCCAAAAGCACACAAAACAACATATGCAATCGAGGTAAGTACAAAGTACTTAGCAAGAGGAAGAAGCTAATGTATAATCAAGTCTTACAATGAAAGGTTCATTAATTATTATTAAGTTATCTTTATGAGACCAACTCAATTCTGGGGTTCACTTCATGCTCATCAACATGTCGTGACTAAACATTTCTAACTTAACTTATCTTTGTTACAGCATGTTTGCGAGGGCACTACACTTAGTGAGAGATATGCACTAAGACAGAAGACGCAACCCTATAGAGATAAATCTCTAGCGGTCCCGAGATAATCATTCCACTTTATTTGGCCAACCCTAGAGAGCTGACCGGTGAATGCATATCTCATTCGTGAGTTTGTCCGGCGGAATGATCACTACTTTATCTGGCGGGTCTAGAATCCGGCGGTGATCATCACCACTTTATCTGGCCAAACATCACATTGCCGATATTGTACTGTGCCTATCCAAGCTCTCATGATGTTTAACCTTTTATCTAGTCAAATATGTTTATTAAGTGATTAGCTAGCCACCTAGGTTCATTCAGGACAAAAAGCTCCCTACTCCCTCTTCTTAGTGATGCGATACGATCCCAAGAGATCGACGAAAGGATCAATAAGAGTGGGAAACCCTAACCTAACTGAGTAGTAGTCTAGGAAGAGGGCCAAGAACAACTCAATGCTTTGCTCAAGAACGCTGATAAGCTCTCGAAAGGGGTGCAATCTCTACGACAAAGAGATCACTCGCTCGCAAGCGATGTTCTTGATCAATCACAGACCAAGGAAGAAGAGAAAAACTCTCAATTTCATTATAAATATTTCATCATTGATTATTCATATAAAATTACAAGGAATGCCAAAATATAGGCTACAAAATAAATGACTAACCAACTCCTAAGCAATGTGGGATTAATTACATAGTAATTTTCGCTACTTTATTTTGTAACAATCCTAACTCAACCCTAATAAGCCCAAACGGCTATTATTTGCTAAAAATAAACACCTGGCCCAATATACTAACATATGGGCAACTTTGGACACGGGCCTAAGGCCGTTTTATTCATTAAAACACTGAAAACTAAAATAAACAAAACAAATAAAATGTCTCGGGACGGATCACATCACTTAGACTCTTAGACTCAAGCTAGCAATTACACAGACATCGATGAATAATAATTCATCAAAGCACAAGGCCACTCTTACTCTTTCGATGGTCCTGAATTTCAATTCCCTTTAAGAATACATCCAGTGCAGAACCAAGTGCATCAGAAGCTTATTCATGGCTTTGTAATGTTCATGAATGTTTATTAATGTTTCTTTTTGTAGATCATGAAACAACGCTTGAAACTCAACACATAGCTCAAACATCATATTTCCCAAAAGCAAGATCAATGCGTGCGCATTCTAACTGTACAGGCCCTAAACTTGATTTTCAACACTTGATTCTACAACCTTTCTAACATGTTTATCACCAAAAATACACATCAAAACAGCAAGAAAACAGCCTTTAAACATGCCATAACATCTTGTACTACAACAACAACAATTAACATGATTTACAATCAAGAAATCAACACAAAAGCTCAACCTTAGCATCATAAAATTTTAATTAAACATTAGGAAGAGCCTCTTACTTGATTGAAGCCACAACCAAAACTAATCTCTGCAGCACTTAAACATGCCTCAAACAAGATCTAAAAGATCACAATTAACGTGAATTAATTGATGATCAAAGCTTCTAAACAAAGAACTACGAAACAAAACCCTAGAACATGGATTCATGATCATTTTCAGGAATTCACAGCAGAAATTCGACTCCAACATACCTCAGAATCAGACCTAAATTATGGTATCAAACCTGAGAATCAGACCTAAATTCAATTCCAGTGGTACTTTCGGATTTCTAAACGGATTCACGGATCAAAAGTTATGCCCTAAACCCTAAAACACAAAACATCATGATCTTTTACGAGTTTAAGCAGAAAACGAGTTAACCAAACCTCGATTATCTCCTGTAAGAGTATTTTTAGAATAATCTACGCTCTGAGACGGTCGATTTGACTATTCATGGCTGCAAAACGGAACTACGGATTGGAAGATATGAATTTTTGAAGTTTATCTCCTTCTCCAAAAGAAGAAGTCGACTGCTACTACTTTTCTTTCTCTGCCAAAGTTCGTACAAGGAATTTTGACCAACTCCTTAGTTAAATGGGGAGTTTTCATTTCAAAAGATAACTACCAATAACTCCCATTAAATATTTTCCATAATTAAAAATTGCTTTTATCAATTTATTTATTTATTTTTTTAAAACAACTCTTAAATCCTTATTTCAAATGTAATAAATCTAAATTTTGTTAAAAGACGTTTCTGCCCTTTTTTGAAAAGTCGGGATGTTACAAGAGTTTTCTAAAGGATGTAAAAATTTCAGATTTTTTGGAGATACGGAAGTTGCTCAACCAATCGTTTTTCAGAAACTGGTGCAATCTATCAAAAATATTCTGATAGATAGCAGTGCCTTAAGGTATCGGTTTTTACCAATCAACAATAAATTTGGAAAAACTCAAAACATAAAAGTTGTAGATCCGAGAATTTTCTATAGTCTCACAAATTTTCAGGTAATTCAGAATCATCTAGACCACAGAAATCGAATTCAAACAATGCTTTACGGCGGCAGTTTTTCTGGACAGATTGTTTTGGATTAATCGGTTCTTTTAGGCCAGAAACGCGTTGAATTTGGATTGGGTGTAAAGAAGAACATTGTAGATCGGAATGTTTTGAGATGTGGTAAAAATTTCAGTATTTTTCGAGTTTGTTTGGTTAGGGAACGGCCTGATACAAAAACGGGTCTGGAAAAAATTTTAGGGTTCTTGGGATGAAGGTTTGAAGAAGATCTTCAAGTTTTCCGGGTAGGATGGATGTAGATTTGAAGATTTTGGCTGGGGAGGGGACGAAATTAAAGGAAAACAATTAACAATTTTTTTTTTGGAATAAGAACGAAAATTAAACAAGAAAATTAAAAATAGGGATATTTGATTACCTTTAGTCAACCGAAGGCTCTGCTACCAAATGATACGATTCAAGAACGGGATTTGCACTAGGACCTTCTAAAGGAAATCAATAATGAGCTCGAAACAACGATCGTAGATAATCCAATCTAAAAACGTTGGCAAGAACGCCACAACGCTTGCTCAGGGTGATGATAAGTTCTCTAAGGGGTGGAACTCTACAACGAAGAGATCCTCACACGCAAGTGATAAACAAGTCAATAGACTTAAAAAAATTTCACTCAAAATTAAACTCTGTTTTTACAATGACTCCAAATGCCTTTATATAGGCTAAAGACTCCAATGCCAATTTCTAATTTAGCAATGTGGGACAAAATACAATAAATAAAAATGATAATAAAAAAATAAAATACTATCTATCCAATGTGGGATAAATAATAAAAAGATAAATAAATATTTGCCCTCTTTTGCATCACCATGGATTTTTATTTTCCTTCCTTTTGACGCCCAACATGGATCACATCAAGTTTATTCAAAACGGGGGTTTACAACTTTTTGTATGTAATTGTATTGTAGAGTTTACTCAAAAATGGGGTTTACAAAAAGTGTATTGCAGAGTTTACTCAAAACGGGTGTTTACAACTTTTGGTATATAATTGTATAGTAGATTTTACTCAAAACGGGGGTTTACAGCTTTGTGTCTATTATTGTATTAGAGTTTACTCAAAACGGTGGTTTACAACTTTTTGTATATAATTATAGTAGAGTACACTCAAAACGGAGGTATACAACTTTTTGTATATAATTGTATAATATAGTTTACTCAAAACGGGGGTTTACAACTATTTGTTTATAATTGTATTAGAGTTTACTCATAACGGGGGTTTACAACTTTTTGTATATAATTAGAGTAGAGTTCACTCAAAACGGAGGTTTTCAGCTTTTTGTATATATTTGTCTAGTTTACTCAAAACGGGGGTTTACAACTTTTTGCATATAATTGTATAATAGAGTTTACTCAAAACGGGGGTTTACAACTTTTTGTATATTAATGTATTGGAGTTTATTCAAAACGGGGGTTTACAACTTTTTGTATGTAATTGTATTGTAGAGTTTATTCAAAACGGGGGTTTACAACATTTTGTATGTAATTATTGTAGAGTTCACTTAAAACGAAGGTTTATAACTTTTTGAATATAATTGCATAATAGAGTTTACTCAAAACGGCGGTTTAAAACTTTTTGTATATTAATGTACTTGAGTTTACTCAAAACAAGGGTTTACAACATTTTGTATATAATTATAGTAGTGTTCACTCAAAATAGAGGTTTACAATTTTTTGTAACTAATTTTATAGTAGAGTTTACTCAAAACGGGGGTTTACAACTTTTGGTATATTATTGTATAGTATTAGAGTTTACTCAAAACGGGGTTTTACAACTTTTTATATATGATTATAGTAGTGTTCACTCAAAACGTAGGTTTACGACTTTTTGTATATAATTGCATAGTAGTGTTTACTCAAAACGGGGGTTTACAACTTTTTGCATGTAGTAGAGTTTACTCAAAATGGGTGTTTATAACTTTTTGTAAATAATTGTATAGTAGAGTTTACTCAAAACAGGGGTTTACAACTTTTTGTATATTATTGTATTAGAATTTTATTCAAAACGGGGGTTTATAAATTTTTGTATATTATTGTATTAGAGTTTACTCGGAACGGGGGTTTACAAATTTTTGTATATAATTCTAGTAGAGTTCACTCAAAATAGAGGTTTACAACTTTTTGTACATAATTGTACAGCAGAGTCAAAACGGGGGTTTACAACTATTTGTATATAATTTTATTAGAGTTTACTCAAAACGAGGGTTTACAACTTTTTTGTATATAATTGTATAGTTGAGTTTACTCAAAACGAGGGTTTACAACTTTTTGTATATTATAGTATTAGAGATCACTCAAAACGGGGTTTTACAACTTTTTGTACATAATTATAGTAGAGTTCACTCAAAATGGAGGTTTACAACTTTTTGTATATAATTATAGTAAAGTTTACTCAAATCGGGGTTTACAACTTTTTGTATATAATTTTATGGTAGAGTTTACTCAAAACGGTGGTTTACAGCTTTTTGTATATTATTGTATTAGAGTTTACTCAAAACGGGGGTTTACCACTTTTGTATATTATAGAGTTTACTCAAAACTGGGTTTACAACTTTTTGAATATAATTATAGTAGAGTTCACTCAAAATGGAGGTTTACTACTTTTTGTATATATTTAAAATAGAGTTTACTCAAAACGGGGGTTTACAACTTTTTGAAAATAATTGTATTGTAGAGTTTACTCAAAACGGGGTGTTACCACTTTTTGTATATAATTGTATAGTAGAGTTATCTCAAAATATGGGTTTACAACTTTTTGTATATTATTTTATTAGAGTTTACTCAACGTGGGTTAACAACTTTTTATATATAATTATAGTAGAGTTCACTCAAAACGGAGGTTCACAACTTTTTGTATGTAATTATAGTAGAGTTTACTCAAAACGGGAGTTTACAACTTTTTGTATATAATTGTATAGTAGAGTTTACTCAAAATGGGGGTTTACAACTTTTTGTATATATTTGTAAAGTAGTTTACTCAAAACGGGGGTTTACAACTTTTTGTACATTATTGTATTAGAGTTTACTCAAAACGGGGGTTTACAACTTTTTGTATATAATTATAGTAAAGTTCACTCAAAACGGAGGTTTACAACTTTTTGTATATATAATTATAGTAGAGTATACTCAAAACAGGGGTTTACAACTTTTTGTATATAATTGTATGGTCTAAGTTTACTCAAAACGGGGTTTACAACTTTTTGTATATTATTGCATTAGAGTTTACTCAAAATGGTGGGTTTACAACTTTTTCTATACGGGGGTTTACAACTTTTCTACTTAATAGTATTAGAGTTTACACAAAACGGGGGTTTACAACTCTTTGTATATAATTATAGTAGAATTCACTCAAAACGGAGGTATTTTCAAAATAATTGTACAGTAGAGTTTACTCAAAACGGGGATTTACAACTTTTTGTATATTATTGTGTTAGAGTTTACTCAAAACGGGGGTTAACAACTTTTTGTATATAATTATAGTAGAGTTCACTCAAAATGGAGGATTACAACTTTTTGTATATAATTATAGTAGAGCTTATTCAAAACGGGGGTTTACAATTTTTAGTAAATAATTGTATAGTAGAGTTTACTCAAAACGGGGATTTACAACTTTTTGTACATAATTGTGTAGTAGAGTTTACTCAAAACGGGGGTTTACAACCTTTTATATATTATTGTATTAGAGTTTTCTCAAAACGGGGCTTTACAACTTTCTGTATATAATTATAGTAGAGTTTACTCAAAATGGGGGTGTACAACTTTTTGTATATTATTG